>PVKU01003126.1:62748-192705 GCA_004027475.1 Anoura caudifer
CCGCCCCGGCCCCGGCCCCGGTCCCGACCCCAGCCCCAGCCCCTGCCCCGGCCCCGGCCCCGGCCCCAGCCCCCTACCTCTCTTTAAATCCACTCCGATTATTGATTCAGTGCTAAAAATAAGTCATCTGTCATCCATCCTTTGCTCATCTGTTGGAGCGTGATGCCTTATCTCCCTCTAGTATTGCCGATCTTTGGTGCTGACTGAGTCATCATTTTCAATTAATGTACGAAATTCCATTTGTCCGTTGTCCCACGTTAGAACAAGGAGTCTAAGCACCATTACATTAGGAAATGTTAATTAACCAAGAGTTTCATATCAGACAATTGTCCTTAATTCTAGTTACTACTCAAATTCTCGATCCCCTGCTCTTTAAGAGAAGAGAAACAATTCCTCTGTCATTGCTGCAGTAGTCACAGTACCAATCCTTTTGGCAGTGTTCATATACTGTGCTGACCACTTAAACTCTTTGCACTGAGTGAAATTCTAATTATCCGTAATCCTGCCTGTCGGATTACATTCGAATTCAAAACCCTTTGCATATTGCAGTGGACGCAGAAAACCCAAGTCTTTGCTCAACAGTTAACATGCTCAGTCTCAGTTACCATAGCCTTGTCCAAAATCACCGTACTCACCATCTTTGCCCTGTGCCTGAGGAGTCCTGCTGTTCTGAGACAATTTAAAAAACCAAAATGTAATTCTACATTGTCTCACCGGCGATCAGCGATCCTCCGTACCTTTTGTATTGCAATGAGGCAGTGCCATCTGAGACCATGTTCCGTGAATAAGTAATCAGTAGAATTCCAGTTGGCCGTCTCCTTGTTAATTACAGAAATCCTTTGCAACTCCGAGCTATTTGTAGAGATGTTAATGCTCAAGGCCCTTTACTTTGGAATATTAGTGGATACAATTGTTCATGGTCCTGCCTAACAGGTAAGACCCACCCATGCTCTTTTCATTACTTACAAGCTTTAAGAATATGTAAAACACTCATTGCTCATAGTCCCTCCCACCCATTAGTTTAGGATATCCCTAATCTCTGTAGCATTGTACTTTCTCTTAAAGAGTTGATATGCATAATTGCATATATTCATACTCTTGTGCAATTAAAAAAAACTGACTCCTACCACATCACACCATCTACGATATTGCTAAGGAGTGATTTATTTAAGAAAATAGCACTTGGACAGTAAAATTTCACAGTTATAATTGTCCAGAGTACTGTTCATTTGAAAGGTCCACTGTATCCCATTTGGTAGCTATAATATGGGCCCAAAACTCAAGGACCTTTCGCTTGAATTAATAATATCCGTAATTGCTTTTGTCCCTCCCTGAACTAGCCACAGCCACTCCCTTAGAATTCCAGCAGGGGCCCTTTAGTACTCAAAAACAGTGTACTTAGGACAGATTACGTGCACAATTCTAATGGATTAGTAGTGATCATTGTATCAGGAATGAAGCACCAACTTTACTTAAGGCTCTTATACCACAAATTATGTGCAAAATTGTGGTCCTCGATTTCTCCTGTTAACTTGGATCCATTGCATACTTAACTCTCTTACGTTACCACAGAGGGTACTTGGAACTGTTAATGTGCTTAAATGCCACTACTGTATTTAATGTTACTAAAGAATCCACCCATGATGACTTTGTACTAAAAGAGAAGGTCCTTGGGGGCAGTTAATGTGTATAAATGCCACTGCTGTTCTTTTGTTACTTAGAACGCACTGATACTCACTTTGCATTAAAACCAGGTCCTTGGAAAAATAAATGTGCGTAAATGCCACTGCTGTACTTTATTCTTTTCTTATCCCCATGCAAAGACGTTTTTTCATTGCTTTGAAAAAGAAGGAAATAGAAACATCCCATGCAAGAGAAAAACATCAATTGGCTACCTCCTGCACAGGCTCTGACAAAGGATCAAATATACAACCCAGGTATATATGCCCTGACTGGAGATGGAACCAGCAACCTTTTGGTTTAAGGGACTAAGCTCCAACTCAGTGAGCCACACCAGCCAGGGTACCACTGCTGCTCTTACGATAGTACGAAGCCTAGCCATCCTCACTTCGCATTAAAATAGGGTCCTTGGGACAGTTAATGCGCTTAAATGCCACTGCTGCACTTTATTCTTTTTTCTTTATCCTTGCTTGAGGACATTTTTTCATTGCTTTGAAAGCAAGAGGAAGGGAGAGTGAGAGAAACCTCAATGTCATAGAGAAACATTGATCAGCTGTCTCCTGCACACTCTCCAACAAGGGATCGAATACACAACCCATGTATATATGCTCTGATCCTAGATGGAATCAGCAACATTTCTGTTTACTGAGGGAACCTCCAACTCAGTGAGCCACACCAGCCAGGGTGCCACTGCTGTTCTTACAATATTGCAGAATCCACCCATCCTCATTTTGCATTAAAACAGGGCTCTTGAGGCAGTTAATGAGCCTAATGCCACTGCCTCTCTTACGTAACTATGGACCCAGCCATCCTCACTTTGCATTAAAACAGGGTCCTTCGGGCAGTTAATGTGCCTTCTGCATTGCCCCTGTTATTACTATAGAACACACATATCCTCATTTTGTATTAAAATAGAGGGTCCTTGGGGGAAGTAATGTGCCTTCTGCCACTGCCGCTCTTATTTTACTATGGACCCCAACCATCCTCACTTTGCATTAAAACAGGGCTCTTGGGGCAGTTAATGAGCCTTATGCCGTTGCCTCTCTTATGTAACTATGGACCCAGCCATCCTCACTGTGCATTAAAACCGGGTCCTTTGGGCAGGTAATGTGCCTTTTGCCATTGCCTCTCAAATGTAACTATGGACCCAGCCATCCTCACTGTGCATTAAAACCGGGTCCTTTGGGCAGGTAATGTGCCTTTTGCCATTGCCTCTCAAATGTAACTATGGACCCAGCCATCCTCACTGTGGATTAAAACAGGTACCCTGGGGCAGTTAATGTGCCTTCTGCCATTGCCTGTCTTATGTAACTATGGACCCAGCCATTCTCACTTTGCATTGAAACAGGGTCCTTTGGACAGTTAACGTGCCTAATGCCATTGCCGCTGTTATTACTATAGAACACACATATCCTCATTTTGTATTAAAATAGAGGGTCCTTGGGGGAGGTAATGTGCTTTCTGCCACTGCCTCTCTTATTTTACTATGGACCCCAACCATCCTCACTTTGCACTAAAACAGGGCTCTTGGGGCAGTTAATGTGCCTTTTGCCATTGCCTCTCAAATGTAACTATGGACCCAGCCATCCTCACTGCATTAAAATCGGGTCCTTTGGGCAGTTAATGTGCCTAATGTCACTGCCTCTTATGTAACTATGGACCCAGCCATCCTCACTGTGCATTAAAACCGGGTCCTTTGGGCAGTTAATGTGCCTTTTGCCATTGCCTCTCAAATGTAACTATGGACCCAGCCATCCTCACTGTGCATTAAAACCGGGTCCTTTGGGCAGTTAATGTGCCTTTTGCCATTGCCTCTCAAATGTAACTATGGACCCAGCCATCCTCACTGCATTAAAATCGGGTCCTTTGGGCAGTTAATGTGCCTAATGTCACTGCCTCTTATGTAACTATGGACCCAGCCATCCTCATTGTGCATTAAAACCGGGTCCTTTGGGCAGTTAATGTGCCTAATGCCATTGCCTCTCTTACTACTAAGAATATACATATCCTCATTTTGTGTTAAAATAGAGGGTCCTTGGGCCAGGTAACGTGCCTTGTGCCATTGCCTCTCATGTAATGATGGACCCAGCCATCCTCACTGTGCATTAAAACAGGGTCCTTGGGGCAGTTAATGTGCTTTTTGCCACTGCTGCTCTTATTACTATAGAACATATATCCTCACTTTATATTAATACAGAGTCTTTTGGGCAGGTAATGTGCCTTCTGCCACTGCGGCTCTTATTTTACTACGGACCCCAGCCATCCTCACTTTGCATTAAAACAGGGTTCTTAGCGCAGTTAATGTGCCTAATGCCACTGCTGCTCTTATTACACACATGTCCTCACTTTGTATTAAAATAGAGGGTCCTTGGGGCAGTTAATGTGCCTTCTGCCACCGCCTCTCTTGTGTAATTACGGAGCCCATCCATCCTCACTTTGCATTAAAACAGGGCCCTTGAGGCAGTTAATGTGCCTTCTGCCACTGCCTCTTTTGTGTAATTACGGAGCCCACCTGTCCTCACTTTGCATTAAAACAGGGTCCTTGAGGCAGTTAATGTACATACTGCCACCATGTCCCTCTAGTTACTATAGAACCCACATATCTTTGCTTTGTATTAAAACAGGTCATACACTAATAAGTACTACAAATTAAGACTGTAACAATGATTTATATCCTGAAAAAAAAAAGTAGAGGGTCCTTGGGACAGTAAATGTGCTTATATGCCACTATTGGCTGTTTTCTTAGTCTGGGACCTCATTTGCTCCTCTATGTGCTTTATCACAGAAGGTACTTGGGACTGTTAATGTGCTTACATATGGCTACTGTCCCCTTTGTTACTCTGGAACCCTATCTCCCATCTCGGCATAGCCTGGGAGCAGAATTATTACTGAAATGTGCTTAATTGCAGCTGTGGTGCCTTCTGTTGTGTTGGTAACTTTTTCCATCCCTTTCAACTGTTTGCATACAGCAGGGGTGTGCTTAGGCGTTAGCAGGCTTCACTGCAGCTATTGTCCTTTCTGTTAATCTAGGGTTCCATACCCTCCAAGTCCATTCACATTGACTGGGAGTATATTTGCTTTTGTGAACTTACTTAATTGCAGCAGTGGTCCCTGTTCTTTGTCTAGGTTCCCATCTACCTACTCCTTTACAATACCTGGATGGGCATTTGGAGCTGTTAATGTGCTTAATCGGAGCTGTGGTCCCTTCCACAATTCCAATATTACATGTGTGCTTTTCCCTTTATGTTACCAAGGAGGGTTTTGGGGACTGTTAAAAGTGATCAGTTGGAGCTGCCATCCCTTCTGTTAGTCTAGGATCTCACCCCCCTCCAACTCACTTTGCATTACTACAGTAAGTAGTTGGGACTGTTAATGTGCTTAAAGGCAGCTACAGCCTGAGGTCAATGCTCTTAAACATCTTTGGGTTAAATGCAGGTAGTCTCTTGGTAGTTTAGGAACAGACTACCTTTAACTTCCGTCATTTGGGACTTAACGATTTTAATTGTAGCTGTGGTCCCTTCTGTTAATCTAAGTAAGATTCCTTTTCCTCCTACCATGTTTCCTTTACAATACAGGGTACTTGGGACTGTGAAGGTATATCCCTCCCTGTTACATCTGTTATCCTTACAGAAGAGGATGTGAACACCAAGACTCCTACTTTTGCACTGTTGATGTGCAATGTTGCTTTTGTCCATCCTCTGCGGGGGATATAGACCTAACTCATTTTCCTTGTGTTCAGCAGTGGATGCCCTTTACTAAGGACCTTTGTACTAGTACAGTTAAAGTGAATCATGATAACTGACCACAACTATGTGTTTCATTTAAGACCTCTGTACCCTCTTCATTTTATAAGAGAGTGTGTTAATTACCTGTTGCTTTTTTTCTGGGACTATTTATGTGCAGAATTTCAATGCTTGGAAAGTTCATGTGCACAAATGTAATTTTGTAACCATGTCTCATACCGGAATGACTGGACCCTCTTTGCTTTAGCGCAACGAGATGTTATTCAGGTAATAACCCCTCTTTTTGGACTTCAGTGTTCATAATTGCAATTGTCCATCTCTTTTGTTGGAGTACAATTATGTCCCCTTATTCCCCCTTTGCATTAGGGGCATGTTAACCATGAAAGAGCTCTTCTCTTGAGATTATTAATGTGCACAATTAATTGTATTTGTCTGTGGACTTGTGCAGTAGGAAAAGATTTTCTGTGCCCCTGCCACTGCCTTTGAATTACTGCTGAGGAGTGGTATCATGACGTCAGCTCTTGAACATTTATCCAAAGTACTGATTATTATGTAGGACCCTGTACCTTTGTATACATCAGGGATACTGACTCACCGAGGCCCTTTTTTTGACTGTTAATTTGAATATTTGCAATTCCTATGCCCCCTTCTATTAAGAGTATGATACCATTCCCTTACACTCTCTGCTTTACTGCAGGGGCTGCTGACCACACAAAACTTCTAGGAATGTTAATAGGCACATAGCAATTAGCAATGGGTTTTTCCTCCCTGGCCTTGTTAGGAAAGCACCCCCAGCCCCAATTTCCCATGGCATCATAAAGTATAAACATTACAATATGCTCTGAACTTGTCCTTCAAACAGCAATCCAGACTCCCACTCCTTTTGCATTGCTCCAGAGCATAGAATTCCAAGCAGTCCTGGTGTTACCTTCCCATTCCTGACCTCTTGCCTGTCCTTGAAACCTAATGGACTATTAATAACCAGTTTCAGGGGTCCATGTATTCAGCCATTCCATAATATTGTGGACCCTGCCCTGCCCCACCCCACTTCACCCCGTCCTGTCCCTTTTGTATTATTAGTGAGGATTGTTGACTGGTCAAAGCCCTTTCACTTGGACTTAGATGTATGTTAACAATCCCAAATGTCATTGGTTTACCCAGTTTATATTTCTCTGGTGCTTCAATTGCACTTTCCTTGGTCCCACCCATCTGACATGAATCCCTCTACTTTCTTTTTTGCATTGCTTCTAAGCAATGCTGACTACATCAAGGCCTTTCTGTGTTGTTAATTAACACAGTAATGATTGTCCCATTTTTCCAGCCCATCAGCCCAAGCTCTCACTACTACTTTGAGGTTTTGTTTGTGCAGTGTTGATTATTACCAAAAGCAGGCCTGAACTAGGTACTAGGTGGGCCTTCACACCTTTTCTTGCATTCGTTAATGATCCGAATTCCAATTATTGTCCCATTCGTGGGGACAGGAGCTATCCTTGACCACTCGTATTACTGCTTTACCGGGCAAAATGTTCAAGGCAAGTCAGGCCCAGGGAGCTGGATGGCCACCCTTTATATTCTTGATTTAAAAAAAAAAAATAAAAGATTTTATTTATTTGTAGAGAAGCAAAGGGAGGGAGAAACAGAGGGAGAGAAACATCATTGTGTGGCTGCCTCTTGTGCACCCCCTACTGGGGACCTGGCCCAGAAGCCAAGCATGTGCCCTGACTGGGAATCCAACCTCCGACCCCTTGGTTCACAGGCTGGCACTCAATCCACTGAGCCACACCAGCCAGGGCAATATATTTTCTATATATATGTAAGTATTAGTTGAGAGTTGTCTCCCTAGGAAGGAACATTAGCCCTTTCTGCATTCTTTGTTGCAAAGCAGGTTGTGTGGCTAAGAATCTGTACTCTCCTGTTGTATATTGATGTTCTGCAGAGTCAACTGTCAGGATACAATAAAAAAAGTTCCTGCTAGTTTTTTATTAAGAAAGACATATGGATTGCAAAGTGGTATTGATAACCTGGTCATTAAATTTTTGAAGTTAAAAACATCATGTACCTGATGACCAGTGTCTCTCATTTTACTAAGGGTGGTAGGTCTGTGGATAGACCACTGTGACACTTAAGGCCAGTATTTTTGGGCTGTACCACCATTTTTAAAACATGCCTTGTTTGGGCTACACAACCATTCACTTTTAGAAAAACTACCTAAATTTTCTAATCCTTAAATTTCTTCATCTGAAATACCAACCAGCCCCTACTTATTTCAAGAAGATCAGTGTAAAAGAATGAAATGAGACAACACATTGAAGTGCTTTCGAAAACCATAGATAATCTTACTTAATTAACATATTACATAAAATATACCCTGTTTAATTGTGCTCATCTAAAGTACTCTTAAGCACCACACCGAAGAGAGGACTTAAAAATGATGGCACCTGTTTCCCTGTTTTATATCACAAGAAAAATAAGCCAGTATGTAATCAGTCTTGTTGGATGTAAATTTCAACAGTGAGCTGTCTGGTAAAAGCGAATAGCCTAGCCTCTAGTGTGCAGGTTGTGATGGCAGAGAAGTGTTTAAGAAGGAACTGCTGGAGCAAATAACTACTTATCACAACAGCAGTTCTTTGTAATCACTGAGAAAGGGTGCTATTCCTCTGAACAGGACATCAAATGGTCATCCCAGGTTAGGGTGCAGTTTGCACTACTAGCTCCTTGGACAGCTGTGAGAAGAGTCTCTGGCTCTTTAGAATACTGTAAGTACTACTTTGTAGCTATGAAGTAATCTTTTCCCTATTCTCTTCTCTTTCTCTTAGATGCTACCCATTAGAAAAGTCAGAAGTTTCCTTTCCCCGTTCTCACATCATCTGCTATAAATATGTATCTCACCATATGAGTTAACCAACAGAATTATAGCATTACTGTTGTGTGCCTGGCCCTTTGCTAGGTTACACTTAAGTGATGTAGTGCTATATTTAATCTCATTCCCTACATAGTTGTATTGTTGAGCTAATACAAGCACACTTGAAATAATTTTAGGAAATGATAATCATGTGCTGTCTTGAATGAATTATAAGTTAAAATTTAATAAAGGGAGCCCACCAAGGTTTGAAGTTTATAAGACAAGGAGTTGGGTTTACTTTTTCTTATTGGTCCAGGATATGATTAATATTGCAGCCATCTGGGTAGTCCAGTTGGTTTATTTAATGCTATTTGTTTTTTACCTCTTTTGGAGGCATGGAAATTGATTAAAGAGATAAGGCCTAGTCATTATGTTTGGCTATATGCCATGGCTGGCAAATTGTTGATTGCTAAATCTCATTATAAGCTTGAGCTTTACAGGGTTTGCAGATTTGGGATATAAATCTGATACATTGGATCTTTGTACATTTTTATTCTCTGCCCAAGAACAAATGAGAGTAGTGATGATGCCTTTGTAGTCTTGAGGTATTTGTGGAACCTGTTTGACAAGAGGGCAATGGAGAAATAAGTTTTAAAAGAAAACCATGACCTTGCCCACTTTATGAAGTTAATATACCCTCTTCCCCCTCGGCTTGTTCAACAGGTATCTTGGCAAGCAAACAAGCTTAGCCTCCCTGATAAAACAAAGGTACAGCTAAAAATATGAATATCAAATTTGAAACATTTTTGTGTATATCAGTGCATCCCTACAAGGAACAAGAAACACAATAATGAGCTGGGCTTCTCTTACTGCCCCTTTTACTTCATATCCATACTTCCTCACAGCTTGTGTCCTCTCACCCATCCCCACCAAGTGCCTAATGACATTATTTGTCTGACTGACTGGGTAACATACAAATGGTCCCAAGCCTTCTTAGAAACATGGTCTGTGCTGTCGTTTCTCAAACTGAAGTAATTTGTCAAAATGAAACACTTTTTACAGGAACAAAATTCTTTGAGATCCTAAAGAACATGTGTTTTGAGGACCATTGACTTAAGAAAGTTATTTGAAATATAAACATGGTTCCCAATTTCAATATATCTTTGTGAAAGATATACATATATAAAATATATATGTAATGTTTTATATAATTTACATAGGACTTGGGGACCATGAAAATATATCCACAAACCTCTAAGGTTCTTATCACCCCAATTTGAGAAACACTGGTCTATACTCATGAGATCTTTTATTGCTATTAATGAAATTGTCGTTCATTGTTAACATACAACTCTAACTATTTATTGGAATTTGTTTTAAAGGGATGAATTCAAAGCCAGTTCTGAACCCCTACGCAGGAAACATGAGTCAATTTTAGGTGGATTGAAGTCTGCACTAGAAAGCATCCAAAGGTGAATTTTGGAGTTGTATTCAATTCCTTGCTCAAAATAAAATCTCTAGCAGGTGTAAAAACAGTTGCTCTGGAAATGTTGGCATCTTTAAAATTAAGATAACTTTTGTTAACTCAGCAAATAGTTATTGGGCCAGGTGCTGGAATAAATAGCAATACCAAAGACATGATTCAAGTGGAAGAATTTGCTATCTCATGCAGAAATGAGCAAATCATGGTATTGGGCAATTTGATGAGTGCCATAAAAACTTTGGGAAGTTCTGTGGTATATATAGAAAGAAGAGTGGATGGAAACACTCTTACTAAGCCAAGTGATGGCAAGGGGAAAATGTAAGGTGTTCCTAGGGAGTATCTTGGTCAGTAGGCTCAGGGAATGTTTGAGCTGAAGGCTTATTGGGCACTATTCCATTATTACTTCTTGTAAGTGCATTTTAATGAAGCACATGTTCTACGTAAGGTGGATTGCTATTTTTCATGGGTTTGCGGGCAGAAGAAGTGACATGGTGGTAAAATTATTTTTAAAAAGTTGTGAACTAGAAATAAGAACAGCTAAGCTTTGGTCCTGTCTCTAACCTTGGATTGGATCACCGTCCATGTCAATCTTAGTGTCTAAGGACTACTGATGAATTAAGACAGGGACATGATTTGGATGCCTCAACCCCTGAAAATATTTTTGTCATTTGCAAAATTTTCAAAGGGTCAAAAAAGAAAGCACTTAAAATTCTCTTGCCATTTCTCTAAATGGTTGTTCTGTTTTTTTTTTGTTTTTTTTTTGTTTTTTTTTGTTTTTTTTTGTTTTTTCTCCTGACTTTCCTCCTTATAGAACCTTAATATATAGGATTGGAGGAAGTTTCCTGACCCCAATTTTATGCATCTTTTTTCTTATTGCCCTTTAGTTTTTCCACCTGTCGTTCTGTAAGTTATTTCTCTAACTACTCCCTGATTCAACATAATTTCTTTTCAGGGTATCTGGGCCCTGGTTTTCAAATGTACATCTGGATGGGAGTTTGTGACTTTGAAGTAAAATAATTAAATGTTGATCTGTGGTGGCTGCTAATATATTCTTATTTCTGAAGGCATTCTGGAAAATATTTTACTGACTTTAAGATGAGTAAACTGTTATTTGAACTGAGCTGTTTCCCCAAACCTTATATTCTTGGATGGCAAAGAGTACTGCTGTGTGTAGTTACACAGAGGTTATGCCTTCCTCTGCCTTCAGTATTACAAACTGAAATGGAAGAAAACTTTAGTTTCCCGCTAACATATTCCTGACTACAGACAATTAGCACTTAACACTGGTTTCCTTCCAAATCCGACTCAGTTGGATCTCAAGTATTTGAGACTTAGCTAACCTGCTGAATTAGCAAATTAAACTTCAATGGCTATGTACTCTATATATCATTGTATTGGTGCCATTGAGAGAGAGAGAGAGAGAGAGAGAGAGAGAGAGAGAGAGAGAGAAACATATCAGTTGGTTGCCTCCTGTACTCGCTTCCAACATACAACCTTTCGGTGCATGAGATGATGCTCCACCCAACTGAGCCACCCAGCCAGGACCAATTAATTAGCTATATTTTTATTGGTAATTTATGTTTTACTTGATTGCTCTTCCTAGACCACTCCAAATTAGAGCACTGAGACATAGAATGTTAGTTAGGTTCCTTGTGCCTCCTATACAATTAAGTTCAATAAAGAACTCTTCACTGTTTTGATGCCTACTTTGGAAATGACTTTGATTTCCTCAAAAAGTTAAGATGTGAAATCGAAGCAAAATTTAAATTTGAGCAGTGCTAGATTTCTTTTTCTTGAAGATTTTATTTATTTATTTCTAGAGAGGAAGGGAGGGAGAAATAGAGGGAGAGAAACATCAATGTGTGGTTGCCTCTTGGGACCCCCCTACTGGGGACCTGGCTCACAGTCTAGGCATGTGCCCTAGGCATGTGCCCTGACTGGGAATTGAACCAGCATCCCTTTGGTTCACAGGCTGGCACTGAATCTACTGAGCCACACCAGCAAAGGGTAGTGCTAGATTTCTTAAATGATATGTAGGCTTAAAGTATGCCATTGTTTGACCAATTAGAATGCCATTTTTTTGGTTTGTCCAGAAATATTTCAGGCTATGAAACAGACTAAAGTAATACCCTCTTACCGCATAAACTAATCACATGCTTTTAATAAAATAAGGATATGACTGGCAGATCACTGTACATTATGAAATTCATAAAATGTGTAGCTTACTTTAATCCACAGCTTTGAAAACTTTTGGCATACTGTGTTTCATGCTATATTTGTTAGTATGACTGTCATTGTACAGTGCTGGTGTGCAATTACTCTGTGATCTGTACATCATTAAAGTTTTCCAGCCTTACATACTCCCTTTGATTGAAAAGTAGCTATTAATGCACTACCTTTTTTTATAATGGATTGACTAAGTCTTTCCAGGAAATCTGTTGAAGAATAATAATAGGAAGAACTTAATTGCTAAAGTCTTTTAAAATAATGTTTTGATATTAAGGATAATTGATATTAAGGATAATTGAATGGGCTTTATGTATTTCAACTTTAAAATACATCCCTACAAAGAGAAACGAAAGAGAGCAAGTCTATTGGCCAGATTTGCAAACAATGATTGCACAAATGAATTCCATTTTGCTTGCTTTTTAAAAACTGCATTTTATAAGCCTTCAGCGTCTGGTTGGGAGAGTTAAGAAAAACCCCAAAACTTATTTTAGAACAGCCTTAGACTTTTATAGAATAATTTTAAAAGTATTACAGAGAGATCCTGTATACCCCATACCCAGTTTACTCTATCAATATCTTACAGTACTATGGTATATTTGTCATAATTAGTAAGCAATATTGAAACATTATTGTTAGGGAAATCACATACTTCATTTACATTTCTTCTATTTTCTCCTAACACCTCTTTGATGTTCCAGGACTTCATCAGAATACCACATTGCATTTATTAGTCATATCCTTCTTGGGCTCTTACAGGTTTGAGGACTGATGGTCAAGTGTTCTACAGTGTCCTTCTATTGAGACTTGTCCGATGTCCTCGTGGTTAGACTGGGTTTGTGAATTTTGGGGAGGAAGAACACAGAAATAAACTGCCACTATTATTTCTTAGGAGTTCATACTATCAACATAAGACATGACATACCACTTGTTGATGTTGATTGTGATTACTTAGATTCTACAATTAATATTTTTGTTATATTTGATTAAACTCTTGAGAAAATTCATATGCATACTTTAAGTTCTTGGAAGTAACTTTTAAGTTAAAGGGTATGAAAAAAATAAGAACTTTTTTGCTTAGATCTATAATAAAACTATAAAACACAGCAAGTGTACAGAATAATAATGAATGAATGGCTATTAATATGTAAAAATAGTACTGTTCTTATGGTGTTGCTCTTTTGCAGCATGGCATGTTTCCACTGTTACATGCTGTGATAATGCACTTAACCAAATTGCTTTTATCAAGCTGCTGCAAAATCTTACTATTATTGCACATAGTAATAGTATTTGTTTTTTATTAGGCACAAAACACATTGTTTTCCTCTGTTATTTTCTTTATGCTCCAGGCAACAAAACTAGTTCCATTTGCCAGCAATCTGGCAGTGTAATCCTCCATTATGAGGCAGTCATCTAGCTGATTCATGATATACTTACGGTGAAATAAATATAGTAACAATTTTGTAGAACTCTGTATCTCTGAGAATACTTGCCCAAACTCCAGAGTGAAAATACCTTTGAATTGATAGGACCTGGGTTTACCTATCACTCTACCACCCATTAGTTGTATAACATTGAGGGTGTCTCATCTACTGCCCTTCCAGTTTCTTTATGTGGAGAATGGAAAAGTACTGGAATACATGATCAGTAATATTCTTTCTAATGGTGATAATTCTGTGATTTACCTAGTGTTGGAGTATCTGAACCAGGTGGCTGCCTATGCCATTTATTTTTTATGTCTAAAGTACCTTAACATTTTGTTGGGCTAACGGATAATGGATCAAGAATCTCAAAATTCTTGTCAGTGAATATTGAACCCTAATGAAATGCATGGTTCTGTACTAAATCCAAAATGTAACTACTTTCTCTGGCCTTAGATTCCCTTTAGGGGAAAGGGAATGTTCCTTGTATATGTCATCACTATAATAGAATAGAAAACTGTAGGCTTTTGATGCTAAAACAGCCATACTCAATAAATATGGTTAGAGTAGCTCAGAAGATCTTGGGAGATGAGAGAAGTTGTTTCCTTTTAGGTACCTTGAGTATAGACAAGTGTATAAATGAATTTGAGCTTGGATCCATTTAAAAGTTCTTTGGAAAAATTTAGCTTTCACACAGTGTCCATTTATCATCACTCCTGGGGTTTCAGGAGGAAGCACAGTAAATATGTGTAATGTTTAACTGGAAGCCTGTATTTGGGGATGAAGTATTTAATCTTAGGTTAAATAAGGATGGGGAAAGATTTGCCAAGAGAATTTTAGCATGTTCTGCTTATATTGAGAAAATCATAGAACACCACTTTGGCTTTACTGGACATTATCTAGAGAATCTAGAGTTGAGTTAAGTGATCTTTCACATACTATTATGAGTTTTTTTTATACTGGCATAAAGCCCCTTATAAATAATATGGTAATTCCTGATCAGAAATCTGTAATTCATATCTGGTTCTTTCCATACCATACCGTACCATGCAAAGTGCTTTCAAGATTGCAAACCTGGCTTAGACTTGCTTCAGTGAGCTCCTATACTATAGAAAAGGCAGCTCACCAAATATTAAAAATGGTCAAGGCAGTTGTAATTCCTGGAAGTAGTAGCAATTACTCTGTTACCTTGAGTATCTTAAAGTATTTGACCTTTAGGCCACAAATTTAGTTAGCCCTTAACATGGGTATTGGCTTGATCCATATTTTCATTTAGTTCTTTTCTTACACACTTGCCTAACCTTCTGTGATACTGCTAATGCTTGACATCACAGGACTTTAGGGAGACTGTACAGGCTAGAAATGAGAGACAGGACACACTTATACCTAAGGATTCAGGTTAATGCTTCCTAGTTTTTGTTTGTGTTGCTGTTGTTGAAGTTTTCTCAATAGTTTTGGTATCCTATCCTACTGAGCCTTGTGTTTCTCCTCAAGGACATTATCAGCATGTAAGACCCAGGGAATCCAAGAAGTTCTAAGAAGCTCTATATTCAGCAGATCTTTCTTCTGAGAATCTGGATAAGCTTCATCTAATCCAAAGGTGCCTTGTAGGTCACCTGGAGAAAAAGGTAGTTTAGGGAGTTTGTTTTGTTGTGGGAATTTTATCTTTGGCATTAAGGACTTTTAATTTCCTGTAGGTATCTTTTTAAAAACAGAACAGGAGCCACTTTTCATTGATTCTTACAGTTTTTTTTTCCAATATATACATGCATTTTGACTTTCCAGAATGAATTTGTCTTATTATTTTATTTATCCTTCAGAGCTAGGTTCCAGTGAGGTCTGTAAGGGCAAGCATACTTGATCCCCATTTCATAAATGAAGAATTAGAGATACAAAACAATAAATTACTTACTTTCAAATCTCGTAGCTACTTAGGAGAAAGAACAAACCTATGCCTCTGATTAAAGTCCTTGACACTTATTTCTACTTTCTTTTGGCATACTGGTAGTAAGTGCTGAGGATTTGTTGATGAGTAGTACCAACTTGATCTGTGTCATAGTCCTGTTTTGGCAGGCTTAATTCTATTGTCACTGTCATTCCTTTACTATCTTATGAAGTTGAAGCTTTGTTAGTTTGAAAAATGAAATTGCTAAAAGGTAGAAGATACCCAAAAGGCCTGTGTTAAGCTGTTTACTGTATTTGTAACCTTCTATATATCTTGTTTTTCCTTTTGTGTAGATTTGCTTAGCTGTCATAATAACTGTCACTGTAACTATTCTCAATATGAATATGGTAGTGTCCCATCTATGAAAGTTATTTAAGAAATATACCATGCCGATTGAGTAGAAAACAATTCTGTTTACCATGGCTGTGCTCCAGCATATGACCACTTAACATACGAATTAAAATCAAGGAATGCTACAAAACCAGCTGAAAGAGACACTTTGTGGTAGATTGCTCTATCATTAAAACAGTGCTTTATAAAAGAAACCTGAGGCAATGTGAAGAAGAGTTCTTATAGAACTCAATAGGATCAGACCATACTAGAGCTTTTCTAAGTAGTTTGATAGCTCTTTGGTTAAGAAATCTTTAGCTTTCCCTTCTATTATTTTTAACTCCTTTTAAATAATAGATTTAAAAAATCTATTATTTCTTGACCTGTCACTATATTTTATGGTGAGAACACCAGAACATAAATAATTAACAATATAGAAGATTGCTCATTAGTAGAGACTGGAAAATAAAGCACAGTAGGGGAATTTTGGTAATTATTCAGCTCTAAATTTCTCTTTGAGATGAAGAGAAATTCAAGGAATGGAGCTGGAATGAGTAGAAAAAATTGTTTTGTTTTTTTTTAAAGGCTGGTATCTAGAATGTAGAACTCTACACAGTTCTCAATCTTTACCCCTCAATCCATATGAAAAAAAGGGTAGACATCATTTAATTTAGCCACCAGTTGCTATTTGAAACAGACTTTTGTAGTATACTGCATTAAAGTAATTTATTTTTCTTTTATCTCTTCTGCAGATCTTCCTCAGAAGAATAGGCTTGTTGCTTTACAGTGTTAGTGACCCATTCCCTTTGACGATCCCTAGGTGGAGATGGGGCATGAGGATCCTCCAAGGGAAAAGCTCACTACCACTGGGCAACAATCCTAGGCTAGGAGTTTCTACCAAGATTCTTTCTTGTGCCCATATAGGAAGGTGAAGTCTCAAGATATCCTCCACATGTTAGAGGTGAGTAAGCTCTCTCCAAAAGCACAATAAGGATACTGTCTTTAATTTTTCAGTATACATTGCTTTTAAGCTTTCCACTGAAATTGTTTCCATCATTATCAACTGTGTTTGCTTTGGTAAAAACAGCTTCCTAACTAACCTGGGTAGTGGCTGTGTATGTGATAGGTGAATATGATGTGAAGAGAGTAGCAGGCTGCAAGACTTAGGGTGTTTAGACTAGGACTATAGTATGTTGTATAGGTTTATAGCTAAATTGTTCCTTTAGGAGAACATGGACAACAGCTGCTACATCTGCAATATTGATCATAGGCAATTCATCGTTCTGGACCCTGTAGTCCTCAAAGTCCCCCTGAGGCTGTGTTGTGGAATTTTGGAAATCATTCACATACTTGAGGATGCCTTGGGATGTCTGTTGGATAAAACACAAAGGAAACTGTTTGAGAAGATAAATAAAAGTTGTATCTTTTTATTTTGTGTTTGATTGATGGAAGCTTCAGAAGTACAAATAAGAACTTGACCAGAAATTGCACAAAGTTATCTATTGTCAGGCAAATCTAAAGAACCAGAACCCTGCATTACTCTAGGTCAGTGAAGTGAGAGGCTGATTAGGGGGCTACAATTTGAGAGATTGAAGTAACTATTCAGTGTACTAAGTCCTGATTGTAGGACTTCTGGTCAAGATGGCCCTGTAGGTAAACATGGCTCACCTCCTCACTTAACCACATCAAAATTACAACTAAGCTATGGAACAACCATCATTCATTCAGAACCACCTGAAATCAAGCTGAATGGAAGTCCTACAATTATAGAATTAAAGGAGAAACCAACTATGGAATTAAAGAAGAAGCCACATTGAAATTAGTAGGAGGGGTGGAGACGCTGAACAGTTGGTCCCACATCCATATGTGGCAGATAAAAATCAGGAGGGATATCTCAGGAGCAAGGGATCTCAGCCCCACATTAAGCTCCTCAGTCCAGGGTTCCAGGGCCAGAGAGCTAAGTCTCCATAACTTCTGGCTGTAAAAACCAGCAGGGATTGAGGCTGTGGAAGACGGAAACTGCTGGAGTCTCAGGCAGTTCCTCTTAAAGGTCCCATGCACATACTCATTTAGACATATTTCCACTGAGTTCCAGCGCTGGGGCAGCAGATTGAAAGGCATCAGAGACATATGAGTAGGAATGGAATTGTATGGCATCAGGGTGAGAGCTGGGAGGCAGCTTTTTCCTAGATGGAAGTGCTGGCAGAGGCCACTGTTTCTTTTCTGAGCTCTCCCTCAACAGAGCTGGCAGGCGGGTACCATGTCTGAGTCTCTATCAGCCTGGCTCATACTGTTTACCCCACCAAGATGATTCCCTGAGGCCCTGCCCCATCCAACATTCAGGCCCACCCAAGCTGTTGCCAGTGGCTTTTCCATACAAATGGCTTATCTTTGCCCATGCTTCAAATTTTCCTAAATTCTTCCAGACAAACAGCATCTGGCTTCAGTGAACCCTGTACCTCTTGCTCAATAGCCCTAGGCCTGGCACTACCAGCTGCTGGCTTTGGTTCATAGCTTGGCATCTCCTGGACACCTCTAAGCCTAGCAGAAGTAACAGCCATCTGCAGATCACTTTGTAGGTTGTGCTGTGTGATCCTGGATGAAACACAGTTGGTGACTGACCTTGGACATGCCAACAGCAATCGAGGCTCAACTGCAGTAGGAGGGTGTACACAGCCTACCTGGTGGGTGCATCTTGAGTGTCCAGCTTGGGTAATAGGGGATGGGGGCTGTGGCACTGGACTCTACAGGACACCTACTATAGTAACCACCATACCAAGCCTGGGAGACATAGCAGCTCTGTCTAATACATAGAAACAAACTCAGGGAAGCTGCCAAAATGAGGAGACAAAGAAACATGGCCCAAATGAATGAATAGATCAAAACTCAAAGAAAAGAACTAATCAAAAATGGAGATTAGCAATCTATCAGATGCAGAGTTCAAAACATTGGTTATAAGGATGCTCAGTGAACATAGGGGAAGAGTAGATGAACTCAAAGAGAACTTCCACAGCATGAAAAAGGACATGGAAACCATAAAAATGAACCAGACAGGAACAAAGGATACACTAATTGAAATGAAGGACAATTTACGGGGAACCAACAGAATAGTAGATGAAGCTGAGAATCAAATCAGTGATTTGGTATATAAAGAAGAAAAAACAATCAGAACAGCAAGAAGAAAAAAGAATCTCCCCCCAAAATGAAGAAGACATTGTAAGAAGCCTCTGGGACAACTTCAAGCAGACCAACATTCATATCATAGGGCTGCCAGAAGGAGAAGAGAGAAAGGAATTGGAAACTTAATTGAAACAATAATGACAGAAAACTTCCCTAACATGTTGAAGGAAATAAACATACTAGAGGAAGCTCAGAGTCCTGAACAAAATGAAAGCAAAGAAACTCACTCCAAAAGCACAGCATAATTAAAATGCCAAAGGTTAAAGACAAAGAGAGAATCTTAAAAGCAGCAAGAGAAAAGCAGTTAGTTTACGGGAGCCCCCCGTAAGACCGTCAGCTGATTTCTCTAAAGAAACTTTGCAGGCTAGAAAGGATTGGCAGGAAATATTCAAACTGATGAAAAGCAAGGACCTGCAACCAAGATTACTGTACCCAGAAAAGTTGTCATTTAGAATTGAAGGATAGATAAAGAATTTCTAAGACAAGAAAAAGTTAAAGGAGTTCAGCACCACCAAACCAGTATTGTATGAAATGTTAAAGGGTCTTCTTTAAAAGATCAAAAATGTGAACAATAAAATGGCAATACATATATATCTATCAACAATTGAATTTAAAAAGCAAACAAATAAGCAGAACAAAACCACAATTATAGATACAGAGAACATTTTTTGATGGTTGCCAAATGGGAGAGTGGTCAGGAGGCTGGGTGAAAAAGGTTGAAGGGATTAAGAAGTACAAATGCAGAGTTACAGAATGGTCATGGGTATGTAAAGTACAACATAGGAAATGGAGTAACCAAAGAACATGTATGAATGACCCATGGACATGAACAATGGTGTGGGGATTGCCTGAGGGAGTGGGGGGGGCAAAGAGGGAAAAAATTGGGACAACTGTAATAGCATAATCAATAAATGATAATTTAAATATTCTAAAAAAATTTAAAAAGAAAAAAAATGTCCTGATTGTAAAGGCTTTGTACAGATTAGTATTCGACTAAAGAAATAAGGCTGTGGTTAATGGTGGTGTTTCCAGTATTTGACCGAATATTTTTATGCAAGACACTTTCCTATTTATGCCATAGTTTCTCATTCTGTTGAATGAGGAAATCGTATTAATTTTATCTCTATAGACCTAAAAGCTTGAACTTTATACATTTCTAAGTTCTATAAAGACGGTTTCTATAATTCATTAATTTGAATCTTCCCATAACTTTAGCAAGTAGTCAATTAATGTTTTTTATGGCATTTATATAGTTTCCTTCTCAATTTTTTGTAGCTCCTGATTGTTTCCTTCATATCTACCAAGTCATCTTTCTCAAAAGCAAGGCAGAGGACAAGAAATTTGAACACATCAAAGGAAGATCAACATGCCTGGCACTCTAGCATTTTAGAACTGCAGAATGAAGTAAGTTGTTGGTGTTGTAATTTTGTGAGGATTACTTTAGAGCTAATAGCTGTTTTTTGGTGTTTATCTCAAAAAAAAAAATTTGAGATAGGGTATGGCAGTCTAATGAAGAGAAGGGGCCCGAATGTGAGATGGGAGGATGACCATAACCTGTACAGGCATACCTTGGAAATAATGCAGTTTGGTTTCATATCACCACAATAAAGCAAGTATCACAATAAAGTGAGCTGTAAGCTTTTTGTTGGTAGAGGATGTTGCTTTTAATTTGTAAAAAAAAAAAAAAAAAAAAAAAAAAAAAAAAATTTTTTTTAAAAAAAAAAAAAAAAAAAAAAAAAAAAAAAAAAAAAGCAATCTTTGTGAAGCACAATAAAGCCAAATGCAATAAAATGAGGTATCCCTTTATTACTGACTGGGTTTACTGAAGCAACTCAAAGATATTAGTCACCACCAATTATGTCAAGGTTAGTCTTACCATATCTATCGTTTATCTAAACTGCATGAATTCTTTGCCACTCATAGAGGACTAAACATATAGAAACTTAAAAAAGTTTTTGTTTTTTTGCTAAACAGGTGGCTCTTTTTTTATCTCCCTGTGAGAGAACTTACATATAATTAACATTTAGTGTTACAGGAAAAGCCAGTGTTATAATTGTTAAGGGTGCAAAAATCAAGCCAGTTCCCTAAAAGCGTGGGGAAAGATGAAGATATAAAATGAGGGCATTGACTAGGACCTCTTTAAGAGCCCTTTATAATAATCACTCATCTGTGGCATCTTGTTTGGCTCTTGGAAATTCTTATGAACAGTGGTAGTAGAATGTTAAAGAAGCACACATATTCTGTGTTTAAACCCTTTGCCACTCATTAAGTGTATGGCCTTTGACAATTTAGAGTTTCTGATTACACTTGTCTGTTTATGAAGGTTAAGTGAAATATTGTATGTAAAGTGCTTAGTATGGTGAATGGCACAGGGTAAGTAAAAGGTTACCCAAGAAGTTTCTTAAGTTTATTTGACCAATATGAGTGACAACTACTACCATTTAACGGCAGGCAGAGTTGGCATGTTTTGGTTCTGTGTAAGAAATTTCTAAGGTAAAAAAAGTCTGACAGCAGAAGAGCATCTGTGTTGGTGGGTGGTTGTTGTTATTATACTTAATATTGTTGATAATGATATAAGTAGTATTGCTACCAATAATAGGTTATTATAGTTATTAATGTACTTTTTGTTTTTTTTTTCTCTTTGTGATGTTTCTCACAGTTCTTGTGCCCCTCAGTGCATGTTTTCTCTTTTACTTCTTACCCATTTCTTCTAAATGTCTGCCTTGGCTTATCTCTTTCATTCATAAGTGTGTATTTCATTGCTTGTCTATTTCTTCCCTGAATGTCTTTGGTCTTTGCTCTCTGAAGTGTGTCTTACCCATTTCCATGTTCATCTTTCTTGTTTGTTCTCTGTGTATCTTTGTCTAATTTTCTTTTTTGTCAGAACTTGTTTGTGCCTTGTCTTAGATGTCTCTCCTTTTTTCATTTTGTTACTGATTATTTTCACTTTCCTAGATCTGGTTCTTTCACTGTTCTTACCATTATGTCTGAGTCACGTGCTGTGTGCTCTTTGCTCACTCCTTGTCCTACTTACCTCTCTCTCTTTTTTCCTCTTTGTGAATTGTGATTGCTCGTCACCTTCTCCCCTTTTGCTGGTTGACATTTTACCTTTGTCTGATTCTGGTCTCCCTTCTGCTGTTTCTACCCTTTGTCTTGGATTTCTCTTTTCTACATATCCTTTCTGCCTCTCTTGGCGCATTTTCATTCTCTTGTCCTGCTCTGTGTGCCTCAGTGTCTCTTTGTTCTTTCTGATTTTCCATTTCAGTGCCTTTCCTCTCTTTGTTCTCCTGTTTTATTACTTTTCTTCTTTGACCCGCTTTTGGGTTTTTCAGCATCTTCATGAGTCTGTGTCTCCTTCTTTCATGTCCTGCAATTGTCTTTCCTTGCATATTTTTTGTGAACATGTGTGTGTATACCTATGTGTGCATGTTTGTGTATGTTTGTGACAAAGGGGTGTCCTAACCCGTTCCTGGTAGATGCAGATTGTCTGCTATCAAAATAAGCATTGCAGAGCTGTTCCTGATGCCAGGCTCTCCTGTGAAATAATCCAAAATTAATAGAAGGCCCAAGAATCCAAAGACCTAAGGGCAGAAAATGGAAGACCCATAATGGATAGAAGTCCCAAAGTAGAAGACAAGTCAGCTTGAGACTTGAGACCTGTGAACTAAAATGGAAAACCGGTGTCCCAAAATATATGGAAACCTCAGGCTCGAGACCATCAGAAGGCCCAAGAACCATGATATACATATAGAAGATGGCTCTTTGTTGGACAGAAGGCCTGACTGAGTTGGATAGATGTCTTATGTCTTCAGTCAGATAGACGGCTGAAGATCCAGGATGAGTGGCTGAAAGCCTAAGAGCAGGGACACATGGAAGACCTGAGATTTGAGACACAAGGCCCCAGTACCAGAGGAAATCCTGATATGAGAACCCTAAACCTCAACTCTTTTCTAGTCCTATCGTCCATACCCTTGAACATTTCAATTCTCTTTCTAGTTTTTATATCTCCGTTTAAACTCATTTTGAGATGCCTTTTTTGATGTTGTTATTATCTTGAAGAGCTATCTTTAGATTGGAAATATTATGCTGGGGCCACTGTAAGCTGGTTTTCATCACAGTTTTGAGTCATTTATTAAGTTTGATATATTTCTTTAACTTCCGTCTCTCTTCACATTTACTCCATTTGAGAGAGACATATTGATGAAAATGTATTTCAGTCTTACTTTTTCCTCAGAAGCTCTAAGCTGATGAGAAGAGGAAAGCGTCAGGCTATTGACGAAAACATGCCAGGCTATGTAAAGAAAATGTAAAGAGATACTCCTGGGCAATGAGAATAATTAGAGAAGAAATACACAGATGTGCCAGCCTGTTCAGAAGCACTAGCCTGCAGCACCTGACTTCTTTGAGCCTGGGTGAGCAGGATTCCTGGGGTTTGGGATTCCTAGTGATGGTTACAAAAAAAGAGTAAGTGGGCCTGGAACTGTGTGGCTCCAAGGAGATAGCCTGAACTCCCTGCTCATAGTAGTGGCCTAATAATTTGGTAGTCTGCACTGACCCTGCCTTTGGGTTTAATACAAACCTCTAGGCTTAAAGGTGAGAGAATTTAGTATTTAGCAGGTTTAATCTTTTCCTTCATTTTCCCGCCTCTTACCATGAGGGAAGATCATTTAAATGATTGAGACTATATATGAAAACAAGGTGTTCTCATTAATACTATATTGGCAGCTATGCATTGCCAGTATTTGAAAGAGCACTGTCAGTTGTGAAGCATTATGTACTTCAGGGGTTATCATTCCCTTTCTGTAAAGGGTCAGATGTTAAATATTTGAGTCTTTGCAGGCCATATTGTCTCTACATTTTTTTTACAATCCTTTAGAAAGGAAAAACTATTCTTAGCTTCTGAACCAAGTTGATTTGGCCTGTGGGCCATAGTTACCTCTGATGTAAATGCCAGGCTCTGTGCTGAATAATATTAATTTCCTTGTGTGAGTCTGTCCTTGTCCTTGGCACTGAGGAATTTATGATTATTTATGATCGCATCCAGGTGACCTGAATCAAAATGTGTGAATTTCTTTTAAACTATGACAGTGCTTAAAGACTTAACAAGTTTCAGAGTTGATGAATGAATATTGATTACATAGTATATTCATTCTACTGTATAGGCACTGGATGCAAAGATTAGAAGAAGCATGAATAAAGTGCTTTGTCAAAAGTATGTAATACTATGCAGGTATTAGGAATTAAGTGATTGATAAATGAAAAATTGATACATTTGTATCCATGATGTTTCTGCTCCTTTGGTTGTTTTGAGTAAAAATACAGTATTCCAGGCAGCAGAAAAGAAAACACATGGAAACTGCTTTTAAGCTATAAAATACACAGCGAACACAAGGGACTAATCTATTGTGAAGACTTATAATGTGCCAGATAACATGCTAGGCACTATGGATAACAAAGGGGGAAAAAGCGTATTCTCAATACAGAATTAAAAGTTTTAGATGAGGAGTACATTTTAAAGTGCTTTGTAAACTAAAGCACTAAATACCAATGGGCTAAATGTTTATGAATGAATAAATATTAATAGCCTTTTATGGGCTGGCTATTGTTTGGGGTTCTGTGAATTCTAAAATAATGCTTTCAAGTAATAAGAGGAGCTTTGTGTTCTGCACTATTAGATGTAAGTAATTAGATACTGCTTATTTTAATCAGTCAAGACTTAACTGGTGATGTCAAGTTATTTCCAGTATATTTTCCCATGTAACAGGAAAATGTAATGAATGAGATTGAGAGTTCTAAACTATAAAATGTTATATAAACAGAAGAAACTAAATGTTTTCTGTGTGGATAAAACTGAGATAAACGTTGTCTACAATATTCTCATTGTGTGTGCTTCACTCACTATGAGAAAGCTAGTATAAATAGTTATATAAACTGAGGGTTTCAATACTTGTTAAAGTGAATGAATCTCAGTTGCCTACTTTGTGAGTTCACTGTTATAGGCACTAAAGAGATACACACATTTTCATTTCATTGTGCCTACAGTTGAGATAAAGGCAATACATGTTAGCATTTTGTGAACTCTAAAGCATTGTATAAATGTAACTTGATTTTCTTTTTTGTTGCTGACTGCTAGACTTGGAAAATTGTATCACAGTTACCATACTGTGAAAAAAGTTGGAAAAAATTTCAGGAAGTATTGTTAAGTATTGAATACTCTGAATATAATATGTAAAAGATTATGTTTATGATGAATGCAAGACTGGATAATAATTATTATGTGCCAGTCTTTTTGCTAGGCATTGAGGGTCGGAGATGACCCATCTTTATTGCAATTTTATAAGTCTTAAACAGTCGTGCATATATAAGCAACATCTGCTGAATGAATAAGGATGATTTACTCTCTTTATTCCCGGAGACAGCAACTAGTAATGCAAAAATTCATTATCCTTATTACTGAACCTGTTACAGATTTCTGTGTAAATTTAGAAAATCTAGTGTTCTCTACAGATATAAGGAATTAACTTGGCTTAATGAATAATGACTGATTACTTTTTATAAGGCTCAAAATTACATATGCCCTAGTATCTAAAAATCATTTTATCCTTATGGAATGTTCACAGGAGGAAATGAGGTGATATGTGTGAGATCCACACTAAAAGGCACTGAACCACTGCTAAGCTTATTTAATGATGAAAAAACACGGGAAAAATAGAATTGTGCAACACAATATGCAACAAAGGCTGGGCTAGGTGGAAAAATACAATCCAGGCTAAAAGGCTGCTTACTTACTCCTTGTTGGCCTGAGTGAAGAGATGGGAATTCTTTTTGAAAAAAGCAAGGTGTTTTGATTCTCCATCAGTTTTTTTAAATGCTGAATGAAGATGGAGGTGAATTAGATCCACCTTGGCCTTGCTTAGAGACGTTTAAGGATTAAAAATAAATGACTCAGATTTGCTTTTAGATTGATTTGACAAACACAGCATGTTTTATGTGGAGTAGATAATTCTAGGTCCTGAACACAAAAAGTGAAATGGGCCTGGTGTAAAGGTCTTTAGATTCACAGATCATAATTGAAGATGTGAAAACATCTTTCATTTTGAGTAAATATTTGAGGGCCTGTTTTCTGGAAGTACTATGCTTACTTAATTAGTTGTGTAAGTATAGTTCAGAAAAACCATTAACTTGCCTTGGGAATTAAAAAAAAAGCAAAAAAAAGGCATGGTTCTTTTAATATAAAATGAAGACATGTTCTCTAGTCCTAGATAGTCGCAACTTCACTTGCTCATTGGCCTAAGTTGAAGCCAGAAGGCTGATAAAAAGGCTCATTGTTTGTCTTTTTATTCATTAATTTAAGATTGTACTTTTATTATAAACAGTTTAAGATGAGAATTGAGATGAAACAAGTGATTTTCTCAGTATTTGCTCATTGGATTGGCTTAAAGTGAGGAAACCTTTTGAGCAATAAAATTGTTCTAGTTTTTCCATTTATTTTAAACACTTATCTACTCTGATTAAAGTACTGTCCTTAAGTGCTGAGAAGAATGAATAGATTCAAAAGACCAAAATGTACTTTAATCTCACTTGGTTATGGTTTAAACATAGGAATAAATTTTATGACTGCAGATCTTTTCATTAGTTAAAAATTCATTGCGCACCTGTGATAGTAAGATATACTGAGAAGGAATGATTAAATAGATCACCTTCTTTTTGGCATCTTTTACAGAGTGGGAATGAGAGCCTTTTATTTATTCATTCATACAAACATTGGAGAAGGTGATGCTAAATGAAGTAGATCTGGTACAAAAGACACTTTGTCTTGGAGATTCAATAAAAAAAAAATACAAGAAATGGAATGAAAACTCATTAAACAGAAGAGTCTATTTCAAGGCAATGTGGTATTTACTAGACAAATCAAAAAAGACCTTAACTGAAAGTAATTTGTTTTTTTTTAACTGGTTTGGAGACTAGATATAAAAGAGGTTCCATTCCCTTTTCATTTGTTCATTCATTCTACAAGTGTATTTGAGTACCTATTGTATATAAGGTCCTTTGTTCTGTACTCAGTTGACCCCAGAAACATGAAAACATGAATGCTTTCTGAGAAATTTTAAAACTTTACTTTTGGGTTGTTTTCTTCTTAGGAGTATGGCATAGCCCTTGAATAACATTGTGTGGTTTAATTCCTACTCCATTATTTCTTCTCTCACTCTGGCCACTACAATAAGCAGGGTTTTTCACTGAGCTTCCTCCTTAAGTTGCAGGAACCCTCCTTAAAGACACTTATTTTTTCCTCTCTGGTCTCATGAAAATGGCTTTGGCCACTGCTAGGCAGAAGGAGGGGTGAAAACTAATTCCCAAACCCCAGTCTCAATGGTACCAGCCTTGGCGAACCCAAGTCATTACCTTTACCATTTAGTCTGTTTTCAATTCTTCATGTTTTACATTCTGACAAGTATATATTGCCTCAATAAATCTCTGAAGAATCCCCAGATAGTACATAGCAAGATTGGAAATGGAGACATGATTTCTCTTGCAACAGATTTTCTACTTAAACCTTAGATACTGCCTTATCAGCATCAAAACTGGCTCATGATTAATTAAACTATTCTAAGTGATAAAAAAATGCTGTTCATGAAAGGGCTTGTTATGATAAAATAATGTCGGAATGAAAATGGCTTAACAGTTTTTACATTGCTTAAATTTTAAGAATAATAAGAATTGGAAGTAATTGGCAAACCTAAATCTACGCTCAAATGGGCTTTGACCTTTTCTATTTTTAAATCACTCACAGAGGGTGGGATAGGAGGAAGAGTGAAAGAAAAGGTCAAACCTGTTTCTAAGGGCACCCTGCCTTTGTTTTAGACTGGTTAAGAAACACTCCTTTTTAGGTGGGGATGGGGTACATTATTCGAAAATGCAAAGGAGAAAGTAACTACAAGCCTTCTTTTCACAGTCGCTGGCATCCTAAGACTACCTACCACTACTGATAAAACAAGAATAAGAACATGGTACCATCATCTGATTTTTGTGACAGAATGAAGTAGTGAACAAATTCGTTTTTGTAAGAAATGGCTTCATCTCTATGCTACCTCAAAGGGAATACATATACCAAAATGGAAGAAACACTTGGACTGGTGAACTGATGTGAATTGTAGAATCTCTGAGCTTTGACTGTTGAAAATTTACAAATCATGCTTAGCATGGGTGACCATCACAACTAAGACAGATTGGGGAGTATGTTTTCTAATGTCAAATAAAATGTACTGTTTTGAAAACTCGGTATTTTGATGTGATAATTTCTACCTCATGTCTATTATACACTAGTTATTTCTGGTTTTGTTTTGTTTTGTTTTCACTACCTTAATCACCCAGCATGGGTAAATGATCTGTCTCATTTCTTTCTAACTTCATTTACTTTGGTGAGGAATACTGAGAAACACGAAGCCAATAAAATTGAGAAGCAAATACGGGTGTCCAAAGAACTCTTGCCTTACATGCTACAATCAAATCTTGTTACTACAAATGCATAGAATGTGATGTGATAAAACCACCTTATGAACTGGTGTGTTGCTTCTAAAAGGGAATGGGCCTATGTTCCCATTGCTACTTCCATTTTTTTTTTTTTTCAAGAGTAAGTGTGGGACAGGGATAAAGCCCATGAGGAAAGTGGGTGGAGAGGTTAGGAAAGAGTTCTTAAGTTATCTTTGGGTGTCTTCTATGCCTCTCTTGACAGCTTCTGTTTCCTTGGGTGGACTTCCAGTTCTCATTTTATGCTTATTCTTGGGTTTGTGGTACCTGTGGTTCTCAAAATTCTCATTCTGTTGTAATCCTGAATGGAGAGCAAATGAAAAGTACCATGTTTTCTATTTAGTGAGGAAAGATCAGATGTGGCAATTTAAAAAGGGCATCAGGAAATTTAGAAAATAAGGTATTTGATAGTACTTTTCAGCTTTTGTATTTTCTGTGGGGTAAGGATAGGGTGAGCATCACTCCTAGTTATGTTTTCTCTATGCCAAGCTACCCCCACAGATTAACTTGTGCCTCCTGTCAGATTACTATTCTACCCTTGGTCATGAGAAGTTTTTCCCTGGTTTTGTTGGGGAAGGTAATGTTAATGGTACTAGCAGAGTTGGGTAAGCTAATACCAATTTGAATTTGAAAGTTGCATAATATAAATTGGGTTGAAGATTGAGCCAGCCATTTTGTTAGCTGGGAATCATTTACCAGGAAAGCTGCTAGGTATAGATGCAACTTCTAAAAATGATGAAGGCTGTCAGGAAAACAATGGAAAGACCTTAAGACAGGTCCTAGACTTCCTACCAAATCAGGGAGCACCAAGGCAGTTACATGGTGCCCTGGTAACCATATGAATATGTCTCATACCTTTAACCATTCAGCTGTATTGCTTCCCTTAGCTTGGTAAAAGTGAGTTTTTGAGGGGTTCTTAGTGCCAGTAGTCCCTGGCTTTACCATAGTGTTTCTCCCAGTTACCAGCATTCCTAATGGTCTTCCATTTACGCAATCTAGTTTCTTTTCCATATGTACTCTGAATCAAAATCATAACTATTGGAGTGAAAGCCCTCATTTGAATGTGTAAGTAAAGATCAAAGCAATGTGTAAAGTAAGTTAGAAAAGAGAAGTTGGATTTGAGGGTACTTGGAAATAGATTACTACTTAGAGCCTGTCACTTCGGTAAGCTCAGTGATGAAACAGAATTTGCAGGTAGGATGAAAAACTGGAGGGAAAATGTGGAAGAGGAATGTTAAAGGTAGGATGGGTTTTGAGAACTTAACTTTATAATTGACAAGAACCATTTAGATATATCCTCCAGGCCTAACAAAAATCTCCCCCTTTCACCAGTTTTTTTTTTTTTTTTTTTTTTTTTTTTTAACAGTCAATGATTCTGGCAATATCCCTGGAAGGCGAATGGCATTATAATGAGAATAGAGAAAGGTGTGGGATCCTTGTATGGCAATGAGCTATTGTGCCCTCCCCCTACTCCCAGAGGGCATTTGGCAGTAGTTGTGGGGCTTAACAAATTGCTCTTCAATTACTATGCAGGTGGTCTCATCTGCATAGTATGGTTTTACTACAGTTAAATTCCACTGGACTTTTGTTTTGGTGCATATAGATGTTAGCCATGTACTTATTAGGGTAATTAGAATTGTGTATATAAATATACATGATTTAGATGAGGCACATGAAGTTTGTAGAACATGACTTGCTCAAGTGTTACAGTGCAAACATTGCTGAGGTGAACCCATATCTAAGATCACTTAGTTTCAAAACTGCTTTTTTCACTATATATAGCCTCTTTTATGAGAAGGGGTACATGCTTATCAGGAAGGAGTGGGTTATGAGTACCTGTTATTTGGGAATACCTCTAATCATAGATAACCTTCAGCAGACTACTTCATATCATTATGCTTATAGGGAAATGCAGTCATGGAATGTGCAGAGGCATGGATTATAATTGCAAGAACAGCCTTGGGAATCACTGAGATTCTATATTGCTATCACCACTTAACAAATAGAAAGTCACCGAATCTCCTTGTTTTTGTTTCCCAGTAGTAAGTGGGAATATTGACTATCTCCTAGAGTTGTACTGGGTTTTAAAATAGAATATACAGGTAAACACAATAGTTTTTGTCACATAGTGAACAAATTAATGCTAGATATAATTGCTAGTTATGCGGTTGAAGTAAGACCACCTTTTGGTGATTCACCCTGGCTCATTATAAATGAGTTCCTTTTGGGATTTGGGGTCAGAAGACATGTAGTTTGCATTTTCCTAAAGAATTGGCCAGGCCTTGACCAGTGTGGCTCACTTGGTTGGTTGGTTGTCCTGCAAACCAAAAGGTTTGATTCCAGTTCAGGACACATGCTTGGGTTGAGGGTCACATCACTGGTTGGGGGTGTGCGAGAGGCAGCTGATTGATGTTTCTCACATCAGTGCTTCTCTACCTTTCTCCCTTTGCACTCTCTAAAATTAATTTTTAAAAAAAGAATTGGCCAGAAAGCTTTGGGGAAGTGACAGTTTGCCCATAATCTTAAGACTATGTTTATGCTGATGGTCATATTGTAACAGGGTGCAGCCAAGAGGGGGCCCCCAAAAAGGGAGTTGGAATGAGGCCCAGAACTCAGGCTGTCCAGGAAATATTAGAAAGACATATAAGATACCCTCACCTCTTCCCCCTCAGGTGTGAGTTGGGGAAAGGGGCAAATGGAGCAGGGCCATTGAGTTGTTTTGCATAGCAACAGTTTTGCAGATAACCTCCAGAATGGTCATTTAACATATCTATAACCTTTAACTGGTTTCATAGATATGTTAAACAGCTGTGGCCCTGCTCTGAGCCAGGGGGTGGAAAGGACTTCCCCCAAGGACGTGACTAGGGGAGGAACCCCAAGTTACAGCGCCTGCGTGGGAGCTTAGAGAAGATTGGTTCCAGAAAATGGGGACACACCTGCCCAGACTCATGATGGCATCCCAATAACCTTGGAAATATACAGGAATGCTGGCAGGTGTAACCCATTATAGGAGAAGTTGGAAATGGGGCTGCAGAGGAGGATTGGCGCGAGGGTTTAAACCCAGGTGTGGCATCCATTGGAGAGAGATCCATGCGGTTTCACCAGGGGGCAGGACCCACAGCTCTATGAGGGAAAAATCACCATGTGGCTTTAGCACAGAATTGCCACTCGGCTTTGCCCAAGTGGAGACCTTCTTGCAACTTTGCCAGAGGGAGAGATTCCACGCGGTTTCACCAGAGTGCATGTAACAGGGTGCAGCCAAGAGGGGAGCCCCAAAAAGGGAGTTGGAATGGGGCCCCTCTTGGCTGCACCCTGTTACATGCAGACCCCTGCAGCTTTGGTGAAGAGGGAGAGCCACATGGCTTTGCCAGAGTGGGGACCCCTTCCCCACAGCTTTGGTAGAAGAAGGACCACGTGGCTTTGGGGTGCTCCCTTTGGCTACATGGCCTGGAAGCAAGAGAGACTTGGCCTGGAAGAAGGGGGATGGAAAGGACTCTTGCCAGTAGGCCATGAGAAGGTGCCACATGGCTTTGGATTAATTAGAGATCCTGCCTGGATGACGACATAGCTGATGGTGTCAGGAGCCTGGATACCGGACGTGTGCTTCTCTTCCTGAATTACAGATTACAGTACCCTGAATTAGGGCAGAGGGAGAGAGAAAGCACTGTGGGTGTCTGTGGGTATCCTAAAGGACTTTGATATTTTTTAATGGAGACATTAGGTCGCTACTTTAACTCTGTATAGCATTAAATAAACATTTCCTTTCCTTTTCACAAATCTCTGGCTTTGAGAGACATCTTTCCATAAGGCGGCGGACATAACGGACCTTCTGTTGCTCTGTAACAATCTTGGACCTGTAAGGAAGAACTTGCCATCATTACTGTCTGTAACTACATGGTTCCAAGGGGACAGAATCTATTCGAGTGAGAGAATTATTAAAAAATATGTGATTATTCCTATCAAGGGCAAGATTTGAAGCACGGAGTTTTTAATACCCCTCCATTATGTGAATAACATTTTATCTCAATTCAAAGCAGATGCAAGGGACTGCTTAGTAAATCCTGTATGCCTTGTCTGGCACAGTAACCCATAGATAGTATTTAGTGTGTGGACAGAGGATAGTTGAAACCTGAGTTTGCAGGGAGGTAGTAAGACCATGAGAGGCAGTTGTCAGGGTACTTTGAATGCTACTATTTTATTATTCCAAATCCATCTTCTCACTGTCACCCCTTTGTTGATTGAATAATCATTGGACAGAATGCATCTTACCTGGGGATTTAGTCTTGAGCTATAAGAAGGGAAAAGATACAGAAATACAGTGATCTCTCACCTATTCCGGGAGTTACATTCCAGAGACCCCCACGATAGGTGAAAATCTGCACAGTAGCTGCGTTATGTTTATTTTATTATTTATATATATTTTAAGGCTTTATAAACCTTTCCCACACTCCTATAAACCTTTCCCACACTCTTATAAACACTTCATATGCTCTTAAACACTTTCTACACTCTTAAACCTACGTAATTTTAACAACAAAATTCTATATGGGTACTCACTAGTGAAGTATACAGTAGTTCTTCACTATATTGTGGTTCACTTAGTACAGCTTCACTGTATCCTGGGTTTAAAACCATGATATAGTGAGGGATGACTGTAGATTTGAGCTGTCCTCCCTGTACTAAGCTGTTGCCTTCAAAAGGAAGAGAATAAAAAATAATGTAGCTGGCACTGACTAGTATTGGCTCAACTACATCCAGTTGGAAGAGATTTTCTATAAAAGGTACTACCTATTTTTTGATATAGTAATTAGACATCTATTTTGGGATTTTAAGACAAGAGTTCTAGCCATGGATGGGTGTTAGAAATGCATGAGAGATTGAGGCGGGGGAAACGGATGATCTGATTCAAGTGCCTTTATTTGATGCTGCACTTGCAGGTAGGCTGAGTTGGGGATAGACTGAAGCCCCGGGGTGGGTGGGGGAGGCAAGAGTGGGGTTCTTAAAAAAAGCACGGGGTTTGGGGATATATAGGGGAGGTGTTAGTCTCTTGTTCTCGTGTCTCAGGGTTTCAGAGCCAAGACAATAGGTTAGGTAAAGGGCCCGACTGTTCCCAGGTACAGGAGGGTCGGTCTGACCACCAGCCGTTGTGGTGCCAGATGTCTACTGTGGGAGATGGGAGAGTTTCAGTGGAGCTGCCAGCTATCAATTGACTTGGGATAACTGAGTCATGGGCAGTCCAGCAGGTTGGAAGATTGGCCTGACCCTTTCATCAGGCATCTAAGGGGTTGAGAAGCAGAGCCTAATATATAGGACTTACTTTAACTGTAGCCAAGCGGAAATGATCACTGGTTACTGTGGATGACAGGTTGGCTTTGGAAAGAACCCAGAATAAATCGTAAATACCACAGTTTCTAGCACAAAGGGAGTATGCTGGAATTGTACAAGGTTCACAGAAAATAGCTCTAGAAGCAACAGCCTCATTAGGCACTAGATTGGTTACCAGTTCCCAAAGGTACAATAATCATACTATTAGCTATTCTGGAAAGGCTAACTAAGCAAAAGCCAAAGAAAAATCCTGACCAACTATGAGTTTCTTTCCAAATCTAGTCTGGAATCAGTCCCTTTATCTCGTCTCTTCTCTCTTTTATCCTTTCACTACATTGCTAGGAGAATATATTGAACAGAATAGAGCACAGGTGACAAACACAAGGCCCACAGGCTGAATCCCGCCCTCCACCTTGTTTTATCCAGCCTGGCACCTTGTTTCTACTCAGCGGTAGTGCTGAGCTCCTTACCCCTAGTTAAGGGGTAGTTACATTTATACAATCCTAAAATTACATTCGGCCCTTTGAAGGCAACCTCAAGGCTGATGTGGCCCTCGGTAAAAATGAGTTTGACACCCCTGCAATAGAGTCTAGATGATCTGTGAACAGCTTGTAGATTAAGCAGTAAACATACCACATTGAAAAAAAAAAAAGAATTAGAATAACTCCTTCTAGTCAATAGCAGGATTATGTTAAGTCAAGCACTTGAGCCATTTTGTGCCATTTTTTCTCTTTATTGCTTATAAAGAACAGAAATTTATTTCTCACAGTTCTAGAGTCTGGAAGTCTGAGATCAGGATGCCAGCATGTGGAGTTGTGGTGAGAGCCCTCTTTTGTGTTCCAGGCTGTCAACTTCCAGTTGTAATCACATGGTGGAAGGGGAGAGGAAATTTCCTGGGGTCTTTTACCTTGAGCCATTGAGCCACTCAACTCCCTCTTTCCAGTGCTGATCCTTGTGCACTTTTTCCTCCATCAAAAATATTTTACCTGTCCATCTTCAGAATGAGACAGGCTGGTTGAGTAGCCAGTGTTAGAGGAAATAAACGTCTAAGAGAAGGCAAAGAAGAGGCCAAAGGATTGAGGATAACAAAAGTAGGGTTTTATTAACCTAAAATAATACAATAACTAATAAATACTACAATAAACTGTTTTACATACTCACAACTGTAAACCTACTTTTGCCAAACCCTGTGTGTGTATGTATTGAGAAAGAAAAAAAAAAAAAAAAGAGTTGTATAGTGCTTGTGTGGTGCGATTTCCCAGGGACAAGAAAATCTTAATTTTCAGACCTGCAGTTCTGCTTCTTAGTAGCTATTGTCTTAAATTATATTATCTAGAGATAAGTATTTGATTCTTTAATATATGAAAAAAACAAGGATTTTCTGCCATGTTGCCAGTAATGAAGGAGGACATACATCTGCTTCTGTGAGGATTCAGGCATGTGGCCTGAGCCAGCCATGAGGGTAGCAGCCATGTGGTTTGAAAGGATGTAGAATGCCCTCCCACCCTATCTGCCATGAAATCTGGTGTGTAAGGAGGTTTTGGACTAAGAGCAGGAGTAAGAAAGAGGAGACCTGCTGGGAAACATGCCTGGAGAACACAGCAGGAGAGCTGATGGAATTGGGGGGACCTGTGTAACCGAGCACGGAATAGTGGGAGACTACTGGAATGCTAAACTGTGACTGGGAATGCTGAGCCACAGACTTCTGCTTTTCTGAAACATGGTACCTCTGACTGGCATATTCTGAAACTGGCCTGGGTTGGCAAAGGGTGACAGGATTATGTGTTTGGGGATGTTTTAAAGGGGAGTAGGACTTAACAGCAGAAATCTGCCACTATTCTGAAGATGTATACCCTTTAAATAAACAACGCCTTTCCTTTTTCACCAAACTTTTGCACTGGGAGTCACACTTCTTGGTGGCAGGCAATCAGACCCCACGTCTGTTCCAGAACAGCATAGGTGGGGTTCTGTAACAGCATCAGAGACTCAGTAACACCAAAACACTCATTGTTTACCAGATCTTCTGGAATTGATTCATTTTACTCAAAACAAAGAAATTGATAAAAAAAGAAATTGATAAGCCAAGTAAGAATTTTTAAAAAGATTTTATTCTTATTTGTTTTTAGAGAGAGAGGAAGTGAAGGGGAAAGAAATGGAGAAATATATTAGTGTGTGGTTGCCTCTCACATACCTCCTACTGGGTACTTGGCCTGCAACCCAGGCATGTGCCCTGACAGGGAATCAAACTGGCAACCCTTTGGTTTGCAAGCCAGCATTCAACCCACTGAGCCACACCAGCCAGGACCAAATAAGCATTTTGAATTACTAGTCAGAAATATCACAAATTGGATAAAAATTTTAATGGGTTTTTAGTAGTACATTCTTTGAGATGGGAACCTCAGCCTTGTTTTCAGTTGATCATATGGTGGGGTTGAGCCAATAATGAGAGTTACAGGGCTTTACCTTCAAAGAGACAGCGATCTAATGCTCCCATTGACCAGGGCTCCTTAAGAGACAGTATACCTATAATTAAAAATAAACATTCTAAGGCATCATAGACCAATATTGTAGCAACTAGCCATATAGAGCTATTACATGCTTAAAATGTAGTTAGTCTAAATTTAGATGTGTTGTTAGTGTAAAAAACACTATTTATTTTTAAAATAGTGTAAAAATATAAATTTTAATAGTGATCACATGTTGAAATAATGTTTGAACATATTCATTTAATTAAAATATATATTATTAAAATAAACAAAAACAGGGATTGGAAAGCTATGGCTTACCACCTGTTTTTGTATGGCCCATAAGCTAAGAATGGTTTTTATATCTATAAGTGTTTGAAGAAAATGAAAAAACACAATATTTCATTATATATGAAAATTACAAAATTTTTACATTTCAGTTTCCATACATAAAATTTGTGGTAAACAGCCATGCACATTTTGTTTACATATTGTTGATGGCTGCTTTTGTACAGCCACAGCAGTGCTGAGCAGTTGTGATGGAGAGCATAAGGACTGCAAAACTTATACTTTTCATTATTAACTGGGATCAGTTTTGCTCCATTAGGAGATATTTGGCAATGTTTGGGAAAATTTTGGCTTTTTTCTTAATGGAGTTTTGTGCTATTGGCACCTCGTGGGAGCCAGACATGCTGCTAAACACCCTACAGTGCACCAGAAAGCTCACCACAATGCATTATCTGATCCAAAATGTCAATATTGCTGAGGTTGGGAAACCCTGGTCTAATCTATTTAATCTGTCTTTTTACAGAAGAAGGTTTCTACCCCCTGGGCTTCAAACAAATCATTTAGATATGGCAGCAAAGGCATTGTACTAATTTGCTGACCAATGCATGTATGTCAATTTATATATTCATATAACCAATATTATATAACCAATACTTATATGACCAATATTATATCTCATGGACATGAGAAATATCCATTTGTTTGCAGTCCATTTGTTTGCAGTACTTGTATATCTGGTTTAAAACTTGAGCCACATATTTTCTTATTTTACCTAGTTATATTTGAATAATCATATCCCCTTAGAAGGGTCAAGAGTTGCCAGGATGAGACATCTTTGGGGAGTGTGGGCATACTTTACCTTTGTCATTGCTTATAACGAAGTTGAGACTGACCTACTTGGGGGTGGAGAATATGTGATACTAATGAAACCGAAAGGTAAGAGTAGAGAACCTACAAGAGTGAAGGCCCAGTAATTGGAAAAAGTGAAGGGCCTGATGAGGGTGTAAATTGTAGCTGTTGCTGAAAAGGCTTGTGTTTGGAGAGTGAAGCTGCTCTGCCGATGGTGGCATTGGCATGGAGATAGTAGCAGCTGGGGAGATTATTGCTTGCTTTCATGATACCCAAGAAAGGTGGTCCAAAGGAAGCATGTAATTATGACTGTGTGATTCTTACACCCAAAAGGTCATCACAGAATCATCTTGTACTTTTGTGGGGTTGGCATTATCTTGACCTGCTAGATAGTAATTGGCATTAAAGATGCTATTCAAACAAAGTGATCTTTGTGTTTACATAGTTTGGCCAGTGGGGTGGGGGGTGGCTTCAAACACAGTAGTTTGAGAAGATAGTTGAAAAAAATTCTAACTTTATAAATTATTTAGTTGAAGCTTCTTATTTTAAAGCGGAGAACCCTGAGGTCTGAGAGCTTAAATTAGGTGCTCAAAGTCAGAGAATATGTACACAGCAAGAATTTGGACTCAACCCTGGTTGGGTACCTAAGTTGGTTATAGTGTTGTCCTGATACACCAAGGTTGTTGGTCCAATCCCTAGTCAGGGCACATACAAGAATCAACCAACGAATGCATCAATACGTGGAACAACAAATCAATGTTTCTCTCTCTCCCCCTCTCCCCCTTTCTCTCAAATCAATAAATAAAAATAAAAAAAGTTGGACTCAGATCTATTAAATACCTGTCTAGTCACCATGTTGTCATCTTTTTTTTACCTTCCCTCTGGTTTCCATATATAAAATTCCTAGAAATAAAATAAGTAGACAATCTACACTCCTGAGTTTTCAGTTCTGGAGTCATAAGTGATTGTAACTGTAACTATTTAAAAAGGAAGATTTAGGGCCTATAAAGGAGTTCACTAATCTTTTAAAGTTATGGAATAAAAATAATATAGGAAATGAACCTTGAAAAGAAAACAAAGAAAAGAAAACAAAGATACAGAGGAACTTGAAAATTTCTTTGGGGGAAGATAGGAGCAAAAATGGAGGTAAGTGATAGCAAACATATGTATAGCTCAGTCTGAGGATGTTACCTGGCCAGGGTTCTCTGTAGCATGTTTGAAAGTGATGTCTTCCATTCTCTTAAAAAGTCCTGCTTCTCCACTGATAACATTAGTTGCTTCACTTAATTTCCTAATAGTAAAGTACCTGTTCCTCCATGTGTAATTATACATTCATTTGGGGGATTATCTGAATAATGTCTGTCCTCCTCCCTGTCTGGGAAAGAGAATAGGAGCCAAGGTTGATTTTTCTTTTTACATTTTTATTGTTGACACTATTATAGATGTGTCCATTCCCCCCACGCTTTGCTCACCTCCACCTAGCCCCCCTCCACCTTAGGCAATCCTCACACTGTTTTCTGTGTCTATGGGTCATGCATATACGTTCTTTGCCTAATCTCTTCCAGTCCCCCACTTCCCCTGAGATCTGTCAGTCTGTTCCATGTATCTATGCTTCTGTTTTTATTTTGTTCATCAGTTTATTTTGTTCATTAGATTCCACATATAAGTGAGAACACATAGTATTTGTATTTTTCTGACTAACTTATTTCACTCAGCATAATCATCTACATGTCCATTCATGCTGTCACAAAAGGTAAGATGTACTTTTTTATTACTGTGTAGCATTCATTTGTGTAAATGTACCATAGCTTTTTAAAAATTATTAATTTGAGTGAGAAAGGATGAGAGAGAGACAGAGATCAATTTGTTTCACTTATCCATGCATTCAGTGGTTGATTCTTGTATGTGCCCTGCACGGGGATTGAATCCACAATCTTGGCATATCAGGATCATGATCTAACCAACTGAGCTACCAGGCCAGGGCCTACCACGGCTTTTTTTGCCCACTCACCTACTGATACAGGTAATTTTTGAAACTTGGGCTGTTTCAAAATCTTGGCTATTGTAAATAACACGGCAATGAACATAGGGGTGCATATATTCCTTCAAATTGGTGTTTTGGGATTCTTAGGATATGTTCCCAGAAATGGGATCACTGGCTCAAAAGACAGTTCCATTTTTAGTTTTCCACAGTGGCTGCACCAGTCTGCATTCCCACCAACAGTGTACAAGTATTTCCATTTTCCCACATCCTTGTCATTACTTTTTGTTTGTTGATTTATTAGTGGTAACAAATTCTGGCAGGTGTGAGGTGACACCTCATTGTGGTTTTAATTTGCATCTCTTTGATGATTAGTGATTTTGCATATGTCCTCCTTGGAGAAATGTCTATTCATATCCTTTTCCCATTTCTTAATTGGATTGTTTGTCTTCCTGGTGTTGAGTTGGATTTCTTTGTATATTTTGGAGATTAAATCCTTGTCTGATGTGTTATTGGCAAACATGTTCTCCCATTCAGTGGGTTCCCATTTCATTTTGTTGATGATTTCTTTTATAGTGCAGAAGCTTTTTAGTTTGATGTAGATCCATTTTTTTTTTTTCATTTGTTTCCCTGACTTAGGAGAGAAGTATTTGAAGTCATGAAAGGCAAGGACCTACATCCAGGATTACTCCATCCAGCAAAGCTATCATTTAGAATGGAAGGGCAGATAAAGTGCTTCTCAGATAAGGTTAAGTTAAAGGAGTTCATCATTATCATGCCCTTATTATATGAAATGTTAAAGGGACTAATCGAAGAGAAAGAAGATCAAAACTATGTACAGTAAAATGACAACAAACTCACAACTATCAACAACTGAACCTAAAAAACAAAAACAAAAACTAAACAAACATCTAGAAGAGGAACAGAATCATAGATACAGAGATCTTTTGGAGGGTTATCAGCTAGGGAAGGGGAAGGATAGGGGAAAAGTACAGGGAATAAGAAGCATAATTGGTAGGTACAAAATAGACAGGGAGACATTAAGAATATTATGGGAAATGGTGAAGCCAAAGAACTTATATTATGATCCATAGATGTGGACTAAGTGGGGGTAATGCTGGAGGGCTCGGGGGTGTAGGGTGGAGGCAGATAGAGGAGAGAAAAAAATTAGACAACTGTAATAGCATAATGAAAAATACTTAAAAAAAAAAGAGAGAGCCAGGAGCATTTTCTACATAAAATAGTGAATTTATTGATGATAAAACAAATTAAAGTTTCACTTAAGAACTTGGAAGTATGTAGAGCACAGGTGGCAAACACGAGGCCCACTGGCCAAATCTGGCCCTCCACCTTGTTTTATCCAGCTAGGTACCTTGTCTCTATCTTGCGGCAGAGCTGAGCTCTTGCTTAACTGTTAAGGAGTAGTTACATTTATACAGTCCTAAAATTACATTCAGTGCTTTGAAGGCAACCATGAGGCTGATGTAACCGCCGGTGAAAATGAGTTCGACACCCCTGATTTATAGGGTGGTCCTGCAATATATACATTATAAAATCATATTGGATTTTAGAACTAAAAAATCATTACAGTTTCTTGGAGCTTGTTATTTGGCAGCAGAAAATGTAAATGAAAAAGAACTAGAATTGAAGTTGGAAAGTTCAGCTTTTGTTTAGCCTGTCACTACCAGAACCAGTAAGTAGAAACAAGGACTGAATCTTTATGGGCACTTTATTCAGATGCGGCGATCTGAGAAGATGGTGTGTTATATACCTTCAAAAACCATCTTAACACTTCACTTCTTTTTAAATATATTTTATTGATTATGCTATTACAGTTGTCCCATTTCCCCCCTTCATTTCCCTCCACCCTGCACACCCTCTCCCACCCACATTCCCCCCTTTAGTACATGTCCATGTGTCATAAGTTCTTTAGCTTCTACATTTCCCACACTATTCTTGCCCTCCCCCTGTCTATTTTCTACCCACCATCTATGCTGCTTATTCTCTGTACATTTTCCCCCTGTCTCCTCCTCCCACTCCCCTTTGCTAACCCTCCATGTGATCTCCATTTCTGTGGTTCTGTTCCTCTTCTAATTGTTTGCTTAGTTTGCTTTTATTTTAAGTGTGGTTGTTAATCTCTGTGAGTTTGCCATCTTTTACTGTCATATTTTTTTATCTTTTTCATAGATAAATCCCTTTAACATTTCATATAATAAGGGCTTGGTGATGATGGACTCCTTTAACCTAACATTATCTGAGAAGCACTTTATTTTCCCTTCCATTCTAAACAACAGCTCCGCTGGATAGAGCAATCTTGGATGGAGGCCCTTGCCTTTCATGACTTGGAATACTTCTTTCCAGCCCCTTCTTGCCTGCAAGGTCTCTTTTGAGAAATCCGCTGACAGTCTGATGGGAACTCCTTTGTAGGTGACTGTCCCCTTATCTCTTGCTGCTTCTAGAATTCTCTCCTTCATTTTAATCTTGGCTAATGGAATTATGATGTGCCTTGGTGTGTTCCTCCTTGGTCCAATTTCTTTGGGACTCTCTGAGCTTCCTGGACTTCCTGGAAGTCTATTTCCTTTGCCAGATTGGGGAAGTTCTCCTTTATTATTTGTTCAAAGAAGTTTTCCACCTGTTGCTCTTCCTCTTCCCCTTCTGGTACCCCTATAATTCGGATGTTGGGATGTTTCAAGATGTCCTGGAGGTTCCTAAGCTTCTCCTCATTTTTTTGAATTGTTGTTTCTTCATTCTTTTCTGTTTGGTTGTTTCTTTCTTCCTTCTGGTCCACTCCATTGATTTGAGTTCAGTTTCCTTCTCATTACTATTGGTTCCCTGTGCATTTTCCTTTATTTCTCTTAACGTAGCCTTCATTTTTTCACCTAATTTGCAACTAAATTCAACCAATACTGTGAGCATCCTGATCACCAGTGCTTTAAGTTGTGCATCAGATAGGTTGGCTATCTCTTCGTTGCTTAGTTGTATTTGCTCTGGGGCTTTGATCTGTTCTGTCATTTGCCTCATTTTTTTGTCTTGTCATGCTTGTTACGTATGAGGGGTGGAACCTTAGGTGTTCACCAGGGCAGGGTAACCCAGTCGCTGGGTGTGACACTGTATGTGGGAGCAGGGTCCAAGAGGGAACAATGGCGCTTGTTCCATTCTCTGCCTGATTTCAGTGCCGTCCACCACTTCCCCTAAGCAAACTGGGCCTTTCTGGTGCTGATTCCCATGTGGGTGGGTTTGTGTATATTCTAGCACCCTGTGGGTCTCTCCAACAAACTCTCCTGTGAGGCTGGGAGTTTCTCCCGGCACCTGAACCCCCACAGAGGGGCTCAACTGGTGTTTTAATGCTTTATTTCCCTGTGCTGGGATCCTGGGTTGTATGGTCTGTCTTGCTCTCCAGTTTCACCTGGTTTATCTGTGCACAAATGTGGGACAGCCTGGTCAGCCAGCTGCCTTGCATGCTGTGGCCTGTTTCACAATCACTGCCTCGCTGGGTCTGCCTGTTGCCACCCTGCGCCTGGGGTCCGCCTGCTGCCGTCTCGCACGCCCAGAGTTTGTCAGCTACTCCCTTGCGCGCCGGGTGCCACCACTTTTTTTGCCGGGCGAGTCCTTTCCCCCCCAGCCTCCCAAATCCGCCCTTCCTACTGGTCTGGATGAATGTGTCTATTTTAACTCCTTGGTTGTCGGACTTTCATACAGTTCAATTTTCTGTCAGTTCGGGATGTTATTTTGTTTCTAAATTGTTGTTGTCCTTATTTTGGTTGTGCGAGGAGGCACAGTGTGTCTACCTACACCTCCATCTTGGCCGGAAGTAACATTTCACTTCCTGTGCAAGCTTCCACATTTTTTTTTTTAATCTGTCTCAGGGTCTTTGTGAATGGCCAGGTAGTCTTTCCTGCTTACAGAGTTCTGCAACACAGGTTGGGACTGTGATTCATTATTGTTATATTCAACACAGGGCGAAACAGAAAATGCTCCATAGAAAAGGGGCAGGCTGCTACTTAGTTCTAGATAACTCTTCACATGTGGAATTTCTCAAGAGAAGCCAGAAATGTGAATTTCTGTTACAAGTCTCTTAATTTTAAGTGCAGGCAACTAATTAAAAATGTGTGAAAACACTGCAGGTCATAAAGACATGTCTGTCTGAGGACTGGCTATAGCTTAGCTTGCAATCTTGATCTAACCCAACCTCCTATCTTGGGTATAATGGATAAAATCAGGTTCACTGAGTGTGCTGATATTTGCTAGAGTTCACTCAGGTGACAGAATAGGGATTGCAACTCAGATTTATGATGATTACAATGAGAGCATTCCAGTTTCCCTCAATGAAGTTCCTACCTTTAGATAAGTGAAGTATCCCATGAAATGTTAAATATTATTTCATGGCAGATTCAAAGTCATGTGGCTTTTGCCCTCAATAATACATCATAAAAAAAGTATTTTCAATTCATCATGCTACTCCATCTCGAAGAAATCATCAATGAAAAGTTTACAATTTTTGCTCCACCCATATAGTATAGTTGAAAAACAACTTAAACAGTATGAAACTTTTCTGTAAATTTAAATGTGTCATCTTGCTTTAATATTTTGAATTTAAAGTCTTTTTGAAATATTCAGTAAAATTATGAAAGATACTGGCGAACATGAAATGGGTTTTTTATGTTACATTCTGTTTTGTTGAATTTGCAAGTTTGCCCTAAATTTTAAATAATCTAGTATTATTATTTGTTAATGAGCTTGAGTAGTAACTCGAGTAGATGCTAATACTTTGAAGTTCTTTTTTAAAAGAGTTTATTTATTTATTTATTTATTTATTTATTTATTTATTTATTTATTTATAGAGACAGGGGAAGGGAAGGAGAGAGGGAGAGAAACATCAATGTGTAGTTGCCACTCATGCATCCCCAAGTGGGGCCTTGGCCCACAACCCATGCATGTACTCTGCCCTGAAGTAGGAATCAAACTGGTGACCATCTGCTTTGCAGGCCGGCACTCAATCCACTGAGCCACACCAGCCAGGGCAATCATTTAAAGTTCTTATACAATTGATGAAGAGCCAAAACTTTTGTCAAGTAGCTTCACATTTCAACATTTCTTGTACTAAAAAATTATACTTAGCGCTTGCTTTGGCAGCACATATACTAAAATTGGAATGATACAGAGAAGATTAGCATGGCCCCTGCACAAGGATGACACACAAATTCATGAAGCATTACATATTTTTATACTACTTCACACCAGTCAGAATGACTATCATAAACAAAGCAGCAAACAGCAAGTGTTGGAGAGGGTGTGGAGAAAAGGGAACCCTAGTGCACTGTTGGTGGGACTGCAGACTGGTGCAACCACTGTGGAAAACAGTAAGGAATTTCCTCAGAAAATGAAAAATGGTACTGCCTTTTGACCCAGCAATTCCACTACTAGGATTACATCCTAAGAACCCTGAAAAACCAATCCAAAAGAACTTATGCACCCCAATGTTCATAGCAGCACAATTAACAATAGCCAAGTGCTGGAAGCAACCCAAGTGCCCATCAATAAATGAATGGATCAAAAAACTATGGTACATCTACACAATGTAATTCTATGCAGCAGAAAGAAAGAAGGAGCTCCTGCCCTTTGCGACAGCATGGATGGAATGGGAGAGCATTATGCTAAGTGAAATAAGCCGGGAGATGAAAGACAAATACCATATGATCTCACCTTTAACAGGAACCTAATCAACAAAACAAACAGACAAGCAAAGTATAGTCAAAGACATTGAAATTGAGAACAGGCTGACGTGATCAGAAGGGAGAGGGAAGGGGATAAAGGGGGAAAAGGGTGAAGGGTTTACAGGAACATGTATGAAGGACATATGGACAGCAACAAGTGGGGATTGGAAATGGGGGAGGGAGGTGGGGAGGGCTGGGGTGGTGGGGAGGGGTGGGGGAAAAGGCAGAAAACTACTTGAAAAACAATTTAAAAATTGTAAATAAATAAATTTAAAAATTATTCTTAGTGAGGTGAAACTCCACTTGTATTTTAATTTTATTGTTCATAGGAAGACATGCAGGGTGAATGCAAAGTGATTTAGAAAGAAATTCCTACTTGATCAGTTGCTTCTCATACACTCCCCGACTGGAGACCTGACCTGCAACCCAGGCATGTGCCCTGACCCAGAATAGAACTGGCAACCTTTCACTTTGTGGGACAATACCCAACCAACTGAGCTACACTGGTTAGGACACAAAACAGAATTTTAAAAAGGAAGTCTTATAATGATAAAATCAGGGAAGGAAAGGAGGAAAGGAAGATGCACCAAATAACACACAATTTAATTCATTAACATAGATTTGTACTTTATTGTAATTTTGCATCCTGAGATAATAAAAGTTTATATCTGACAAGTAAATGATGACAGAAGCAGCAGTGAAAGTTTCAGAGAGGCAGGTATTCTTCATTTTGGCACAGCTGTATATAGGTTGAGTTCTTGCTGGGAGGTTACTCCAGAACTCAAAGGAGAAAAATTAATTCATTCCACAGGCTATGTAACAATACAAGATGCACTACAGTTCTTGGTTTGCATGGACATAGCCACTTTTATTCTTTTCTAGTAAAGTTGTCCCAACAGGAATCCTCTGCCAAAAAGTAGAAATCCTAGGTTTTTCAAACAGTTGTTTTGATCAATGCCTGCTTCCTGGCTACCAGGATTTCTTGTTTTTGCAGCCTAGACTCATATTTACACGTGGTTAGTCCAAGGATGGCAAAGTAGCTTGTAGATTATATAATTTCAAAGATTTCTAACTTGTTTCAAAGTCCAGGCATTAAAACAATTTTATACTACTTGCTTACTAGAAAAATGGCAAATTAAGAAAATTAAGCCAAGATAAGTGCAAAGAAAATAAGCAGGAATAAAAGGAATTTTGAAAAACTATTGTCGTGACACATCACATTGAGTTTATACACAGAACTACGTTGAGACTCAGAAATTGATATTTACTCTAATGCTAGAACATGACATTTTAACATTTTGCACATTTGCAATCCTGTGTGTGTATGCTTCACACATACACACCCAAATAAATTAACTTGGTTATATAATCTTCAAACAAACAAACAAAAACCTGAAGGCAAATTTTAACATGAAGTTATATAGTCCAATCTAGCCAAAATACATCAATGCATACAATCTAGCATTTATTATTTAGGGATTAGGTAAGCAACCTGTGGAAAGAGTCAAATAATCTTAGTTCCTTTATAAAAGTGGCTCCCAACATTTCACCATAAGAATTCTTTTATTATTCCTCCCCCATTTTCAAGTATTTTGTTTATCAAATTGCATGTAACAGGTTTTCTCATTTTTATTAATCAAAATCATAACTGCCATTCATAGCTTCGGATCAGTGTGTGATAACTGGTATTAGACAGAACTGAAAAAATATATACAAAATACATGGAAATTCATGTTGTAGTTGGCTTGTGCAACAGAAATATTGTGAGTAAATATGATTTCTAGTATACTTTTTGAAATATTGAAAAAGGTTCAGGGATGCCTTTACTACTGTCTTCATCTGCCTCAAGTTGGGAACCACTAGTTTATAACTACCTGTTTTTCTTCCCTAAATCGAGTGTTAACATAACATAACATAACATAACATAACATAACATAACATAACATACATACAATTACCCATATTAACATATAGGGGATTGATAAAATTCACTACTGAAAAATAGATTAATTGCAACACTCATTCTGTGGAATTTGACTGAGAAAGAAAACATAACACAGATTTAAAGCAATATATTTAAAAATTACAAAATTATGATATCCAGTACATTTACCAGTCAACTTCAAAAAGCACATTAATATATGAAAATATCCTCAATTCCCCTGTGAGGTAGGTCCAGATTATTGTCCCCACTTACACAAGGAGGACATGAGATACAGAGGAATTAAGTAGCTGACTAAGAATTGAACCAACCAGAAGTGACTTGGATTTGATTCCATACCACTTTCCATTCCATCTAATATTATCAATTTGTTCCAATGGATCTTTGTGAGGATATGGAGCTTATTAAGTCACTGAAACAATATTGTATAAGATATGAAACTTTTTGCATTAATGTCAAAGTAGATCCTTCCATACCTCCATTGTTGTTATAGTTATAATTCTTGTCTAGATACCAACTACATAGTCAGATTCCACATAGGCAAAGACCACAGACCTCAGTCCTCAGTTCCTGCAGAATTACATTCATTCTCATTACCATATAGGGCTGAGGTCTAGCAGGCATCAAGTTCTTTAAGTCTGATATGAATAACATATCAGCTAGGAGCCAGTTGGTGAATCAAACTTTTACTGTGTGCAAGGCACTGTGAGAGTTCTCCCAAGGGTAGTAGATCTGAAAATAAAATCATTCTGAGATTCTGTAGGGTAAAAATTTCCTAAGGATTCCTAGAATCACACAATGTGATTAGGTAATCTTTAACTTCCTGTCCACCTCTAGGTTCAACCCCATGATTTTATAGATAAAGAGGTTGGCATGTAATTTAAGTGACTTTCCTGGAGCCTATACAGTTAGATTATTTCTTCATATAGTATGAATCTGACAGAGTCCACAGAAAGTGAAACATATTCTCAGGTTGCCATTATCAAAATGATAAGGCAGGCTCTGAATCAGAAAAGAGAAATTTGGGGCAAGATGAGAATATCTGTCAAGATAGAATATCAATCAATCAATCAATCATTTATTTCTATCCTTATTTTTAGTTCATGTATTACATAAACAGGCAATGTTAATAAACCTATTTCTCTTCTGTGAAAATTTCCCTATAGTTCACCATTTAAAGGAATACAATTTGACAACTGTTCCAAAATGGATTTTTAAATTAGAATTTTATAGGCATAAGATGACCTAATTTTAGTAAATTTGAACATTTTACCATCAAATTAGCAAAAAAAATTACCACTGTTTGAAACTACTCCCATTAAATGGATACATACACACACACACATAAAATTTCTATATCCTGCTAGTCAAAGTCAATTCTAATGAAATATTATTTAAGTAGTGAGATTTGATTTTTGTAAGTAGTGGTTTATTTGTAAACAAAATCAAAATGCTAATGATTTTTAAAGCTCTCATACATTTGAAAAAACCCTATTTATTCAAAGGCTTAGAACTTCACTCCAATTACTAAAAAAACACATAAATTTCATTGGAAATGGTAGAGTACTAAATATTAACACAGTCTGATTAACTGAACAGATATTAGTGTTTATAGGTCATAATAATAAGAATAGTATGTCTATTAAATACTTAAGTGGATTTTGGTGGGGCTTCAATCCAAGATCATTGTTATTCTAGAACCATGTTAAATTATATCTTCACTAGCATTAGAATTAAACTAGTATTGAAAGTGACTGATAGTCTTGTTCTGTAATACGCTGTCACTAATGGATCACATGACTGGGGAAAAACAAGGAAAAGAGGATTTAAAGAAGAAGAAATATAATGTGTCAATGAAATATACTTAGTTGAAAAGATGATATTTTAAGTCTAATGTTTATCATTTCATCCACTTTGCTTCCTTCCACATAAAATGTTATCTTTGTTCAAAAAAGACAAGGCACTTCTCCATCTACTTCTAACATTTGACTACAATGGTCTCTGTCCTAAATTAACGTGAAGGGTTAAAAGGGAACAAAGAATAGCTGAAGAAGGTTAAAGCTTATTTCATTTTACATAGAATTTGGGTGTTTAAAAGGGTAATGGAGTGGAGATGCATAAGGGAAAGTTAGAGAAGAGCCAGTTTTAACGTGCAACCTTAAAGCTTTGTGAAATTTATTTGGCAAATACATGTTATTTTCTCTGGAAATGACCATAACAGATTTCATAAAAGACTATGCAGCAAAGAAATTCAAAATTATTTTCTTCAAAAACAACTTTCACAACAATATTTTACTAACTTGATGAAAACATCTGAGTATACTATCCCAAGGATAAAAGAAAAAGAGATTGATAAGGGAGGTATTACTGACCACAGCGTGCTGTGTCATTTCAGCATTCACTTTTGCCAATTTCATTGAAAACAGCCCCCTACAAAGCACTCCAAAATACACAAATGTTAATCAGCTTTGTCCAGAGGCAAATACTTTGAAAAAGGACTCATATAAGAAAATAAAAAAGAACACTGGATATTTTTGGAATAGTTCAATAAAATAAGATGAGTCAACTAGCATAATGATCAATAAAATAATAAATTTAAGAGCAATTAGAGGTTTTGAAATTAAGTTTATACATACTGGCACATAGTTTTTATAACAAATACTACTGTTGCTTGAATTATACTCTGTCGCCTACAGATGCATTCTATTCCTGTCTCAATATTTGTATCATGGAAAGCCAATTCACTACTTTCTGCTATTCTTTGAGTAAAACCAAGTGTGATTTATACATGGTAGAAAAATTACTATGACCATCACATGACTAAATTCTAAGTTCATAGGAAAAAATAAGATTTTATGGGTTGACACATAAAAGTATCACTTGACACATTCTATAATTAGAAATTAGTGATAATTAGAAGTTTTGTATTATTTTGCAAATCAATTTTGGTATTAAATTGTCACAGTTTGAAACATAAACCTGATGATATTAGCTGGAACATAAACCACAAATACAATTTTTCCCTGACCTTAGCCATAAAACAAGACATTTGGTATGCATTTCAGAGGTTTCCACCTTGTCTATAAAAATACACCTTCAATTGTGCAGCAGACAGACAGATGATATATGCAGGTACACACAACATATGAAAAGTTAGATTCTCAGTGGCTGGGTGTCATGGTAATGGGACTCTGCAGAGGGAGGTGAAAACATGTTTATGAAAAAATTATAGTCACGCATTAAATAAGGTTTCTTTTTCCCCTCTTCTATTACTGGTATAAGACTGTCACTTTCAAAGTGGGCATAAATTTTAAAAGTGGTTTTAAAAGGTCTGACTTTGTATGAAGAAATGATTCTTCTTTTCACTGGGAAAAATGTTTGCTTAAAAAACTTTACTAAAAGCAGTAAGAGTAAGTTGATAAATAAAATATTATAATTTTATTTTTAGCACTAGGAATTACAAATAATACCTACATATAGGCATCCATTTGCAATTGAATTAACACAGAGGTTTTTATTGTTAAAAATTCAAATTCTAGGATAATTAGTGTAATGCTCTCACTTATCCTTTTTTAAAAAAGATTTTATTTATGTATTTTTAGAGAGGGGAAAGGATGGAGAAAGAGAGGGAGAAAAATGTCAATGTGTGGTTGCCTCCCATGTGCCCCCTACTAGGGACCTGGCTCACAACCCAGGCGTGTGCCCTGACTAGGAATTGAACCAGCAACCCTTTGGTTCGTAGGCCGGCACTCAACCCACTGAGCCACACCAGCCAGGGCTCACATATTCTTTTTAAAAAAATTTTTCTTTCTTTATCTTTAAAGAATGGGGAAGGGAGAGAGGAAGAGAGAGAGAGAGAAACATTGATAAGAAAGAGAAACATCAATTGTTGCCTCTTGCACAGCTGGGGACCTGGCCAGCAACCTAGGTAACCTAGGCATGTGCCCTGACTGGGAATTGAACTGGTGGCCTTTTAGTTTTCAGGACAACACCCAAACCACTGAGCCACATCACTTATCTTAATTGAGAAAAGAAATAGAGATATATGCACATACCAATGAAAAGCCTACATGTGGGGTGAATTTATAAATTAAAATATTTTTGTCTATATACTTATCTTTCCTTCACGGACACAGACAACAGTATGGTGATTACCAGAGGGAAGGGTTGGGGGGAGGTAGGAGAGGGTAAAGTGGAATGAATGGTGATAGAAGGAGACTTGACTCTGGGTGACAAACAGACAATACAATATGCAGATGATGTATGTAGAATTATTAAAAATACTCGCTTTTCCTTATTAATAATATCCAAATATTTTAAAAAATCCTCAAAAATAAGATGAAGAATATTTTATTAATTGTGATTTACCCACCACATACATATTCTTTAGGTACAGGTTTTCAATGGACTTCCTCTTTCCCAAAGTAGAATATTAGAACCTCAGAAGGGCATTAGCAGTGGCTTTCATGGGGATCTAGACACCATCTAAACCATTTGAAATCTTGAAACACTCCTTACAGCTGACAATTTTGTGTATTTTCAAATGCAGAAAAGGAAACATTAAGGGAAATAAATGAGAATAGTGAGGCTGTAAAATGTATCAGATGCCAAATGAATTCTTTTGGGGGTGGGAATGGAGGACAAAATGGGAATTACTGAATTACATAGAGAAAAATAAGGGTCTTGGTTTCAGGTGCAACACAGAGTATCTTAGACAGTGATTTCAGTTTTAATCAACTCATTACAAAGAGTAACCCTGTCCTACAGTTGAAATTTTTCGCATACTTATTATGGCTTTGCCATACAACAGCATGTTAACAATCTGTACATTTAAAAGGATGCTTACAAACTTCATTCATATTAAAATCTATGCAGAATTGTTGGCAATACAGTAAGAATAATATTAAATTCTGTAAACCATGGCATACCACATTTTACATTATGCAAAGAGACAATATTTACAAGTCTTTAGGAGTTTAAATATTTTATCCACTAACATAAATGATAATTTAGCTAAGTGCAGGACAAAACCAGTGCTATTAATTGCATGTCCTTTGAAAGCAGATAAGAATAAAACCATTTCTAAAAGCTACCAAAAGCTTCTTTACGTCTGTTCAATAAGGGATTACAGAGCATTAAAGTAGCCTAGAAAAATGATGCATATTTAGAAACAGTGAGTATGAAAATTATAAGGCAGCATGCTCAAAACAAGTTTTTGTTTTTTTAACGCCAGTACTAATGTTTTATCTTTAATAACAACTATACATATACACATATGTGTATTTATTTAAAAACTGAGAGTGCAAAACACAAGCTTCACTTAACATAAAAAAAAGGTGTGCAAATTTTCTTTTTAAACCAGCACAAATAAAAGAGTGAGGAGAATATTCTACCATTATAAAGAATAAGTTGAAGAGAGCAATGAGACCATCTTCATTCCAAGATCACCTACAAGGCACTAAGGGTAGGAAATGACAGGTAACACAGAAGTGACTGAATAAAATTCCTCAGTCAGGTCGGAATATGGGATATTTTGGTAAGAATTCTATTAGTATTACCTGCAAAATAAAAGCAGAGAACAATATATTGACAAAATAATTTTCATTTACTATAACATATATAACCCAGAAAGTCTATAATCATTTTTCTTGTATAATAAAGTATGTGAAATATATAAAACAGTTATAAAAAGAACTTATCAAACATTTTCATTAAATAATAAATTAAATAAAAATTGTTGCACCATAGCAACAGTTTTTATTATCTGATTTACAATAACCATTTTTTAGGTACAAAAAAGTAAATCCTATTACATTATTATGACCTTCCATACCTTTCCTGTACCCCTGCTTTTTTTTAGCAAAGTGGAATGGATTAAAATTGTGCTATCCAGATTAGAAAAATACCTTTATCTATATTACAACTATATATTTTTCCATTAAAGTTGCTATTTGGTTGAGTCTTACTATCTTTTGCAAATTGTTTATAAAAAATAAGTGTCCAAATGGATTGATTAAAATATATTAATTAAAGGTTTGAAAATATAATTATGAAAATCTAAGATATTTACGAACTTTTATAAATTTAACACATAATTTTATAATACTACATGTTAGGTTTGTGGTCCTTTGCACATTTCCCCCCAAAAACTATGCAAAGTGGAGAAAGATACCGTGATAGTCCTTATTTAGGAAATGGAAATGCAATATTTATTATTAAATACATACTACATGGCAGCAACTTGAAATGAATAAATTTCATATTCTTTTTGATGTTAATAATGCTGAATTTGTCATACTGGTTACATGTGAATTTATGTTTTATGATTAAGATGCATAGATTTTAGCAAAAAAAATAAAAATACAGGGCCTGGCACAAACAATGCTCCTTTTTATTACATAAAAATCTTTTATTGCAAAATCATAAGCATGTGATTCTGTAACATAACAATATCACATTCAAGCACACCATATGACATTTTAGGGGAAATGTTCAAATTGTTGTCCATCTCCTGTGAGACACTCATGGACCCTACCAACCACATTCAAGCAAGCCTTACTTCTGCCAGACCCTGTATAGAAACTATGGTTTCTTCACTAAAAGTTAAATATAAGCTAAGTTAAAAAAAAGTCAGAAAAATAAATACAGAATTCAGAAGTCAGTTCCTATGTTATGCAAGTTTTGACAAGGTTACATTTAAAATATTTTGTTCAATACCAGCTGTGCCCATCACCATATGCAATGATTTGCACCTATGTTGAAAGAAGATTAAGGTTGTGCAATATTTTCATCTGAGCACATTAGTTGATATTTTTCTAAGCTCTAAATAATTGCCAGCTTTCAAGATATTTTATGTTGGTTACAAATATAAAGAAGGTGAAAGCAAACCTTTTATGTTCCAACTGACAAAAGTTCAGGATGAGGAAAAAATGGTAGAAGGATGATTTGACAAATGATAAATATGGAAAATGTAACAATTAGAATGGGATACAAAAAAGTTAAATTAAAAACAACTGCATACTTACATACTCCATCATATTGCTAGTTTCACATTTCCTTTTAGTCAACTTCCAGTGTAAAGCAAGCTAAGAAAGTACAGTTTGTTAAGAATTTTGATATCAATTTATACTAATAATTACCTATACATTTGAATAAATACAGAAAACAATCTAGGTATAAGATCCAAATCATAGCATTTTAAATTACGTGGTAAAGAATATACATTAAACACTGAGTATTAATTCTCTAAATCATTCTTTTGTGACCTGAGAAATTCCCACTTTTTTAATTTAATAATACAGATAAATGAATGGGGCACTTATTTGTTTAAACTTCTTACCTTGTGATATAATCTGTTATTTTCCCATTCTAACAACTTCTGAATTGATCTTCTGGTCTGAGAGAAAGAATCAAGACTTTGTTACAAGATGACTTGAGCAGCTTTGTAAACTATGTATACCTAAATATTTCTGCTTCCTTGTAAGAACCCATTATTTTCTCCTCTTGTTTTTCTTATAAGAAATCAGAAACAAAACAATGTAACTGACAGAAACTGCCAAAAGAGGAGCAATGTTTTGAGTGATTATTATACTATTATAACAATATTGTCCTTTCTCCCTCTCATATACAGGGTCCAGCACAAGTAATGCCCCTTTTTTATTACATAAAAATCTTTCATTACAGCCCTGGCTGGTGTGGCTGAGTGGATTGAGCACTGGCCTGTGAACCAAGGGGTTGCTGGTTTGATTCCCAGTGGGGGCACAGGCCTGGATTGTGGTCCAGGTCCCTGGTAGGGGGTGCACGAGGCAACTACACATGGATGTTTTTCTCTCTCTCTTCTCCTTCCCTTCCCCTCTCAATAAACTAACAAACAAATAAATGAAGTCTTTAAAAAATCTTTTATTACAAAATCATAAGCATGGAATTCTGTAACATAACAATATCACACTCAAGCACACCATGACATTTTAGGTGAAATGTTTGAATTGCTGTCCACCTCGTGAGAGACATTCACATACTCTACCAACCACAGTCAAGCCTTACTTCTGCCAGACCTTGTATAAACACACATACATACACAAATATGTGAAATTTTAATATATGCATTTCAAAATGAAATATGTACAAATTACTGTGCTATGAATTCATTCACTAAATTATTGTGAAAATATTACTAATACTGCTAGAAGTCCATTTATAGATTTAATCTACATTTTCATGTACTTTTTCACAGGGCTACTTTTTCAATATGCATGCAGTATGCCAAGTTAATACACTTTCTCACAGAAAAATTTCCTATCAGAGCTCCTAGCACAATGTCTGGCATCCGGTAGTCAGTTGGGCTCTACAGGTTCAATAAAAGCAAGTCAATACATATCAAATTTCCACTGTAAACAGCATGTTAAAAATGGCCAGTCAGAAACTTGTACTGAGAAGGAAAAATATAAACAAGAGAAGCAGCATTGTAGTAAACAGAAGGACAGAGGCTAAGTTTCTCCATTTGGAGTGCATATATTTTGTAAGGAGAAAGAAAAGTTTTCAAAATACTTGAAAACATTAAAGTACAATATTACCAGGCATTTTTGATTCTTATTTGAAGAGTTTTATAAAGTTCCTGGTAAAAAGGTCAGTAGGCATTGTTAAATTTTAAAACTACTCCCTAAAATTAAGTGATTTACAAATCAGACTATATCTGAAGTGATTTCCAAAGCACCAACACAAGAAATTATTCTAACTGTTCAGCTATGTAAGTTAACAACCAATGGCAACAACACCAACTAGAGTTTACCATGGGGACCTTATACTTGACAGAATCTCTTTAAACAAAATCAAATAGTTAATAAAGAAAGAGATTAAATTAGTAATTATAAATCTTTCCACAGAGTAAAACCCAGGCCCAGATGGCTTCAATGAGGTATTCTCCTAGTTAAAGAAGAAATAGTACTATGAATATATACACAAAATTCTCAACAAAACACCAGCAATTGAATCTACCAACATATGAAAAAGATTATATATCAGGACTAAGTGGAATTTATCCAAGGAACACAAAAATATGTTGATGTAGTACATTTTATTAATAGGATAAAGGACAAAAACCACATGACCATATTCATTAAGATTTAGAAAGTTCATCAAGATTTAGAAAAAGCATTGGATAGAAATCTTATACCCACTCATAATAAAAATCCTAAAAAACAAATAAAAGGAAACTTCCTCAATCTGATAAAGGGCATCTATGAAAAATCTACAGCTAACATCATTCTTAACAGAAGGAAACTAAGATTAGTCTTCTTCTAAGGAGAGTTAGTCTTCCTCCTAAGATTAGTAACAAGATGTCTCCTCCCACTACTTTCTTTCAACATTGTACCAGAAGTTATAGCCATGGTAATTACACAAATACAAAAAATAAAAAGAATCTAGATAGAAAAAGAAAAGTGAAATCTTCACTTGCAAACAACATGATCTTTTACAGAAAAAACCTTAAGGAATCCACTAAAACACTACTAGAACTAATAAGTTCAGCAAGTTTACAAGAAATAAGATTGGTATAGGTAGAAATATGGATCCAATGATCTTCACACCTTGAAATTAACACCTGAAAATATGTTATATTACATTGCAAAAAGGCCGTAGAAGGTGTAATTAAAATTACTAATAGTTTGACTTTAAAATAGAGAGATTACCCTGGATTACTTTGACAGACCTAATGTCCTTCTATGAGTCCATTAAAGCAGATAATTTTTTTCTGGCTGATGGAAGGATAGTCAGAGGGGTTTGAAGCACAAGAAAAACTTGAATCAACATTGTAGGCTTTAAGATGATAAGGGCCACATAGAATATATAAGAAATGGTTTCTGCCAAACCCTGAGTGAGCTGAGAAGCAAATTCTTTTATGGAATATCCAGAAAGGAATGCAGCCTTGCCAGTACCTTTATTTTGGCCTTGTGGGATCCTAGTAAGAGAACCCAATTGAGCTACACTGTGTCCAGACTTTTGACTGTTAAATAGTAAAAGGGTGTTGTTTTAAGCCATTAAGTTTGTAGAAACTGATTACACTACATGGAAAAGTAATACAAGGGTCAACATAAAAAAATTAAATTTCTTTACACTTAGGATAGAACAATCTCAAAGTGAAAGTAAAAAGGCAATGCCATTCACAATAGAATTAAGAATAAAATATTTAGCCCTGGCTGGTATAGCTCAGTGGATTGAGCGTGGGCCTGTGAGCCAAGCGATCATGGTTCGATTCCCAGTCAGGGCACATGCCTGGATTGCAGGCCAGTTCCTGGCAAGGGACGCATGGGAGGCAACCACACATTGATATTTCTCTCCCTCTCTCCCTTTCGCCTTCCCTTCCCCTCTAAAGATAAATAAATAAAATGTTTTTAAAAAAAGAATAAAATATTTAGGAATACATTTAACAAAAGAGTGTAAAATCTATACACTGAAAACTAACAAAATTGCTAAATTAAAGAATACATAAATAAATAGAAAGATATTTAATGTTCATGAATCAAAAACATTTACAACAAATGGTTCTGGCACAATTAAATATCCAAAAGAAAAATTATAACTCAAAACTCTACCTCATACCATTCACAAAAATTAACTCAAAATGGACCAAAGACCTAATTGTAAGAAGTGAAACTTTAAAACAAGTAGGAGTAAATCTTTGTGATAAGTTAAGCAAAATTTCCTCAGATATGATGCAAAAAGCACAAAAAAATTTAAAAGTAAGAAATTTTACTTAATTAAAATGGAAAACCTGCGTGTGTCAAAGATGCCATCAGGAAAGTGAGACTTCGGGACTTCCGGCCAAGATGGAGGTGTAGGTGGACACTGTGCCTCCTCTCACAACCAAAATTAAGGACAACAAAGATTTAGAAACAAGAAAACAACCAGAACTCATAGAAAATTGAACTGTACGGAATTCCAACAATCATTCATGCAGACCAGTAAGAGGGGTAGAGTCATGGCAGGAAAAAGTGGAGGTGCGAACCGGGAACACAGACAGCAGCGGCTGGCAGATCCCAGGTGCACAGGTGGTGACTAGCAGAACCCAGGTGCACAGGCGGTGGCTAGCAGACCCCAGGCATGGGGTGGCAACTGTGCAGAACTAGTGAGTCCACGCAAGGTGGCTGGCTGACCAGGTGGTCCCATATTCATGTGCAGATAATCCAGGCGAAGGGGAAGCGGCAGAAGGGACTGGAATCTGAGAGAGAGCAGAGCAAGCACCATTGTTCCCTCTCAGACCCCGCCCCCACATACAGCATCACTACCCAGCAACTGGGCTGCCCCGCCCTGGGGAACACCTAAAGCTCTGCCCCTCATATGTAACAGCTGTGACTAGAATAAAAAAACAAACAAACAAACAAACAGAAACAAAAATGGCTCAAATCAGAGAACAAATGAAAGCCCCAGAGCCAATTCATCTAAGCGACAAAGACATAGCCAACCTATCAGATGCACATTTCAAAGCCCTGGTGATCAGGATGCTCACAGAATTGGTTCATTTTGCTCACAAATTGGATGGAAAAATGAAAGCTACAATAAGTGAAATGAAGAAAAATGCACAGGGAACCAATAGAGATGGGAGGAAAACTGAGACTCAAATCAATGGAGCGGACCAGAAGGAAGAAAGAAGCAACCAAACAGAAAACAAAGAAGAAACAAGAATTCAAAAAAATGAGGAGAGGCTTAGGAACCTCGAGGACATCTTTAAACATCCCAACATCTGAATTATAGGGGTACCAGAAGGGGAAGAGGAAGAGCAACAAGTGGAAAACATATTTGAACAAATAATAAAGGAGAACTTCACCAATCTGGCAAAGGAAATAGACTTCCAGGAAGTCCAGGAAGCTCAGAAGAGTCCCAAAGAAGTTAGACCCAAGGAGGAACACACCAAGGCACATCATAATTCCATTAGCCAAGATTAAAATGAAGCAGAGAATTCTAGAAGCAGCAAGAGATAAGGACACAGTCACCTACAAAGGAGTTCCCATCAGACTGTCAGCTGATTTCTCAAAAGAGACCTTCTAGGCAAGAAGGGCTTGGAAAGAAGTATTCCAAGTCATGAAAGTTAAGGACCTACATCCAAGATTGCTCTATCCAGCAAAGCTGTCATTTAGAATGGAAGGGAAGATAAAGTGCTTCTCAGATAAGGTCAAATTAAAGGAGTTCATCAACACCAAGCCCTTATTATATGAAATGTTAAAGGGACTTATCTAAGAAAAAGAAGATAAAAATATGAACAGTAAAAAGACAGCACACTCACAGGTATTAACAACCATTCCTAAGACAAAAGCAAACTAAGCAAACACTAGAACAGGAGCAGTAACACAGAAATAGAGATCACATGGAGGGTTAGCAACAGGGCAGTGGGAGGAGGAGAGAGGGGGAAAAGGTACAGAGAATAAGTAGCATAGACGGTGGGTAGAAAATAGACAGGGGGAGGGCAAGAATAGTGTGGGAAATGTAGAAGCTAAAGAACTTATGACATGTGGACATGAACTAAAGGGGGGAATGTGGGTGGGAGGGGGTGTGTAGGGTGGAGGGGAATGATGAAGAAAAATGGGACAACTGTAATAGCATAATCAATAAATATATTTTAAAAAATAAAAAATAAATCTCACCACAAAACAAAAATGAGGAGAGTTTAAAAACATTTCAGACAGCATGAGGCATAAGAACATCCACATCGTGGGAACAGAAGAAAGAGAAGGGTGTGAACAAGGGGTCACGAATGTATATGCAGAAATAATGATTGAACATTTTCTTAATCTTGTGAAGAGAAAAGACACACAAATCCAGGAAGCTCAGAGAGTCCCAAACAAGTTGCATCCAAAGAGGCCTACATCGAGACACATTATACTTAAATTGGCAATACTCAAAGACAAGGAATGAGTCCTAAAAGCTATAAGAAGAAAAGCACGTAGTTACATACAAGGGAGCACCAATTAGACTGTCATCTGATTTCTCAACAGAAACTTTCAGGCCAGAAGAACGTGGCGAGAAATATTCAAGGTGATGAAAAGCAAGGACCTACAACCAAGACTACTTTAATCAGGAGGGCTATCATTTAAAATCAAAGGAGAGACTTTCAGCCAAGATGGAGGCATAGGCAGACACACTGTGCCTCCTTGCACAACCAAAATAAGGATGACAACAATTTAGAAACAGAAAAAACAACCAGTACTGGCAAAAAATTGAACTGTATGGATGTCCAAAAACCAAGGAGTTAAAATAGACACATTCATCCAGACCAGTAGGAGGGGTGGAGTCGGGTGGCTGGGCAGAGAGGGGTCTTGGCAAAAAAAGCAGCAGCTGGCAGACCCTGGGCTTGGGGTGGCAGCAGGCGAAACCAGCAAGGTGGCGGATTGTGGAGGGGCGCAGCGCGCAAGGTGGATGGAGGACCAGGCAATTTCACATGCACGTGCAGATAAACCAGATGAAACTGGGGAGCGAGACAGACCATGGAACCCAGGGATCCAGTGCAGGGAAATAAAGCCTCAAAACACTGATTGAAAACACTAGTGGGGGTTGAGGTGCCAGGACAGACTCCAAGCCTCGCGGGAGCATTCATAGGAGAGACCCACAGGATGCTAGAATGTACACAAGCCCACCCACACAGAAATCAGCACCAGAAGGGCCCATTTTGCTTGGGGGAAGCAGTGGAAGAGACTGAAATTGGACAGAGAATGGAGCAAGCGCCACTGTTCCCTCTCGGATCCCCCCCCATAGAACATCACAACCCAGCAACGTGGGTTGCCCCGCCCTGGTGAACACCTAAAGCTCCACCGCTCACTACATAACCGGTGTGTCAAGACAAAAAAAAAGGCCCAAATGGAAGAACAGATCAAAGCTTCAGAACAAATACAACTAAGCGATGAAGAGACAGCCAACCTATCAGATGCACAGTTTAAAACGCTGGTGATCAGGATGCTCACAGAATTGGTTGAATTTGGTTGCAAATTAGATGAAAAATGAAGGCTATGCTAAGTGAAATAAGGGAAAATGTACAGGGAACCAATAGTGATGGGAAAGTAACTGGGACTCAAATCAATGGAGTGGACCAGAAGGAAGAAAGAAACAACCAAACAAAAGAAGGAAGAAACAAGAATTCAAAAAAATGAAGAGAGGCTTAGGAACCTCCAGGACATCTTTGAATGTTCCAACATCCGAATTATAGGGGTACCAGAAGTGGAAGAGGAAGAATGACAAGTGGAAAAGTTATTTGAACAAATAATAAAGGAGAACTTCCCCAGTCTGGCAAAGGAAATAGACTTCCAGGAAGTCCAGGAAGCTCAGAGAGTCCCAAAGAAGGTGGACCCAGGGAGGAACACACCAAGGCACATCATAATTACATTAGCCAAGATTAAAATGAAGGAGAGAATCCTAGAAGTAGCAAGAAAAATGGAGACAGTTACTTACAAAGGAGTTCCCATAAGACTGTCAGCTGATTTCTCAAAAGAGACCTTATAGGCAAGAAGGGGCTGGAAAGAAGTATTCCAAGTCATGAAAGGCAAGGACCTATATGCAAGATAGCTCTATCCAGCAAAGCTTTCACTTAGAATAGAAGGGCAGATAAAGTGCTTCCCAGATAAGGTCAAGTTAAAGGAATTTATCATCACCAAGCCCTTATTATATGAAATGTTAAAGGGACTTATGTAAGGAAAAAGAAGATAAAAAATATGAACAATAAAATGACAACAAACTCATAACTATCAACAAATGAACCTAAAAGAAAAGAAAAACAACTAAAACAAATACTAAACAAACAGCCAGAACAGGAACAGAATCAGAGAAATGGACATCACACAGAAGGAATTCAGAGGGGAGTGGGAAGGGAGGAATAGGGGGGAAAAGGTACAGGGAAGAAGAAGTGTAATTAGTAGGGATAAAATAGATGGGGAATGATAAAAAATTGTATAGGAAACAGTGGACTCAAAGAACTTACATGTACAACCCATGGACATGAACTAAGGGGGGTGGAATGCTGGAGGGTTGTGGGGCAGTGTGGAGGGGGGTAAAGGGGGAAATTGGGGAAACTGTAATAGCATAATCAATAAAAAAGAAAAAAAAACCAAACAAAGCCTAAAGTGAGTAGAAGGAAGGAAATAATAAGGATCAGAGCAGAAATAGATTCTAAAAAAAATGATACAAAATTTCAATGAATCCAAGAGCTAGTTCTTTGAAAAAATGAGCAAAATTGAAAAACCTTTAACCAGACTCATCAGGAAAAAGAATAAAGAGAACCCAAATAAATAAAAGCAGAAGTGAAAGAGGAGAAATAGTAACAGACACCAAATAAATACAAAGGATTGTAAGAAAATATTGAAAAAAACTATATGCCAAGAAACTTGACAACCTGGACAAAATGGATAAATTACTAGAAACATACAATCTTCCCAAACTAAATCAGGAAGAATCAGAGAATCTGAATAGACAGATGACACCTAGTGAAATTGAATCAGTAATTAAAAAACTCCCAAGAAACAAAAACCCTAGACTGGATAACTTCACAGGTCAATTTTACCAGACATTCCAAGAAGAACTAACACCTCTACTTCTCAAAATACTTCATAAAATTCAACAGGAGGACAGGTTCCAAAATTCAGTTTATGAGGCCAACACTATCCTAATTCTAAAACCAGATAAAGACACTACAAAGAAAGAAAATTATAGGCTAATGTCCCTGATGAACACAGATGCTAAAATCTTCAGCAAAATATTAGCAAACCAAATACAGTAATGCATTAAACAGATCATACACTGTGATCAAATGGGATTTATTCTGGGAATGCAAGGTTGGTACAACATTCACAAATCAACAATTGTGATATACCACGTAAATTAAATGAAGGATACTAACCACATGATCATATCAATAGATGCAGAAAAATCTTTTTTTAAAAACAGCAGAAGCACGATTTTTTCCCCAAGATTTTATTCATTTACTTTTAGAGAGAGGGGAAGAGAGGAAGAAACAGAGGAAGAGAAACAGCAATGTGCAGCTACATCTCATGTGGCCCCCACTGGGGACCTAGCCTGCAACCCAGGCATGTGCCCTGACTGGGAATTGAACCGGCAACCCTTTGGTTTGCAGCCTGCACTCAATCCACTGAGCTACACCAGCCAGGGCAGAAAAACTTTTAATAAAATCCAGCACCCATTTATGATAAACACTCTCAGCAAAGTGGGACTAGAAGGAACATACCTAAAGATAATAAAGGCCATATATAATATACCCACTGATAACATCATACTCAATGGGCAAAAACTACAAGTGTTCCCTTTAAGATTGGGAACAAGACAGGGATGTCCACTTTCACTTCTCTTATTCAACATAGTACTGGAAGTTCTGGCCAAGCAACCAGACAAGAAGTATAAAAGGCATCCAAATTGGAAAAGAGAAAGTAAAACAGTCATTACTTACAGATGACATGATACTGTATATAGAGAGTCCCAGAGATTCCACCACAAAACTGCTAGAACTGATAAATGAATTCAGCAAAGTAGCAGGATACAAAATTAATATCCAGAAATCAGTTCTATTTTTATATGCCAATAATGAACTAACAGAAATGGAAATTAAGAAAACTTACACTGGCTTTAAAAAGAATGTAATACCTAGGAATAAACCTTACCAAGGATGTAAAAGACCTGTACTCAGAATATTATAAGACACTGAAGAAAGACACTGAAGAAGATACAAATAAGTGGAAGTACATACTGTTTTCATGGATAGAAATAATTAACATCGTTAAAATATCCATATTCCACAAAGCAATCTATAGAGTCAATGAGATTCCTATGAAGAGTACAATGATGTATTTTACAGAACTAGAACAAATATTTCAAAAATTTATATGGAACCACAAAAGGCCCTACAAAGGCCTTTTTGTGATCCTGAGAAAGAAGAATAAAATTGGAGGAATCATGCTACCTAATATCAAGCATTACTAAAGGGCCATAGTAAACAAAATAGCATGGTGCTGGCATAAAAATAAACACATAGATCAATAAAACAGAATAGAGAGCTCAGAAATAAACCTATACCTTTATAATCAATTAATATTTGACAGACTAAGCAAGCACATACAATGGGCTAAAGATTATTTATTCAATAGATGGTTTGGGGAAAATTTGATAGATATGTGCAGTAATATGAAACTTGACCACTGTCTTACACCACACACAAGAATAAACTCAAATTAGATGAAAGACTTAACTGTTAGGCTCAAAACCATAAAAAATATAGAAGAAAACATAGGCAGCAAAATCTCAGACATTGCTTGTAGCAACATTTTATTTGATATATCTTCCTTGGCAAGGGAAACAAAAGAAAAAATAAACAAATGGGACTACATCAAACTAAAAGGTCTTTGCACAGCAAAGGAATCATCAACAAAATGAAAATATAACCTACTGAATGGGAGAACATATTCGCTGATATATCTGATAAGGGATTAATATCCAAAATTTATAAAGTACTTACAAAATTCAACACCCCCCAAAACAAACAACTTAATTAAAATATGGGCAGAGGACCTGAATAGACACTTCTCCAAAGAGGACATTCAGATGGCCAACAGACATATGAAAAGATGCTCAACGTCACTAACCATCAGAGAAATGCAAATTAAAACCACAATGAGATATCACCTCACATCTGTCAGAATGGCTATTATCAATAAATCAACAAATGAGTGCTGTCGAGGATGTGGAAAGAGGGGAATCCTTTTGCACTGTTGGTGGAAATGCAGATTGGTATAGCTGCTATGGAAAGCAGTATGGAGATACCTCAAAAAATTAAAGATGGATCTGTCATTTGACCCAGTGATCCCACTTCTGGGAGTATATCTGAAGGAACCCAAAACACTAATTTGAAATAACATAAAGTGCCCCTATGTTCATTGCAGCATTATTTTTAATCGCCAAGATAGGGGTATAGCTCAAGTGTCCATCAGTAGATGAGTGGATGAAACATCTCTGGGACATTTTCACAATGGAATACTACCCAGCCATAAAAAAAGAAAATTTTACCCTTTGTGACAGTATGGATGGACTTGGAAAACATTATGCTAAGGGAAATAAGGCAGTCATAGAAAGAGAAATATATGATTTCACTCATATGTGGAATCTAATGAACAAACTGAAGAAGGAAAATGGCAACAGACCCAGATGGAGAGCAGGCTGACAGCTACTGGTAGGTGGAGGTGAGGGGGTGGAGGGATTGAGCAAAAAGGAAAAAGGACTCATGGACATGGACAACAGTGTAAGGGGGGAAAGAATATAAGGGGACTAAATGGTAATGGGAAAAATACAATAAAGATTAAATTTAAAAAAAAGAAAAAGAGGCAAACATCACCTGAAATAAACAACTGAAGACTATGAAGATATGAAGATATCTTCATATGAAGATATGAAGAGGAGTCACTTAACCAAGGATGGGCAGAAACCACCTCAAGAGTGGTAGAAAGGGCAGGGATACAAAAGGCACCGGCGTTGCTCTTGTGGCACTGGGCTCAGTTGGCTGAATGGTTGTGGGAGTTTCTCCCAGAGAGGTTGAGCCTGGTCCTCAGACTGGGCTCTCAAACACAGATCACCAGTGGTGGGAATCACCTACCTACACAGCATCCAGAAGTGAAAGGCCCTAACATTTGTGCCCATTGGAGAGAGAGAGAGCCCTCTGGACAAAAAGCCACCTTTTTAGTTTTTCTTTATTCCTCTGTTATGTTATAAGGAGCCAATGCACAGGTTTTGCGTTCCCAGCCACTCATCTTTGGCACGGGTGAAGGAACGGCAGCACGGTCTGAAGCCCTATGAGGAGAGTCTGGAGTGGGAGGCTTGGGGGAGAGGTATGGGGGAATAATTGCTGGGTTCAGGTGCTAAGACATACCTCCATACCACAGCAGCCATTTTTCTTGAGAAGAGCAAGCCTCTCCCAGGGGAAAGACAGTTACTCCACTCTATAGGAATTCCAGCCTCTGGAATCCTCCAAGCCCCATCCTCTGGAATTCCACTCACCACACCCTCTGGAATCCTCCTTGCCCACCTTGCATCTTTAAAAAAATTTTAAAAAAATTTTTCTTACTATACCCCAACCTACATCTTATCTTCTACTGAGGCAATAGTAACATAGGTGGACTCAGGGGTGTTAGACTGGCATTAGGGCATGGCCATCCCATACACTTTTCAAGGAACCAGGTTGGTGCTTCCTCTCATGAGAGCTAGGAACACCCTCCCGGTTTCTGGCAGACCCAACCTCCAGGCTCTGGAGGTCCCACTCACATTCTTACTAGGGGCTTGGCTTTGCTGAGTTCAGGAAAATAATAAGGGACAGACTCAGATGTGTGGTGCAGGGATTGGGGAACACTCCCACCAGCTTCCCTGAAGTCTATGGAGTACCATCCATCAGAGATTGAGGGCTCCCATCCTCCCAATTCCACCAGAGGCCTTTGCAAGTCAGTGGCTAGACTAAGACTAAAGGCAGGAGCACAGGCAGAAGTAGGTGGAGGTGGTTCCGGTGGTCCCCTTGGTCATTAGTTGATCCACCCCTGGGCCCTGTTCTGATAAAAAGCTAGCCTCACAGAGCAGCAAGGCCCATCCCAGATGCAGCAAAGCCCAAAGGAGACAGCCACAAACTGTGAATTGCTTGTAGCTTCAAACAGGCTGGTGAGGACTAAATGTGGACAGCATCTAACATTGGCTTATGGCAGCTTCAAAAAACCTCAGCGTAGTATCCAGAGGGAGAACCCAGCAGGCAAGCACTAAACTCTGCTGAGACAAATTCCATTTCATTCTTTTTCATCATTTTTCTTTTGAATAGCTTTCTAGCATTTTTTCTTAAAAAAAAAATTTATTGTTCAAGAACAGCTGCCTCCATTTTCACCCTACCAAGCTGTCCTCGCCCCACCCATCCCTGCCTCCCACCTTCAAACCTACCCTCTTTGGCTTTGTCCATGTGTCCTTTATACATGTTCCTTGATGACCTTTCCCCTATTTTCTCCCATTACCCCTCTCCCCGCTCCCCTCTGGTTACTGTCAGTTTGTTCTTTACTTTAACATCTCTGGCTGTTTGCTTAATTTTTAAAAAATATATTTTATTGATTATGCTATTACAGTTGACCCATTTTCCCCCTTCATTCCCCTCCACCCTGCACACCCCCCCACCCACATTTCCCCCTTTAGTTCATGTCCACGTGTCATAAGTTCTTTAGCTTCTACATTTCCCACACTATTCTTGCCCTCCCCCTGTCCATTTTCTACCTATCATCTATGTTACTTATTCTATGTACCTTTTCCCCCTCTCTCCTCCTTCCACTCCCCTGTTGCTAACCCTCCGTGTGATCTCTATTTCTGTGGTTCTGTTCCTCTTCTAAGTGTTTGCTTAGTTTGCTTTTGTTTTAGGTGTGGTTGTTAAAAACTGTGAGTGTGCTGTCTTTTTACTGTTCCTATTTTTTATCTTCTTTTTCTTAGATAAGTACCTTTAACATTTCATATAATAAGGGCTTGGTGTTGATGAACTCCTTTAATTTGACCTTATCTGAGAAGCACTTTATCTGCCCTTCCATTCTAAATGACAGCTTCGCTGGATAGAGCAATCTTGGATGTAGGTCCTTGCCTTTCATGACTTGGAATATTTCCTTCCAGCCCCTTCTTGCCTGCAAGGTTTCTTTTGAGAAATCAGCTGACAGTATTATGGGAACTCCTTTGTAGGTAACTGTCTCCTTTTCTCTTGCTGCTTTTAAGATTCTCCCCTTAATTTTAATCTTGGGTAATGTAATTATGATACGCATTGGTGTGTTCCTCCTTGGGTTCAACTTCTTTGGGACTCTCTGGGCTTCCTGGACTTCCTGAAAGTCTATTTCCTTTGCCAGATTGGGGAAGTTCTCCTTTATTGTTTTTTTCAAGTAAGTTTTCCACTTGTTGCTCTTCCTCTTCTCCTTCTGGTACCCCTATAATTCGGATGATGGAATGTTTAAAGATGTCCTGGAGGTTTCTAAGCCTCTCCTCATTTTTTTTGAAATTTTTAAATATGTTTTATTCATTATGCTATTATAGTTGTCCCATTTCTTCCCCATCATTCCCCTCCACCCAGCACACCCCCTCCCACCCACATTCCCCAATTTTAGTTCATGTCCATTGTCATAAGTTCTTTAGCTTCTACATTTCCCACAGTATTCTTGCCCTCCCCCTGTCTATTTTCTACCTACCATCTATGCTACTTATTCTCTGTACCTTCCCTCCACTCCTCCTTCCACTCCCCTGTTGCTAACCTTCCATGTGATCTCTATTTCTGTGTTTCTGTTCCTCTTCTAATTGTTTGCTTAGTTTGCTTTTGTTTTAGGTGTGGTTGTTAATATCTGTGAGTTTACTTTTTTACTGTCATATTTTTATCTTCTTTTCTTAGATAAGTCCCTTTAACATTTCATATAATAAGGGCTTAGTGATGATGAACTCCTTTAACTTCCCCTTATCTGAGAAGCACTTTACCTGACCTTCCATTCTAAATGAAAACTTTGCTGGATAGAGCTATCTTGCATGTAGGTCCTTAACTTTCATGGCCTGGAATACCCCTTTCCAGCCCCTTCTTGCCTGGAAGGTTTCTTTTGCAAAATCAGCTGACAGTCTGATGGGAACTCCTTTGTAGGTGACTGTCCCCTTATCCCTTGCTGCTTCTAGAATTCTCTCCTTCATTTTAATCTTGGCTAATGGGATGATGATGTGCCTTGGTGTGTTCCTCCCTGGGTCCAACTTCTTTGGGACTCTCTGAGCTTCCAGGACTTCCTGGTAGTCTATTTCCTTTGCCAGACTGGGGAAGTTCTCCTTTATTATTTGTTCAAATAACTTTTCCACTTGTTGCTCTTCCTCTTCCCCTTCTGGTAGCCCTATCATTCGGACGTTGGGACGTTTCAAGATGTCCTGGAGGCTCCTAAGCCTGTCCTCATTTTTTTAAATTCTTGTTTCTTCATTCTTTTCTGTTTGTTTGTTCCTCTCTTCCTTCTGGTCCACTCCATTGATTTGAGTTCCAGTTTTCCTCCCATCTCTATTGGTTCCCTGTGCGTTTTCCTTCATTTCGCTTATTGTAGCCTTCATTTGTTCATCTAATTTGCGACCAAAATCAACCAATTCTGTGAGCATCCTGATCACCAGGACTTTGAACTGTGCCTCTGATAGGTTGGCTATCTCTTGGTCGCTTAAATGAATTGGCTCTGGGGCTTTGATTTATTCTCCCGTCTGAGCCATTTTGGTTTTTTTTTTTTTTTTGGTCTGGTTTCAGCTGTTAAGTAATGAGGGGCGGAGCCTTAGGTGCTCCCCAGGGCAGGGCAGCCCACTCGCTGGGTAGTGACGCTGTATGCGGGGGCGGGTCCGAGAGGTATCAATGGTGCTTTCTCTGCGCTGTCTCGGATTCCAGTCCCTTTCACAGCTTCCCCTTTGCCTGATTATCTGCGCATGAATGTGGGACCACCTGGTCAGCCATCCGCCTTGCACAGCCTCACTGGGTCTGTACCGTTGCTACCCCGTGCCCGGGGTCCGCTAGCTGCCGCCTGCGTGCCTGGGTTCTGCTAGCTGCCACCTGCACGCCTGGGGTCTGCCAGCCACTGCTGCCTGTGCAGCCGGGTCTACCAGCCTCTACTTTTTCCTGCTACGACTCTGCCCCTCTTACTGGTCTGGATGAATGGTTGTTGGACTTCTGTACAGTTCAATTTTCTGAGCTCTGGTTGTTTTCTTGTTTCTAAATCTTTGTTGTCTTTAATTTTGGTTGTGTGAGGAGGCACAGTGTGTCTACCTACGCCTCCATCTTGGCCGGAAGTCTGAAGTCTTGTTTCTTCATTCTTTTCTGATTGGATGTTTCTTTTTTCCTTCTGTTCTACTCCATTGATTTGAGTCCCAGTTTCCATTCCATCACTATTGGTTCCCTGTACATTTTCCTTTATTTCACTTAGCGTAGCCTTCATTTTTCCATGTACTTTGTGACCAAATTCAAGCAATTCTGTGAGCATCCTGATTACCAGTGTTTTGAACTGTGTATCTGATAGGTTGGCTATCTCTTCGTTGCTTAGTTGTATTTGTTCTGGAGCTTTGATCTGTTCTTTCATTTGGGCCATTTTTTTTTTGTCTTGGCGCGTGTGTCACGTATGAGGGGTGGAGCTTTAGGTGTTTACCTGGGCGAGGTAACGTACGTCGCTGCTTTGTGATGTACATGGGGAACGTGTCCGAGAGGGAACAATTGCGCTTGCTCTGTTCTCTGCCGGATTTCCGTCCCTTCCCCCGCTTCCCTCAAGCAAATCGGGCCCTTGTGGTGCTGATTGACGGGTGGGTGGGTTTGTATAAGTTCCTGGACCCTGTTGGTCTCTCCAAGAAAGTCTCCTGTAAGCCTGGGAGTTTCTCCCAGCACCTCACCCCCCACAGGTGTTTTCAATCGGTGTTTTAAGGCTTTATTTCCCGGAGCTGGGGCCCTGGATTGTGAGGTTTGTGTCGTTCCCCAGGTTCACCTGGTTTATCTGCATGCAAATATGGGACTGACCAGTCCACTAGGTGCCTTGTGCGCTGCTCCCCTCCACAATCTGCTGCCTTGCTGGGTCCACCAGCTGCCACCTGTGTGCCTGGGGTCCTCCTGCTGCTGCCTTGCGAGCCTAGGGTCTACCAGCCATCCTGCCAGGAGTCCTCTTTTTCCTGGCTGCCCTCCTACCTGTCTGGATGAATGTGTCTACTTTAACTCCTTGGTTGTCGGACTTCCGTACAGTTCAATTTTCTGTCAGTACTGGTTGTTTCTAAATTGTTGTCCTTATTTTGGTTGTGTGAGGAGGCACATTGTGTCTACCTACACCCTCATCTTGGCTGGAAGTCCTAATGTTTGTCTTGTAGGATGTGTGGAGTGACAGACACTGAATTGTGGGGGCATGGGTCTTAGGTTTCTCTTTAAAAACATTTTTTTTTTTATTTTTAGAGAAAGGGGAAGAGGGGGAGAAAGAGAGGGAGAGAAACACTGACTGGTTGCCTCTCAAACGCCCTCAGCTGAGGACCTGGCCCACAACTCAGGAATGTGCCTTGACTGGCAATTGAACCAGCAACCTTTCAGTTTGTAGGCTGGTGTTCAATACACTGAACCACACCAGCCAGGGCAGTCCTAGGTTTCTTACCATCTTTGTTTAGGGGCTTTCTTACAACACACTAGTGGACATCATCTTTTGAGAGATTGATAAGTTTGCGGATTCTGCTAGCTCTTTTGAGCCTCACGTGACATGGCAGAGTAGTATCTATGAGACCAGAAATACCTTTTTCCCCCTTTTCTACAATGCTGAAGTTTGAGAACACTGAGATTGGCATTCACACTGCAATCCTGAACAGATCTGAGCTTTCTCTCTCTAGTCCTCCTTGGTCTATAACAGGAATGCCCCTTAGCAGCAGATGGATGCAACCAGGGGTCAAGATATCCTGTTTCACAGGGAACCCTTGTTTGTCATTCCCATCACTGATTAGAACCATATAACCCTTCCATTCTTCACCCAAAGTATCAGCAACTTCTGTGGCCATATACTTCTCATAAAAGGTATGAAGTTTGCATTCATAGTCCACTTCAATAAGTTTCTTGCAGCCATTGGCTGGAAAAAAGATGTTCAGCTTCATCCTGAAGCAGTGGACGACCTCCAAGTCTCCATGAAAAAGAGCATAAACTTTTTTTAATGGAAAGATTAGTGATTTAAGAATATACTAATACCTCAACATCAATGTGAATTCTTCATTAACCAAAGTATTGGGGAATAGGGAGAAATCACAGCATCAGTATCAATCTCATGTTCCATTGAATATTCCATCAGAAGTAGTCATAATAAAATCATGTGATTAAAAAAATTGCTTCTCTTTATGTCAGGCCTTGTGAAGAAGGTATTAATAAACACACAAAGAGTAAGCAGTTCGCCAGAAAAAAGATAGATCCTGGATAATATTAAAATGGAAAAGAATCAGTTCTTAAGTAATTGAAATGGACTATATTTGTGTGACGAAAAATCCAAATATAAATAATGTATATTGAAATATTATTTTAATGCATATTAATGCATATTAAAAATAATGGGGAGGGATAGGAGTTATTGATTTGTAACTTTTAAAAGACATGACAATTTGGGAATAAAATTTATGTTGTCATTTTTTAACTTAAAGAAAGCCATTTGAAATACTGTACATGCTTTGACAAACAACAGACTAAGTCATATTTAAAGTAAAGCTCTGACCTACTAATAGTTACCAAGTGAATTAATAAAATGTTTAACCTTTCCATTTAAAAAGCCATAGGTTTGACAGTATTTTATTATTTTTTAAAGTAGTTATTAAAGATAGCAGGAGAAAGATGGAAAGGAAGAAATGAGTACATCTTTGGAATTTTTTGGCCTTTATGAAATAACTGCACCACTAATTATACCCCCATACCCCCATGAGGTGCTGTGATTTTGAATATAGTTCAGTAGGTTAATTATTATTTAAAAGTTTAAATAAAATCATCATTGTGGTACTGGGAAAAGAAATTTAAGCAAAATGAATTAATTCTCCTCATTGGAGTCCATTAAAAAGCTTAAAGATATCTACCCACCGGAGAAAAAACATTCGAAGACTATAATAAAATGGTAAGAAGATGAGATTAAGATAGTAGCCTTAAATCATGACAAAGCTAGCAATGTCATATTGAATTTTGTTTCAACATGTTCAAAACTAAGCAGGATTCCAGCCTACCACAAACTTTTTAGTATGCTCTCACTTCTGGCTTTCTTCAGATCAGAAGAATCTCTCCCATTTACATGCAGCTTGGAAATGCTTTAAATCACAGTTTGGGGTTTTGTGAAAAGAATAAGTAGCCTAATTATTTATATTTATTTAAGTACTCCACTAACATTACTCTTATTTAAAATGATGGGAACTCATACGGGAAGTAATAAAGCATTGATAAAGGCTGTTCAAATTTCTTAACCTCTGTGTCCCAGAGCTTCTTTCTCAAATGAGGAAAGAATTGTTGTCAGAATTAAATAAATCATACAACATACTTGGCATATAGCTAGTGTTTAACAAATATTAGTTTTTATCATTATTATACAATAAATGGTTACTCACTCTTTTGTTGAGACAAATAACAGGCCACAGGCTGCAACCCAGTGTGCAACAACAGCAGAGACAACCACATAGCAGCCATTTCACATTGACTGGGAGAGCCTTTTTCAAACACGCATTCACACGGCCAATGCTGGTCTTAAACTCTTCCGGGGCAACCTACAACAAGGGTACAATCTTAAAAGGTTGTGGGCAAGTTTCCACTATTTATATCTAAACCTAAAGAAAATGCTTGTCTTATTACAAATACTTTAAGGAATTACAGATTCAAATATATTTCTTCTCTACCTTCCCCAATAAATATATATTACATACTCCTGGATGACATGAGAAAGCAAAAACAATATAATTTCATGTTTACAGAATTTATTCTGATGTTCAAAAACAATTTTCTGAAATTACTAACAATAAAATGACAACAACAATATTGGTGGTAAAGGATACTCATCAAGCAGTTTTCTTACCAAATATTCTCAATATTAAGGCAATATTATTTATAGTTTCCAATCCTTCTCCCTAGCAGTCGAGTAAGATCAGAACCTATATACTACCAGAGGAAATGGAATTAAAATTAGACTTCAGCAATATTCTTGGATAAAGTTTAAAAAGACAATTCTCAAACCTTTTCACCCTGGCAAATTTGCAACGTAACAATTTTAACACTTGGCATTGTTTCCATTGTTTGTAGGTAAAAGCTACACTAATAAAAGTCTGAGGTGATTACATTCAAGGACTGGTCTTAAGACATAGCTGAGTTACTCTCAGTCAGCCAGCTGGAGGAAAGGACCCACCAAGGAAGGCCCAACAACAATCCAAACACAATTATAACCAGAGAGCCAACAAAAACAGCATAAAGGGCATCCCAAGAGCATCAAGATCAGATCAAGGAGACAGCACCACTGTATCACACAGGTTTCCTACCATGGAAGTTTACACCATGAAGACAGGAGTTAAAGCAGATCAATCTAACACACAGAAACAAACAAGAGTCCCCCTAAAATGGGAGAGAAAGAAAGAACTCCCAATCAAAAGGAAAGGAGGAATCCCCAGAAAGAGTGCTAAATGAAATAGAGGCAAGTAAGCTATCAAACATTGAGTGCAAAATAATGATTATAAGGAAGTTCAATGAGTTCAGTGAGAACTACAAAGAACTCCAGGAAAGCTACAAAGAACTTACTGCGAACTATACAAGCATGAAAAGGGGCATAGAAAATATCAAGAAGAGCCAGGAGGAAATGAAGAATACAATTTCTGAATTGAAGAACATAGTAGAAGGAATTAAGAGCAGGCTAGAAGCAGAGGATTCAATCAGTAAGCTGGAGGACAAGGTAGAAAAAAATTCACAGAGCAATAAAATGAAAAAAAAGAAAAACCTAAAAAAGAATGAAAGGGATTTAAGGGAGATGCAGAACATGAAACACAATAATATCAATATCATAGGAGTAACAGAAGGAGAAGAAGAGGAAGGGATAGGAAACCTATTTGAAAAAGTAATGACAGAAAACTTCCCTAACATGATGAGAGAAAAAGTCACACAAGCCCAGAAAGCACAGAGGAGCCAAATCAAGATGAATATAAAGGGGCTCAATCCAAGACACATCATAATTAAAACAGCAAAATTTAAAGACAAAGAATATTAAAGGCAACAAGGGAGAAAGAGCCAGTAACATACAAGGGAGCCCCAATAAGGCTATCAGCTGATTACTCAGCAGAAACACTACAAGCCAGAAGGGAATGGCAATAAATATTCCAAGTAATAAGCAAAGGCCTGCAACCAAGACTACTCTACCAAATAAGACTCTCATTTAAAATGGAAGGCAAAAAATGGAGCTCTCCAGATTAAAAAAAAAAAAAGACTAAAAGAACACATTGCCACCACATTGCAAGACATGCATAAGGGACGGCTTTAAGAAGATGAAGCAAGAGAGAGAGAGAGAGAGAGAGAGAGAGAGAGAGAGAGAGAGAGAGAGGAACACAAGAGCAAAGGGAAAATGGATGGCAATGGATAAGTACCTAACAATAATAACCTTAAATGTACATGGATTAAATGCTCCAATCAAAAGACACAGGGTAGCTGAATGGATAAGAAAACATGGCCTGCTATATACTGTCTACAAGAGAATGACCTCAAGATAAAAGACCTACAAGACTGAAAGTGAGGTGATGGAAAAAATATTCCAAACAAACAGTCCTGAAAAAAAAAAAGCTGGGGTAGCAATATTTATATCAGACAAAATAGACTTCAAAACAAAGGCCATAAAAAGAGGCAAAGGAGGACACTACATAATGCTTAAGGGAACAATCCATCAAGAAGATATAAACATTCTAAACATATATGCACCCAACACAGGAGCATCAAAATATATAAGGAAAACTTGGAGGACATTAAGAAAGATATTCATAGCAACACACTCATCATAGGGGATTTTAACACCCTATTGTCAACAATGGATAGATCTTCCAAGCAAAGAATCAGCAAAGATACTGTGGCATTGAACAACACTCTAGATCAAATGGACTTACTAGATATATACAGAAACTTTCACCCCAAAGAATCAAAATATACATTCTTTTTAAATGCACATGGAACATTTTCAAACATAGACCACATCATAGGACACAAAACAAGCCTCAACAAATTCAAGAAAATTGAATTCATATGAAGCATCTTCTCAGATGACCAATGGCTTGAAACCAGAAACCAACATCAAGGAAAAAACCCCAAAACATTCAAATTCATGCAGACAGAATAACATGCTATCACATAATGAATGTGTTAACAATGAGACAGGGAAGAAATCAAATGTTTCTGGAAACAAATGAAAATGAACACACAACAGTTCAAAACCTACACACACAGTGAAGGAAGTCCTGATAGGGAAGTTCATAGCATTACAGGCCTACCTAAAAAAGATAGAAGCATTTAAAATAAACAACCTAACCCTAAATCTACAAGAACTAGAGAAGCAACAACAAACAAAGCCCAGAGCTAGTAGAAGGAAGGAAATAACCAAGATCAGAGCAGATTAAATGACATATAGACTAAAAGAAGAATTCTAAGGATCAATACCAGATCCAAAGAGTCAATGATTCTTTGAAAAGATAAACAAAACTGACAATCCTTTAAGCAGACTCATCAAGAAAAAAAGAGAGGGGCCAAATAAATAAAATCAGAAACAAAAGAGGAGAAATTACAACCAATACCACAGAAATACAGAGGATTGTAAGAAATTACTAAGAAAAACTATATGGCAAGACATTTGAAAACTTGGGCAAAATGGCAAATTTCTAGAGACATATGATCTTCCAAAACTGAATCAAGAAGAAACAGAAAGCCTGCATAGACCAATAACAATTAGTGGAATTAAAGTAGTAATCAAAAAACTCCCAGCACACAAAAGCCCTGGACCAGATGGCTTCACAGGCAAATTTTACCAAATATTTAGGGAAGAGCTAATGCCTATCTTTCTCAAACCATTCCAAAAAAAAAAAAAAAAATTCAAGAAGAAGGAAGACTCCTAAAGTTTTTTTATGAGGCTAGTATTATCCTAACTCCAAAACCAGGTAAAGACCCAACAAAGAGAGAAAACTACAGGCCAATACCACTGGTCAACATAATACTAAAATCCTCAACAAAATATTGGCAAACCGCCTCCAGCAAAACATAAAAAAGATCATCAATGACTAAGTGGATGACTAAGTCACCCCAGGGATACAAGGATGGTAGAATATTCATAAATCATTAGGCATAATATACAACAGAAAGTAAAGACAAAATATACATAATCATATCAACAAACACTGAAAAACAATTTGCTAAAGTATGGCACTCATTTATAATAAAAACACTCAGCAAAGTGGGAGTAGAGGGAGCATACTTCAACATAATAAAGATCATATATGAGAAACCTACAACCTATATCATACTCAATGGGCAAAAACTAAAACCTTTCCCACTAAGATCAGGAACAAGACAAGGATGTACACTTTCATCACTTCTATTCAATATAGTATTGGATGTTCTAGCCCACAGTGATCATACAAGAAAAAGAAATAAAAGTCATCCAGATTTGAAAGAGGAAAGTAAAACTATAATTATTTGCAGATGACATGATAGTGTACGTAGATCCTACAGGTTCCAACAAAAAACTATTCCATCTAAAAAGTGAATTTGGCAAAATAGCAGGATACAAAGTCAGTATTCAGAACTCTAAGGCATTTTTGTATACCAACAATGAAGTATCAGAAACAGAAACTAGGAAAAGAATTCCACTTACTATAGCAACAAGAAAAATAAAGTACCTAGGAATAAATTCAACCAAGGAGGCAAAAGACCTGTACTCGGAAAACTATGGAACACTAAAGAAACAAATTAAGGCAGGTACAAAAAAACAGAAGCATACACTGTGTTGATGGATTGGAAGAAAATCATTAAAATGTCCACAGTACCCAAAGCAATGTATAGATTCAATGCAATCCCTATTAAAATACCAATGACATGTTTCACAGATTTAGAACAAGTATTTAAAAATTTTGTATGGAACCAAAAATGACCCTGAACAGCCACAGCAATCTTAAGAAAGAAAAATAAAGTAGGAGGGATCACAATACCTGGTATCAAACTATACAACAAAGCCATTGTCATCAAAAGAGTCTGGTACTGGCATAAGAACAGACACACAGATCAATGGAACAGAATAGAGAGCCCAGAAATAAAACCATGTCTCTATGGTCAATTAATATTTGACAAAGAGGACAGAAACATAAAAGGGAGAAAAACAGCCTCTTCAACAAATGGTACTGGGAAATCTGGAATAGTACATGCAAAAAAAAAAGAAGCTAGACCAGCAACTTACACCATACATCACAATAAATTCAAAATGGACAAAAGAATTAAACATACACTGCGACATTACAAAAGTCCTAGAGGAAAACATAGGCAGTAAAATTTCAGATATCCCATATAGCAATATTTTCACTGATATGTCCTCTAAGGCAAGGGAAATAAAGGAAAGAATAAACAAATGGGACTGCATCAAAATAAAAAGCTTCTGCATGGCTAAAGAAAACATTATCAAAATGAATAGGGAACCAACTGTATGTGAAAACATATTTACCAATGATACCTCAGACAAGGGTTTGATCTCCAAAATACATAAAGAACTCATATGACTCAGGAATGCCAGGAAGACAAACAATCCAATTAAAAAATGGGCAAAGGAACCTGAATAGACACTTCTTCAAGGAGGATATACAGAGGGACCAGAGACATATGAAAGGATGCTTGGCATCACTAGCCATCAAAGAGATGCAAATTAAAACCACAATGAGATACCACTTCACACCTGTCAGAATGGCCATCATTAATAAATCAACAAATGAATGCTGGCCAGGATACAAAGAAAAGGAAACTCAAGTGCACTGCTGGTGGGAATGCAGACTGGAGCAGCCACTGTGGAAAACAGTATGGAATCTCCTCAGAAAAACTAAAAATGGAACTGCCTTTTGACCTGGTGATCCCACTGCTGGGATTATACCCTAAGAATCCTGAAACACCAATTCAAAAGAACCTATGCACCCCAATGTTCATAGCAGCACAATTTACAATATTCAAGTGCTGGAAGCAGCCTAAGTGTCCATCAGTGAATAAGTAGATACAAAAAACTATGGTACATTTACACAATGGAATTCTATGCAGCAGAAAGAAAGAAGGAGCTCCTACCCTTTGTGACAGAATGGATGGAACTGGAGAGCACTATGCTAGAAGTCAAATGTAATGAACAAAACAAATGAACAAAATAGAACCAGAGGCATGGAAACAAGGAAGAGAGTGACAGGGATACAGGGGAGGGGGATAAGGGAAGAAAGAAGGAGACAGGACTAGTTAAAGAAGTATAAATGACCCATGGACATGGAGAACAGTGTGGGGATTAACTGTGGAAGTTGGGGGGGATGCAGACGGGGCAGGGGAGAGCAACAGGAGAAAATTAGGACAACTGTAATAGAACAACAATTTTAAAAAAGAACATAAAAAGAACTGGTCTTAAGACTCAGTATAAAATGGCTTCACGATTGACATAAATTTTGAAAGCTGAAAAGTCATTATACGAGCTTAGTATTTTTAATTACTACCTCTGTTCCTGGAAGTGGCTGCTTGTGCTTCTCTGTAAACAATGACAAAGTAAGTTCAAAAGCAAGAGCATAAGGCATAATTAGATTTATACCAAAAATTGTGTTTGAAGGGTATACAATTCAAAGGTATACTAAAGATAGCTTGATTTCAGTGAAATCATATTTCTAAATCACAAAATTATTCCCTTTGATTTAGAAAGCTGTCAGACATGGAAAATAGTATAGACTTTCCTCAGAAAACTAAAAATGGAACTGCCTTTGGACCTGGCAATTCCACTGCTAGGATTATATCCTAAGAACCCTGAAACACCAATCCAAAAGAACCTATGCACCCCAATGTTCATACTGGCACAATTTACAATAGCCAAGTGCTGGAAGCAGCCTAAGTGCCCATTGGTAAATGAATGGATCAAAAACTATGGTACATTTACACAATGGAATTCTATGCAGCAGAAGGAAAGAAGGAGCTCCTGCCCTTGGCGACAGCATGGATGGAACTGGAGAACATTATGCTAAATGAAATACACCAGGCGGTAAAAGACAAATACCATATGATCTCACTTTTAACTAGAACCTAATAAACAAAACAAACAAACAAGCAAAATATAACCAAAGACATTGAAATTAAGAACAAACTTACAGTAGCCAGAGAGAGAGGGGAGGGGATAATGGGAAAAGAGTGAAAGGTTTACAGGAACAACTATAAAGGACACATGGACAAAACCAAGGGGGGTGGTGGAAACAGGGGAGGGAGGTGGGGATGGATAGGGTAGTGGGGAGGGGTGGAGGGAAAAGGCAGAAAACTGTACCTGAACAACAGTGAAATTCAAAAGTATTTAATAAAAAAGAGAGAAAGAAAATACATTAAAAAAAGAGAAAGCTGTCAGACAGTAAAATCTAGGAGAAAAAATCCAGCATATGTACAAGCAAAATTTATGAAACTGTTAGGGAAAAGAAGCTGTTGTAAAATAAATCCCCAATTAGCATGCTTGGTATAAAAAATACAGAGTTTTGCAATTCTTGTAAGTAAAAATATACTACAGGAATCAATTTATTAATTTTTTGTCTTTTAATCAAAACTATAAAACATACACCTTTTAGCAGATGTTGGAAAGATATATGACCACAGAACTGAGCAGTATCATGATTAAAACATCAATTATATTAGTTTTATTGGAATCATTTGTGCCGCCCAATAAGGTTAATTGCTTAACCTATACATTTGATTTTCTTCATAATATGTTCACTAACAATTGTGAAATTGTGAGGCTCAAAGTTTGTATTTACATGGGTAAATTAATTTTGTATTCCATCTAGATGGTTGGCAATATGACATAAAGAGAGTTAATGAATAAAAAGAATTCTAATTAAAAGACTAAATTCCAAGGTAAATATGAAAATAAATTCAGAGAACTATGACTTATAACTGAAAATATTAAACACTAGAAGGCTAAACACATTAGACAATTAATTCAGAGTTTTAGTAATTTATTAGTTATGACAAATTTGAGGCAAGTTCATTGAATTTTTCTGAGTTTCAGTTTTCCATCTATATAAAATGAGAATAATAGTCTTTGTTTTACATACCTCACAAGGAATGAAAATTGTAATTGAGAAAGAACCTCCTGATGGAACGCTTTCAAAAAGGAAGTCAGTGAATTCTATCTCTGGCTAGATTTAGAGAAAGAAAAGCAAAGTTCTCTTGCATGAAGTCTCACTCAAACAACTTGGCTACATATTTAATTACAAACAAAAGGATAATCTGCTAGATTTTGAATTCAACTACAATGCTGTTCAGTTCTTCAAGTCTTCAGAGCAAAAAGGATATTCTTTTTATTTTATTTCAAAGCAATTTTTATAAGAGTTTCAGTTTATTTGACCCAAACTGAGGACATGCCATGAAGCAAGATGCTCTTAAAAGATGTTCTTTTTAACGATTTTTAAAATTCATTTTTAGAGAAGGGAAAGGAGGGAGAAAGAGAGGAAGAGAAACATCAATGTGTGATGGCCTCTTGTGTTTCCCACACTGGGGACCTGGCCGGCAACCCAGGCATGTGCCCTAGACTGGGAATCAAACTGGTGACTCTGGTTTGCAGGCTGGTACTCAATTCACTGTGCCACACCAGCCAGGGCTAAAATAATAAAATAAATATATTAAAATGAAAACTTACTAAAATTTCAAACTACAATCTGCATTTTGACTTTTAAAAAGCCAGGAATGTCTTTGGAAAAAATCTATTTGAGTAACAAAAGTCACAAAACAAAGACAAAGGTATAGGAAATGCGAACTTATTAACTACTAATTTTAAACAATGTAAAAGAAATGTTTAGTTAACTGTGTGGAATCAGAGTTGATAAAATGTCACTCACTTACTTCCATATAACTGAGTGTCTCTAGTAATGAAGGTCAAATGGATGCCCTTTACTTTCTAGCCAAATGGTGGGATGTAAACATTTAATTCCTTTTGACATTCTTGGAAAGAGGAAAGAAAACCACATCATAAAGGTGGAGAAAGCACATAATATATATTTTTATTTTATTTTAGAGAGAGGAAAGGAGGGAGAAGGAGAGGGAGAAAAACAACAACATGAGGGAGAAACATCAATTAGCTGCCTTCAGTATGCACACCGACTAGGGACTGAACCTGCAATCTAGGCATGTGCCCTGACCGGGAATCAAACCGGTGACCTTTTTGCTTTGAGCGTTGACGCCCAACCGAGCCACACTGACCAGGGCAGGGTCATAACATTTTATGATAGAATACAAAAGACTATGCAAAAAGAAGAAAATGTAAGCAAACCCCAGCAGGACAGATTTGTTTCCTTCAATCAAGGGGGGCATAATCCTATGAATCAGCTGTCATACTGGATTACAAAAGTAAAGGTTGATTTTATGGCTTATAGCTCCTAACACTGCACACTAATCTCCCTATAACACCATTTAATGGTTTAAGGTGAGGATCAGAAATTCTTTAAAATTTGAATTTATTTAGTTTTAGAGAGAGAGGAAGAGAAACATCTGTGTGCGGTTGCCTCTTGAGCACCCTCTACTAGGGATCTGGCCCAAAACCCAGGCATGTGCCCTGACTGGGAATCAAACTGGTCACCCTTTGGTTTGCAGGCCCATGCTCAATCCACTGAGCTAGACCATCTAGGAGAAACTTTCATTTCTTTTCTAAAATTCCATGTGTCTTTCATTTTCTGGTCAACAGAATCTGTATGTATACACCTGCTTGACATGTCCTAACAGGACAGGAGGACTTATCTTTAGTGAAATGATGGAAAGAATCTTTTCTGCATTTAATATAAGAGATTATCTTTGTTTATATTTATTATTTTTATGCTTGCACAATAATGTGTTTTTAATTTTGTAAATATATTTTATTGATTACGCTATTACAGTTGTCCCATTTTCCCCCTTCATTCCCCGCCACCATGCACCCCCTCCCACCCACATTCCCCCCTTTAGTTCATGTCCATGTGTCATAAGTTCTTTAGGTTCTACATTTCCCTTACTATTCTTGCCCAACCCCCCGTCTATTTTCTACCCACTGTCTATGCTACTTATTCTCTGTACCTTCCCCCCCTCTCCTCCTCCCACTCCCCTGTTGCTAACCCTCCATGTGATCTCCATTTCTGTGGTTCTGTTCCTGTTCTATTGTTTGCTTAGTTTGTTTTTGTTTTCATTTTAGGTATGGTTGTTAATAACTGTGAGTTTGCTGTCATTTTATTGTTCCTATTTTTTATCTTCTTTTTCCTAGATAAGTCCCTTTAACATTTCATACAGGGGCTTGGTGATGATGAACTCCTTTAACTTGACCTTATCTGAGAAGCACTTTAACTGCCCTTCCATTCTAAATGAAAGCTTTGCTGGATAGAGCAATCTTGGATGAAGGCCCTTGACTTTCATGACTTGAAATACTTTCCAGCCCCTTCTTGCCTGGAAGGTCTCTTTTGAGAAATCAGCTGACAGTGATGGGAACTCCTTTGTAGGTGACTATCTTCTTATCTCTTGCTGCTTCTAGGATTCTCTCCTTCATTTTAATCTTGGCTAATGGAATTATGATGTGCCTTGGTGTGTTCCTCGTTGGGTCCAATTTCTTTGGGACTCTCTGAGCTTCCTGGACTTCCTGGACGTCTATTTCCTTTGCCAGATTGGGGAATTTCCCCTTTATTATTTGTTCAAATAAGTTTTCCACTTATTGCGTTTCCTCTTCCCCTCTGGTACCCCTATAATTCGGATGTTGGAACGTTTATAGATGTCCTGGAGGATCCTAAGCCTCTCCTCATTTTTTGAATTCTTGCTTCTTCCTTCTTTTCTGTTTGGTTGTTTCTTCCTTCTGGTCCACCCCATTGATTTGAGTCCCAGTTTCCTTCCCATCACTGTTGGTTTCCTGTGCATTTCCTTCATTTCACTTATTGCAGCCTTCATTTGTTCATCTAATTTGCGACCAAAATTAACCAATTCTGTGAGCATCCTGATCACCAGTGCTTTAAACTGTGCATCTGATAGGTTGGCTATCTCTTCGTGGCTTAGATGTATTTCCTCTGGGACTTTGTTCTGTTCTTCCATTTGGGCCATTTTTTTTTTTTTGTCTTGTTGCGCCTGTTACCTATGAGGGGCGAAGCCTTAGGTGTTCACCAGGGTGGGGCAACCCAATTGCTGGGTTGTGACACTGTATGTGGGGGAGGGGTCAGAGAGGGAAAAATGGTGCTTGCTCTGCTCTCTCTTGGATTTCAGTCCCTTCCACTGGTTCCCCCAAGCAAACCAGGCCCTTCTGGTGCTGATTCCTGGGTGGGTGGGCTTGTGTACATTCTAGGACCCTGTGGGTCTCTCCAATGAACTCTCCTGTGAGGCTGGGAGTCTCTCCCAGTGCCTCAACCCCTACAGGTGTTTTTAATCTGTGTTTTGAGGCTTTATTTCACCGAGCTGGGGCCCTGGGATGCTCTGTCTGTCTCACTCCCCAGTTTTTCCTGGTTTATCTGCGCGCGAATGTGGGACTGCCCAGTCAGCCACCTTGCATGTCTCACTGGGTCTGCCAGCCATTGCCTGAGAGCCGGGGCCCCCCAGCCACTGCTTTCACTGCTTTTTCCTGCAGTGACCTCTCTCTGCCAGCTGCCCAACTCCACCCCTCTTACCAGTCTGGATGAATGTGTCTCTTTTAACTCCTTGGTTGTCAGACTTCTGTACAGTTCAATTTTCTGTCAGTTCTGGTTGTTTTTTTTGTTTCTAAATTGTTGTTGTCCTTATTTTGGTTGTGCAAGGAGGCACAGTGTGTCTACCTATGCCTCCATCTTGGCTGGAAGTCTATTTTTAAACTTTTTAATTGTATTTTTTCTATTACCATTTAGTCCCCCTTATACTCCATCCCCCCCCCAGTCACCACACTGTTGTCCATGTCCATGCTTTATTTAAAGTAGTAACACACCAGCACAAAATTAATTTTGAACCACAGAGCTTGTCAAAGTGTTTTTTTTGGTTTTCAGAATGCACTTTATGCAATTTTGCTTAGTTGAGGCATAAAAGCTATTTATAATCTGATTCATGCTGAAAGACACATTTTATAAATGGTAAATTCATTTTTCTACTTTAGCTAATGCATTTAATTTATTCATTTTTATATATTTTTACATCAAGGCTGCTATATCTGGAATTCAGGCCTTTTGTTTTCTTTTAGGTTTTTTTTCCTGGTACATGCAAATTCTTTTTTCCTCTTCCCCCCAGTTATCAGAGAATCAGTTTTGTAATAAAAAATAACCTATACAAATGAAATAGTGCCTACTGCAGAAAAATTATTTTATTAAAGAGAAAATGAATAAAGCTAATGTTACCACCATGACTTTTAAAAATCAGACTTTCAGAATTTGTTTTGGTGCTTTTTAAAAAAATCACCAAACACTAAACTAAGAAAAACATTATGGTATCATTCATGCCTTATCCAATATATGAAAAATTGTGTGCACTTTAAATAATGCACACTAGAATAAAATATCTAATCATTATGATATGTGCTACAAAAATGGTTACCTGAAAAGAATGGATGTCTTTAAGAACAGTTCACGTCCAGATCATTTAAGTTGTCTTCAAGCACACTAAAACAGCTTGAAATTCTTACTCCTCTAGTTTAAAAAAACTGTACATTTGGGCTGGTAAATTTTTAATTTTAGAAGGCTTGGAGAGAAACAAAGAGTTGTGAGCACGTGTAACTGGCCTATATCAAAGATAGGTAATTCTTATGCCTGAAAACTCTTTCCTATGACACATTTTTCTGATTATTCATTTTTATGGAATTTCTTAAATTTGTAATTCAAACTTTTAAACAAACTAAACTAGTAATGAAGTTGGATATTACTGTCCAGACAACACATGCAAATAGCATCAAGGAAACATAAAGAACAAATTTTCCATTAGAAATGTTTTAATTCACATCCTCTTTAATTTTGAATGTGCTATCTTTCTGCAAACATATTATTATTCAAGAGATTTTTTTGTAACAATTTATTTCATTTGAAGAAAACATTTATGATTAATTCATACAAAACAAGACTAAGTGTGAACTGCTACTTTAATTGAATTATTCTAAATGATCAGGATAGGAAGGTAGAACATAGTAAAGAGTGAGGTCATAATCTCACACCAAACAGTTCTCTGTATCCTAAAAAGTTATATGGTCACATATTTTCTAATGTCAAATCAGCTAAGGACTATCTCTATGCACTTATTATTATACAGAATGCTTTCTTGTTATACTTCAGGAGAGATATAAAAGGTTCAAAGTCAAGAGGGCAAATTGTTGGTGGGATCAGAGAATAAACCATTACTCAGATGAAGAATGTAAAAGTAGCAAAAGCAATTAAAAATTCAAAGCTGGTAAACAGAGAATATTGGATAAACCATCATGGTGAAACTGGGATACACTGACATACAATGGTCACCAGTAACCACAAACTTACACTGGGAAGCAGTAAGTACCTGACAATATACTAGAAATTTTACATATGCTCTCTCATTTAATCTTTACAACAAGAAGTCAAGTACTATGATAATCATTTCTATTTTTCACATATGAACAGAGGCTCAGAGAAGCAGCTTGCCTAAGGCCACAAAGGCAGTAAATGACAAACTTTGTATTACAACCTAGATCTGACTTCAAAGCTTGTTGAATTACTCTATAGTGTCTCAAGCTAGCTCCCATTTTTTCAGGGGGAGAATGAAGCAAATAAAGTATAAAAAACTTTTTAAGTTTAAATTAAATAAAATTTATTATGATCTCAGTGATAACCTTTGGAAAAAAACAGGTTTGTTGTCTCCCCCTCTCCCCCATGAGGCTGGGGAGAAGATTGGGAATAGATCAAAAGTGAGGAGAACAAGCAATTGGATAATTTATCATGACAAAAAAGAGCCACTATTAGTAGAAGTACTTTATCCCATTCTCAAAGAATTTAGACTAAGAGAACAAATTGAAAATAAATTGAGGTTTACCAGAGGGAAAGAGGGGTAGAAGAGGGGGAAGGGGATAAATGATGATGGAAGGAGACTTGACTTTGGGTGGTGAACACACAATACAATATACAGGTGATATATGATAGAACTGTACACTTGAAACCTATATAATTTTATTAACCAATGTCACCCCAATAAATTCAATCAAAATTTTAAAAAGTAAATTAAGGTTTAAATGGTGCTATAGTCACATGATTCAAAAATCAAAATAATACTGAAAGATATTGAGAACTGGTTTCATCCTTACCCTTGCCTCCATTCATCCCATTCTTCTTCTCCCATGAAGGTAATGACTTGTATTAGTTTCATGGGTATCCTTCTAGAATTACTTTATATAATTATCAATGTGCTTATTTCTCCCCTTTATTAAACATACTATAAACACTGATTTGAACCTTGCTTTTCTCAATTGCAGTAAGAGCAAAATTAACACTAAAGTGGCATATTAAAGACCTGAAGAGAATAAAATGATTTTAAATATGACCAAAATCTATATTGACAAATAACATTATTCTACTAGTAAAATTAAACAGGATCATATTAAATTACAGGTTTCAAAATCCAAAAAAATTAACTTCTTTTAACCCTGAATCAACATTTCAGCTACCAAGCACTTAGCTCTTCACCATTTGAAAATTATTGAGTATTTTGTAATATAATGGTTTTGTCTTTCTTCATCTATATTTTCTCAAGTAACGAACATGTGTAAATAATCTTTTGCCTTAGTCAGAGCCTTTTCCTTTGGACAGAGAAGTTAGCATTACTGTTGTAAGAGGAGTTTCCAAAAATTGTTTCAAAACCAATAGTCTTTGACTATTCAATCTCCATGCTAGAAGAAACTACTGAATGTAAAAGGGCCAAGGAACAGAAAGAAAATAATTTCTTGCAGTGAGTCCAATTTTAGAAACTCAAATTATCTAAAAGGTAGGAAAATAACCAAAAATTTGATGCTTTTGATATATAACAAAATCAGACCACAGGAAAGCTTTAAAGAGTGTTACAAAGTTAAACAATAATAACTTCATTCGCTCTAAAACATTGGAAATTAGATTTGTCTGCATCTGCTGAAACCAGGGGCTCTACACACACTTCGCATCCAGAGTGAGACACATGCACACTGACAGGGGACATGTGCAGACTGATGGTAGCCAGGCTCCAACTGGGGCTGCTGCTCCTACCCATGCAGATTTATTAAAATCAAACAACTGCTGTATCAATTTTCAGTAACCCCTCCCACAATACCTCGACTACCCTAAGCCCAGAGAATGTGACCACGAAGGCAAGTGGTGGTGCTCTGCAGTGAACAGCCAGTCTCATTCTTTCTTATACATCTCTATTGTTTTTTATTGTTGTTCAGGTACAGTTGTCTCCATCCCCCCGCATCAATTTAAAAGAACCTATGCACCCCAATGTTCACAGCAGCACAATTTACAATAGCCAAGTGCTGGAAGGAACCTATATCTCTGTTGTTGAGACTCGGCCAAGAAACATCTATATTTCCCCATCTTCTAAACCCAATCCAAATGGCAACTAGACATCCAGTGTGACAAGAAAAAAACAAGTCTTCATTGATTCTGCTAATTCCACAACTAATTTTATTGACACAGAAAATGTTGAGCATCTCCAATATTTTTATTACAGGCCTTTTTATTGAGGTAAAACATACATAACAAATTTTACTATTTTAACCATTTTTCAGTTGTTGATTCCAAATTTCATTGATTTGAAGAGCATGTGCAGGGTTTGATTAGATGATGAATGCTAATATTAAATCTGCTGGAGTTTCATGTAGAAGATGAAGAAACACATCTAAAATTGGTTCAGAGATGATTTCCTTATATGTGGATTAAGAAGTATGGACACATAAAACTGTACCTTGAAAATGAATAGATTTTATCTTATCTAGAGATAAAAGAAGGGATTTGGAATGGAGTTATTTTTCATTTGGTTCATTAAAGCTATAAGGCCACAAAATAGGTAAGGCAAAAAGCTTCCATGGTTCTACTTATATGTACATTTTAGAAGAGACTTCTAGGTGTTCCTGTAAATTCTCAGTGTATTGCTTCACATTACTCATTTAATGCCCATATAACTCTAAATATCTAGACAAAGTTTTACATTGTTAAGCTATTACTGTTTTCTTGGCTACTGAACTCTTTCCTCTGAGACTTTGTGTTTGACATTGTATTTAACTTTTTATGTAGTAATTGATATATACCAGGACAATGATAAATTGGAATCTACCCCCAAATCCAAACATAATGAATTAATTTTGCTTATATACTTATCACAGAGTTATTCAACAAGAATGCCAGATTCATTTTGCCTAATTCCAAAAGGTAGAAGACCTTTTTATTTCTGCATATATTGAATACTTTTTACAATTAAAAATGATTTGTTTTGAAGGTAAAATAGAAAAATCTTAAAATGGAAAAAGCAAATATGTGAGGGAGTCAAACTGTAAATAAGGTATTTGGAAGCAAAGACTGGAAGCTTACCTACATTAAATTCAGAAAAACTTTTAGACTTTTTCTGTGCATACTTTAATTTTAAAACTATGAATCAGAATAGCCACATTTGGAACACTTTCTATTATTGGTCAATATTTTCAGATAGTTAGAACCTTATCCTAAACCTAATGTGGGCTTGATTCTGGAAAGTAAATCTTTTCACAAGTGCCTGGATGCACAGAAACCTTTTGAAATTAGACACTCCCTAAAGTCTCATTCTCATGGTCACACACTGATGCTTAAATGTTCCAGTATCAAATATGGCCACAGTAGTCTTGATAACCAAAGTTGCTGTTTTCTATCTTTAGAAACCTACCCAGGAACACCACATCCAACAGATCTCAAGCTATGGTGTATATGAATGAGCATTCCCTTTTGTTTCATAACTGAATGCTGTACATCTATTTTGGATTGTATATTGTGTTTGTGCACTTATGCTTTCATAGTAACTTCTCCTATTATTTACAAACTGTAAATAAAAAGAAATGGCTGAAAGAGCAAAAAATAAAAATAAAACATGAGAAATTACTAACCTAAATAAAAACAATTCTATCAATAGCTACCAGGGCTGAAAAAAATAGCAAAACTATAAGAACTGAACAAGTAAGTAAATAATGGCTGGCATTAATAATGGACAGTGAACAAAATAACTGGTCATAGGCCCAACCCTCAGTCATAAATGACATGGCCTCCAACTACCCTGGCCTCTTGTAATTAAATTTCATTACCAGCAAGTCAAACATTTGTCGTAACACTGAATAAGCCATAAAACAACGTTTTTAGAATTGAAAAGTTCAAAGCAAACTGTCACTTACCTTCCCTGTTAGAACTGAAGGAAATTCAGTATCAAACTTGTTGCTCAAGCCAAACCTTAAAAACAAAGACAGAACAAAATATATTCTACCCAGCGTATTTAACTCTATCTCATTTTTTAAAAAAAGTTACAAAGCCATGCATTTTTCTTTTGATGTTGTGATTTTAAAATGCATCCTAAAATAATTTTATGATAGTCATAGAAAATAAATCTTTGACTATTAATTCAAATTAATACTAAAAGAAACTAACTAGATCCATGATAGGGAATTAAAAATAATAAATTAGAGAAACACTGATATATAACTGGAAATATAATTTTTTAAAAGATTTTATTTATTTATTTATTTTTAGAGAGTAGAAGGGAGGGAGAAAGAGAGGGAGAGAAACATTGATGTGTGCTTGCCTCTCAAGTGCCCCCTACTGGGGACCTGGCCTGAAACCCAGGCATGTACCCTGACTGGGAATTGAACCAGCAACCCTTGGTTTTGCAGGCCAGTGATCAATCCACTGAGCCACACCAGCCAGGGCTGGAAGTATAATTTTTGGCTGAAATGTTTCTCTTAAAACCCATTTTGGTTGATAACTGTTGGGATTGGCTGATAGGTAGTATGCGAGAGTAGATTTTAGTACTCTTTCTACTTTTGTGTATGTATGAAAATTTTCCTAATAAAAACTAATAAGACCTTTGGAATCATAGACATCGACAACTTATAATCAATAGTTGCTATTGAGAAACTCAAAGGCTGATTGTTATGAATGGCTTTTATGTATATGTTCAACCCATTTTAAGAAAACAGATGCCAGCCTTGAAAGCTCTGAATCTCTTCAAGTATGCTCATTGAAATCTGTAGTAGGAAGTCACAATGAATTTTATAAGCCTTCCTTCACATACTAATCGATTTCAGAAGGCATGACAAAGGTTACTTTCTGCATGCTAGATGATACATCATAGTGACTATAATTTTATATTAGTGATTAATGGGTTGTAAGCAAAAAGGAAAAGATACTAACATTTATTGTCAACCTTTTGTGAGGTAGGCAATAATAGTTAACAGTTACTAGTAAGTTACTCTGCTAGGTCAATACACTACTACTTCTAGACTTTACAACTCTGCAAGAGAGGTATTGCTATCCTGGTTTTACAGACAAGGAAGCTGAGACTCAATTTTTTTCAAAAACTACTTAATTAAATGACTTGCCCAAAGTTACATAGCTAGTAAGGCGTGTACCAAAATTCAACTGCCAATCTTTCAAGTTCTTTTTGCCCTATATTAAGTTCATGGAAAACAAAAACTACTGTTTATTTTGCTATCTTCCATTATGCTTAGAGGGTATTTAATAAAAGTCTGTTGAATAATACCTTACTATATACTGTTTGGTTTAACTGATTTATGGCACCTTGGTGTTAGGGTCACTTTAAAAATGTTAAGAATCCAATGTCCTATTAAAACTCTATGTAGGAATATTATATTCTCCTTGTATTAATATGGTAATAGCTTCTTTTCAAGGACAGAAGCCAATCTTAAAAACAATAACTTTCATTTAGGATCTAGTAGCAAGGCACATATCTGTGCATAAATATACCATACATGTATGTTTAAATGTATGTTATAACAACAAATTCTATTGATTTATTTTTAAATAGTTGAAAAAATTAATTAGCAATTGAAAACAGAACTTAACTTTATTAAAAAATATTTCATTATTTCCCCAGGTATCAGTACAATATGCAATGAGAACATAATGTTCTCATAATAACATTCCCTTTAAATCTTATACATAGATACAGGAGCACAGCCAAACTTAAAAAATAAGATAGTATACCCTGTACATGAATTTTTATGGAACTTTAACATGCTGTTTGAGAAAGTGACATTCTAGTATCAAATATATATTTTCAATTATGTACTAACTCAGCGATCAATAATAATATGACAAATATTTAATAGAGCAAGAAACATTTAATTTAAATCATATTTACTAAATAGTAACTTTATCACTAGTCAAAAGATATAATTTAATTTATTATTCCACAAAGAGTAAATTCATATTGTGGAATATATACGAGTTTCACTTTCAGAAAGTAGACATTATGCATTTTAAAGTAGAGCTCTATTTCCTTTATCTTGTCTAAATGCTTTTTAGGTGCAATGTCAATAACATGTTCCTACCTCCATTAGATTGTTGCCATTTTAACTTTTCCTAGCTGCCATTCTTTTACTAGATATCAAATATGTAGAAGATGTAGACAGATATATATCTGTCTTCCAAAGTGTGTCTAATATTTCTATTATTTTAAAAATTCTTAGCTTTACTATTCTCTCTGCATTTATTGCAAGACAAATGAACCTTCTTTTCCGCTATTTTCATTTCCTTAATATCCCCCTTTCTTATTTCTTAGCCTTTTGAAATTCAGACTTGTGGTGGTGTCACTTTACTGAAAACAACCTTTTACTCATTCAGAACAAGTTCATCTTGTCTTATTTGTTGCTAAATTCAATGTCTTTTTCTCAGAACTTTCCCCTTGACTTTGCAGCTTGTGATACTGTTGATCACACCTTTCCTAACACTTTCATTTTATCTCTTTACCGTAACACTTCTGCCTTTTCCCCAAATTTAGCTTTTGGTAATCTGTTTGTCTTTCTAAGGAAGCTACAACAGTTTATCTATATTTAATAGATTTTACAATTACTTTTATGCTGATGACTCATCAAATCTATATCTCTAGTTTTATATTTTCTAACATGCTATAGTGTCTAATCTCTAATTGCATATTGAAAGTTTCCATTTGGATATGTTGCTACAAAATGGTAATACCACAAGTCAAACATGTCTAAAATTAAGTGTTATCTTTTATTGGAACTGGCTGCCCTTTTCAAATTCTTCATCTCCATCAATGGCACACTGACTGTCTTTAACCTAGACTATGGTATTGTTTTTTGCACCTCTGCTCTACTTTTCTTTTTGCATGTTACTTGTAGTCAGGTAGTTCCAAACTCCTGTTATTTGTTCCTTTGAAATCATTCTCATAATGATTCCTTCCTTTCCAGTGCCACTTCTATGTTGGCTCTCATCTTTGTTCATATGATTCCTCTTGCTTCCTCTCCCTAGTTTAAATCCTATGCAGACTTCAAGGCTCAAGTCAAGTTCCAATGCCTTGAATGCTCAAACCTTTATGGATTCTCCTCTTTTCTGAACATTCACAGCCACTTCTAATATCTACCATACAATTCAACAATTAATAAATTTACTTTTATTTTGGTGTTCCACATCAATATCTTAAAGGCAATTTTCCTGTTAGCTTGGTAAAACAAGGCCTGTACTTTTTTTTTTTTTTATTCTTCACAGTGCTTAGCCCAGTGCTCAAGTTCTCAAGAAATACTTGCTATAGTCACATTACCAATATTCTCCTCTAATATAAAAAGAGATTGTTTTTTCTAAAATATAAAAAGTATATTAGAAATGGTAAAAAAGCATCATTTTACTTCTTAAAATATTCCTTTATGGGCTATGTATATCTACTTCAAAAAGGTATAAAGATAAGCAAAGTAGGCCCGATACACTTTCATAATTTTGGCTAAAAAGCAGCAGCAATCTTGTTCTTGACTACTAGGGATTTCCTCCTTAACTTTCTTTATTAGATACTCAGCACTTAAAAAGACTGCTTAACTTGAGTAACTTTAAGCATAACATTTCAATTAGTAACTATTAAAAAAATGTTGAACTGGCTGCTGCTGAATAAAAACCTCAGCTATTTCATTAACAAACCATTAAGTTAAGAACTGTGAGTCCATAGAGGTCAGACAAGTACATCCACCTATTACTGATTAGTGACAGATATTAGCCAAGATGTGGAATTCTTCAGCATTAGGCAAACAGGCACTTAGGAACTGTTCATGCTGTCATTTCACTGGATTCATTAAATACAGAGCCTATTATGTGTTTGAGGTAGTCCCAGCTGGTAGCTCCTAATGATTGTATTTTATTTGTCAAATGTCTTCAATGCTCCAAATTTTAATTTCTTAGACAATTCTTTAGAGTAAAGGAAATTAAAGCAGAGAAGGATGGGTCCTCTTAGCTGTCCTTCCCTCCCTTCCTATACCCCTCCCTGTTTTTAATCCTTTTGAAAATGCCTATATAGCAGTCTTTGAAAACCTTGCACAAATTAAAGTTCATGTGTTCTGGTTGTTTAAGAAAAGAAATCAAAGCATAGTAAAATTATGCTAACAACAAACATGATTTAACTGGAAAACTATGCACTTATAGTAACACTGATTCTGAAGCAAGTGCACTGAACTTTATTTACTATACCAAGGAAAATAAAAATTTATTTCATACAATTCAGAGAATTTCAAAAAGTATTGTTAAATCTAATCTCTCATATGGAAACAATCATGTCTTGCCATGCTGTAAAATGGAAAGTGTTACCATAGTGTCAGTATTCTCAAAGTCTAAAATGTTATAAAATATTTACATTATACAAACACAAATTAACAATGTATCACTGTAATTCCTCAAGGAGAGCTATTAACAGAAAAGGCATTCCATTCACTGATTTGAGAAGTATTAATATTTGTAGTGCTCTCTAAGTTTTTGCAGAAATGCACTGTTTGACAAATTTGGCCATTTTCAATTCTATATTTAATCACTTCAGCTCTTTTAGATTAACTTTAATGAGACAATTTTATAAATACCTGAGGATACCTATCATCTCTAACTTTTACACAGAGATGTACTATCAAGGGTAAATATCTATATATTTAAGATATAGATATTTATAGATATATCTAGATATTTAATATCTATATTATCTATATCTATATATATCTATATATAAAGAGAGTAGTAATGCTTACGAATAGGAAAAAAACTCATGATAAAGAATTTTGTTTGTGTTTCAATACACTGGATCCAAATAGTTATCTTAAAAACATCAAGAAGAAAAGTGATCTAAATTGTATTACTTAGAAACACTTCACACTTCCAAGAAACATTTCATTATTTCTGTTTTTAGAACCTCAAATTGGTGGGAGTTAATTTAACCATATTTGGGGGCGGATTTTGAAAAAGACCCCTAAATTTCCATTTATGATCATCATCTCAGAACTGGAATTACAATTAGCATGGTTAGGTCATTCTGCTTCTTAAGAAATTATAATTGATTGTATGTTAAAAGATTAGTGTCTTGTTAAAGTAACTAGAAAGCCAATATATTAGGAAGATACAAGTAGATGGGTATTATGGTACATAAGAGCTTGCTTAACAAAGTTTTCAGAAGTAAAGTCATTCCATACTATCCTATCACTGGTGATATTATTGTATCCATATATACCTATGCTCAGAGACACAAATACTTCCCATAGCATGATCCAACTAACCAGTATTTGTTGAAGGCCTATAATATAGTATGCACTATCATGTTACTAAAGTGAATCAATATGGAGTGTTACTGAAGTGAACCAATATTCATTCAACTAATTTTTATTAAGAGTCTACTCCAGGGCAGGTGCTGAGGATTCAGAGGGAACCAGAAATTGTTCCTGCCATTGTAGCTTACAATTTAGTGTGGGCAGAGAAGACTTGCAAGAATTGGAGACATATGGAAAGCTGGGGACAGTGGGTACTAGAATACTAGATGTAGGCCCCATCTTAGAGGCAAAGAGATAAGAAACAAACAGCATGCTGTGAACAGGAAAATATAAGCAGTAAATGGAAATGTCAGGAGATTAGGTTCTTAGATCAGCAGGGTGCAGTTCAATATGCCACGTCATGGAGCTTAGATTCTATCCTACAAGTAAAGGGAAAACAGAATAGTCAAGCAGGAAAGCAGTGTCTTAGTCTAGTAGCAGGCTGGGGATGGATATGAATGTGACAAAGATGAAGGCAAGACGACTAGTTAGTGTGATGAAAGAGGCATGAATCAGGGAAGTGGTGGTACAGAGAAGAATAATAGTTTCAGTCATATATTGTTAATACTTCCTGATTGTCTGGTCGTGAAAATTGTGAGTGAGAAAGAGGAGCCAAGGATGAATAAGGAGATCAGTGGAGGTACATTTAGTTAAGATGGAGAATACAGAAATACTAGGGGTTTTTTTTGAGGGGCTAGGATAGGTGTGTGTTTGTGTGGGGGAAATGAGTTCTGCATTGACTATGTGGAATTTAAGATCCCAGTGGGCCATAAGGTGGAGAAAACCAGATAAGAGTCTGAGCAGAGAGTGTGGTACAGATACGTATTTGGGAGATATCGGATAATTGAAACCATGGGAGTTGAGATGAAACCATCCAGGGAGAATAAGGAATGAGAAGAATAGAAGGCTGAGAACAAAATGCCGGAGATCACTAGTATTCAAGGGGCAAGAGAGGAAGAGAAGCCCATGAATGAGACAGGTATAGTCAGAAAAATACAAGGAGAACATGGAGAGTGAAGTGGGCAAGGAATTCCTGGGTTTGTTTGGCTAGAAAAATGTTTTTTTAAATTAGAATTTAAATACCTTTAGGCAAATCATATTTTCCGGTTCAAGTAAGGCCCCATCATTACTCACACTGCATCATTTTCTGTGACCTATCTTGCCTCTGAAAGCCTGTGTGTTTGTGACCCCCAGAGTAGAAGCCTCCAAGAAAGAGGGAGTCATTGTAAGTGTCACATGCAGCCATGAGGACCAGAAAGGTAGGGAATAAAATTTGCCCATTAATTTAGCAACAAGAGGGTCATGGTGATCTTAAGGTCAGTTCATCTGTGGTCATAGTAGTGGAATCCAGATTACAGAGGGAAAAAGAGAAAATAGATATGGTGAATGTAGCTAGTCTTAAGAAATTTGGCCCTGGCTGGCATGGCCCAGTGGATTGAATGCTAGGCTGCAAAACAAAGGGTCGCCAGTTCGATTCCCAATTAGGGCACATGCCTGGGTTATGGATCAGGTCCCCCAGTAGAGGGCTCACGAGAGGTAACCACACTTTGATGTTTCTCTCCCTCTCTTTCTCCCTCCCTTCCCCTCTGTCCAAAAATAAATAAATAAAATCTTTTAAAAAGGAAATTTAGAGAAGGAAGGGAGACTAGACGGTATCTAGTAGGGAATGTAGGTCTAGGAAACCTTTTGTTTTATTATTTTTTTTCCCCCAAATTAGACTCTTAATGTGTTTACAAGCTGAGCCAGTAGAGAGGCATAGAGTCATAATATTAGAGAGACAGGGTCTTCCTGATGGAGCAAAATCTGGGAGGAGGCTGCAAGAGAAGGGTATGAAAGTCATAAGTGGAGGGATGGACAAGTGGAGAGACTCCTTGACCTCAGAGTTTGGAGGAAGAGAGCACAAGAATTCAGACCTAATTAAGATCCAATGCAGGTTTTTCAGCAGGAAAATGACATGATTAAACTGTGTTTTAAGAAAATTAGTTTGGCATAAGCATGCAGAATAGATTGGAGTGGGGACAGGTGGCAGTCTCTGGCAATAATTCAAGCAGGAGATGATGGCAACCCAAACTAGAGTGGTGCCAGTAGAATGGATAAAATTAAAAAAATCTAATAGACATTTCAAAATGCATAATGACATAATTTTGGGACTGACTGGCATAGGACAATTCAAGGAGGAGGAAAACTTAAAGTGACATAAGGATTTGGTGGTATGGGGTCAAAAATGGGGTAGCTGGATTATACACAAAATGTGAGGAGGGAAAATGCTGGGTTTAAGATACAATGAAGTTTGAAGTGATTGTTTCTCTTTGAAGTTTAAATTTTGAGAGCCAAGACTCATCATAAAATAGATGGCTGCACAAAGAATGGAAAAGAAGGAGGTAGGAGAGAATAAGAAATATTTCATTAGATAGGGGAACTCTAACACTCCCATGCCAGAAAAAAATTAAACAGAAGCTGATTATTTTAGATGTCTCAGAATTAGATGAACTACTTTCTAAGTAGTTAAGATCCTTCTGGATCTTCCTAAGTAGTTAAGATCCTTCAGGATCTTACTTTACCTGATATAACAAAGGTTTTCCTGCCACTGACAGATCAAGTAAAACTTTCTCCTAAACATTTCATTGTTTTGAAATCCCAGACATTTGACATCAAATGGTGAGAGAATGTGTACAATACAAAATAATTTTCCAAACTATATGCATTGGTTAACAATTACTGGTGTGCTGCTTTTCAGGTTTTGGCTTCAATTAATACCGACAGTTGCTACCAGCACCACTACTTCACACTCCTAATTACAGATTAAAAAAAAAAATTTAGAGAGAGGGGTAGGGAGAAAGAGGAGAGAAACATCAATGTGTGGTTGCTTCTCATGAGCCCCCTACTGGGGACTGGGCCTGTAACCCAGGCATGTACCCTGACTGGGAATCAAACTAGCCACTCTTTGCTTTGCAGTCCAGCACTCAATCCACTGAGCCGCATCAGCCAGGGCCTAATTCCGGAATTTTGAAGCTGGGAGGGACATTATACTTATGACAAGGTCCTGGGCATGGCAAGTGTCAGTGCTTTCCTTTTAATTACAAATAGGTTGGTAAGTACTTTACCATGGTTGTTTGAAGAGTACAATGGAACCACGAATAAGTTTCAAAGAACTAAAATTCTGTTTTCTTGCTGCTTGTCTGTTCTCTGAATTTTAAAAAAATAATGAAGGGGAGGAATGTTAGAATATAAAATATGGCTTGGAATAAAAACCCTTCTTCTGTTCAGTAGTGTGAAATAATATGCAAGAAAGAAAACTTTGTGCTCGAATCATCATTATTTTGAGTAAAAAAGTGTTTCTTTAGTGATAAAAGGTATGAAAGTAAAAAGATTTCAGAAAGCTGGCATCTAGTCATTGTAGTCTGTCAATGACATTCTTGGACAAAAACAAAAACAAAACCCTGTTAAAATTGCCTAACAAAAAAGGCAGATCTAAAAATGTCCCCAAATTCTTCCACAATTTAAAAATCTTTCTTATTTCATACAAATATCACAAAAGTATTGCAATCAAAATACTGAACATGTTAAAATGAAAAGCTAACATGAAAGGGGGAGGTGGTGCATATTATAGCAAACTATTTGAGATAATATAAATTCAGCTGAAAGTCAAAGGGGCTAGGGGAGCCGTTATCAAAATTAGAGGCAGTATGACTTGATAGTAAAAAAAAAAAAATAGCTCCATTTTGAGGATGCAGTAGAAGACAGCATAATTAAGAGGATGAACATAACGCAATATTGAAGTTTTCAAGTATTTACAGCCCAAGCACATAAAAATGAGAAAGCAGTCTTCAAAGCCCAGAGAACCACTAAAATTTTGTTTTGCTTTGCAACTACTATGCTATGAGGTTCCCCCTTTTGTTTTCTCAAATATTATTCAAGATTTCAATCTTTTAAAAAGTCACTCTGCATAAGTTTTCAAGAAGTAATCTTTGGCTTTTGTTGGACCAATTTCCATATACACTTAATGTTTTAATACTTAATGTTTAGGCATACAAAATGTCTTGCAAGTATCTGAAATTATCTCAGAGCTGAAAGGCTTTAGAAACCATCTATCCCAAAACCTTAATTTTACAGATGGAGAGAAAAAGCTGAGAAATGGGAAGTAACCTGAGCAAGGTCATAGGCCAGAAAGAAGCAAAGGTCGGAGTAACACCCAAGAGTCCTCATTTTCAGTCCATTACTCTTTCTACTTTTCATGCTGATGTTCCACCTGAACTTCTAATTGTGTGATATTTACAAAAAGTCAGAGTGAGAGTGATCAAGGTGTGGGAAGGATAACTGTATTCATTCATATAAGGACTGGATAGGAAGAATGGGCAGATGAATATGTCGGTGAGTGGGAATTCTATATTATTCACAAAATATATCATATTTCTGCTTTGAAGAAACCAGGTCACATGTCACAGCCGTCACCGTATTCCACCAGACACCAATCTTAGCAGCAAAGACTCTTCTGATATATCCTGCAGTTGAAAGAGTATTCACTTGCCAGCATACACAGAGAAACAAGGAGACTCACCCTTAGTCTAATCCTTCTGGTTCCCAAACCCATCACTTCCCTGTCCTATGCTCACTCTTTACCAGGCGTTGGTGCATTACATTTGCATTCTCACTTCGTTTACACCTGTCTCCCTCTATTTCTCCATTTACAGCAGGTGCCCTTTGCTAACTGTATCCCTCAGTAAGCCCTCCCCCACTCCACTAACCCCTTGATCACCTTCTCATTTCTCTATCTCCAAATCTCAGTCTTTTAAAACCCCATGATCCCCACTCGCTTACACGGTGATGTGGCCGGCGCCCCGCACCAACACAGGGTCAGGGGCATATCTCCGCAGATGCTCCTCGCTCACTACGCGAGGCGGCGGCGGCGTCTCCTCCTCTTGCTCCTTCTCTTCTTCTTCTTCCTCTTCCTCTTCCTCCTCATCTTCCTCGTCATCGTCGGGCCCCGATACAGACGACGACGACGACGACGACGGCGACGACGACGTTGTCGCTTCTTCCTCCTCCTCTTCCTCCTCCTCCAGTTCCGAGATGGTGTCGAACTCCGCCATGTTGGGAAGCAGGATGCTCATCACGTGACGTCTCGATCGCCCGCCACCCTTACGTAGAGGAGTCTGAACCTGCTGAAATGCTGGAAGAGGAGGGGGAACGAAATGAAGAGAAAGAGGCGTATGGTAGGGATAGGACCTGAGGAGATGCGCCTGCGTATTGGGGCAGACAGGATGGGGGTTTCAATGTACGCTTGCGCGGCTCTAAGCGAAGAGGGACGTTAGAGGTGAACTCCAAAGAATTGTGGAGGTGCGACCTGTGGGTGCTGGTCTTAATACTGTTCTGTTGTCTTCTGCTGCTTTTATCCGGGGGTGCTTATGTTATGATTTTACTTCCTGCTAATTAATAGTGACTATTATTACCCACACCCACCCCACAGTGTAGGGAAAGCGTATTCTACAAAAGTAAGGTTTGAACTTTGCCCCAAATATCTAAACGTGTATACCAGTTCTTTACATTTGTTCATTACAATTTAAAATACTTTAGCATCAAAACTTCATCACACTCTAGAAAGCATTTTTATAAATATTTTACTGAAAGGGAAACTTTCCATTACTGCTTTTATTCCTACCGTGTAATACAAAGGACTTTCTAAGTGAAGCACTCGAATGTACATATCTCTTTTAATTCTTCATAACCTTATGAAATATGTACCATGATTATATCATTTCACAGGTGGAAAACCTAGGTGCAGAGAGGATAAGTAACTTGTCCAACATCATGGAATTTCTACATGGCAGTTCCGATTTTAAACTTCGAGGTCTCTTCTGATACCAAACTCTAGTAGTTAAACAAAAGACTGAAGTCATTTGGATAGGCTTTGAAGGGTGGTGACTGTTGGATGGTTTCTAGAAAGATGTTTGAATTTTGGAGATTTTAGGGGGACTGGTGGAGGATAATATGGTGGGGAGCATTCCAACCTAAATAAATATTAATTAACGACACTCATTTTCCAGAGACTGAGCTATATTCTTTCACATAGAGTATCTCAGTTAATCCTTAAACAATAGTGTGAGGTAGGCATCTACTTTATAGGTAGCACAACAAGTCTCAGGAAGTTTAAGTAAGTTATCATGGTCTATGGTTACCTTTTGTTCAAAATATTTTTATTTCAAATACTTTATCTTCACATCCGCTAAAATGGTGTAGACATTACATATTTTGAGTTTCCAATCCATGTATGAAACAATTTCATAACTTCATGTCATAATTCAGGAATCATTAAGATATGAAAGTCACACATTTGTTAAGTAATAAAACAAATACTGTAATACAGGTATTCAGTACCGATTTCACTGCTTTCTGCTATACTACAGCTGCATCCCAATTAGCTGATGACACTGGAGTAACAGATATTGCCACACCTTAATTTAAGAGGAGCTTTACATTAGCATTATAAACAAAGCATTTAGGATGTATGAAGGAGGAAGAAATTAGTTCTGTAAGAGGTGTTGATCAAACTATCATCATTACTGAGGGGTTTGTTATTAAAATGAAAAAAATTGTTTCACTCAAAAGCTTGATTATTTAACAGCTTTAAAAATAAGTTGTAACACTATCAATAAGCAACAAAATTTGCTTTTTCATTGTATTTTATCTACTAACCAGAAATTATAACTAAAGAACCTTAAAATATTTCATAATAACTTTTTGGCCAGACATACATGATATATTTGCCTTTCTTATGTATTAATAAAAAAACATGTCATATGTCATTTATGGGACTGGCATACCTTAGACTTAAGATCAAATTAATATTCTATAGCAGTTCTTTTTTTAAATTTTATTTTAATTGTTGTTCAATCTACAGCAGTTCTTTTCTTTCAAAAAACAAAACAAGCCATAAGCTATGCTAAAATTTTTCCAAACATATTATTATCCATAAATGTCCACTAAGTTAATGTCTAGAGTGAATATTTTGCTGGTTACTACTTAAATGATAGTTTCACCTGTTCACCATTCTGGATTATGCTAGGAGGAGATATCTTGAAAGAAAGAAAAGGAAGAGAGTAAAGGGGTGCACTTGTGATTAGGTACTGGAACTATGGTAAAAGTGAAAAAAAAAATGATGTCTGTGGGGGTTGGGAGGGAAGGCCAAGAAGGGGGAAATTCCACTGCCAAAATGGAAAGAAGCTCATGACATTTAGCCAAATGTCTAAAGGACAAAGCAGTTCAGGGGGGTTGCTGTGCTTGGAGGAGCTACCACACATAGTGAAATCTTCTCATCTGTTTTCTTGCATATTCAGTGTACTAAAAATGCATATGTGATTCCAAAGGTAATTTGTTTTACTGAACTATAGGAGAATTTGGAATTAGGCAAGCTGAGCAAAACACATTTTGCCAGTAAACACACAAAAAAACCCATGATTTTAGAATGATAATTAAACACTCTGGTTTCTCTTCAGATCATGTAAATCTTTCACTTTTTACTAAAATGATAATTCAGCAATTTTCAAGAATAGTAAAATTAGGAGTGGATGTAAAATAAAGTAGGCTATGTAACTTTCTGCATGATGTGCTAAGGGAAGCGGGTAAGGCCTTCATTCTGATTCATGGAGGCCTGAGGCAAGAGGTCGAAGATTAAATCATGAAGGGTGTTTCAATTTTAATATAACTGAAAGGAAGTATGACTTTCAAATACCATCTTTCTCTCTCTCTTCTTCTATCTATTTAAACATTTGATTCAGTGATTTTAGTGAATTTTCAGAGTCACTAAACTATCACTACAAACTAAAAAGATTTTTTTTTAACTTTTATTTTTGATTTTAGAGAGAGGGGAAGAGAGGCAGAAAGAGAGGGAAAGAAACATTGATATGAGAGAGAAACAGTGATTGGTTGCTTTCCATAGGCTCCCTGACTGGGGACATAACCCAGAAATTGGACCGGTGACCTTTTGGTTTGTGGGACAATGCTCAACCAACTGAGCCACACCAGCCAGGGTTCATCACAAAGTAATTTTTACACATATTTGTCACACCCAGAAGAAATCACTGTCCCATTTCAGCCATTCCGCACTCTCACCCCTAGGCCTAGGCAATAATTAATCTACTTTCTGTCTCTACAGATTTATTTTCTGCATATTTCACATGAATTATATCATGTAATAGGTGGCCTTTTGTGACCTGCTTCTTTCTCTTAACGAGATGTTTTTGCGGTTCATCCATGTTGTGCCTTATATGAGTACTTCATTTCTTTTTTAAACATTTTAAATCTATGGAGATGACATTAGTTAATAAAATGGTTTCAAGTGTACAATTCTATAATACATCATCTGTATATTTAATTGTGTGTTTACTACTCAAAGTCAAATCTCCTTCCGTCACCATATATTTGACTCCCTTCATGCTTTAACTATGTCCCATCACCCCTCTTTCCCTCTGGTAACCACCATATTGTTGTTTGTATGTATGAATTTTTGTACATCATTTCTTTTTATTGATAATACAATGCCATTTTAAGGATATATCACATTTTGTTCATCAATTGATATCATTTTGCATTGCTTCCATCTTTTGCATATTATGACAATGTTACTATGAAAATTATCTACATATCTTTTTGTGAAAATATGTTTTAATTTCTCTAGGGGAGATACCTATGAGTGGAAATGCTGGGTCATATGGTAAGACTATGTTAAATTTAAGAAACTGCCAAACTATTTCCAAAGGGGCTCAATCAGTTTACATGTCCACCAGCAATGTTTGAAGGTTCTATTTTCTCCACATCCTCTAACATTTGTTTGCCTATCTTCGTGATTATAGCTGTTCTTATAGTTTTACTTTGTATTTCCCTAATGGCTAATACTGTTGAGCATCCTTTAATGTGCTTGTTATCATTTGTATACCTTCTTTTTTTAGTTTACTCTGAAACAAATGTTATACTTTAATAAAAGCACTGTATTTTCTACCATATTGGCAAATACACAGAAGAGCAATTTAAAACATGGATTAAAAAACAATAAAACATGGATTCAAACTACTGTTCTTTTTTTATTTTTTAATATATTTTATTGATTATGCTATTACAGTTGTCCTATTTCTTCTCCATCATTCCCCTCCACCCTGCACACCCCTTCCCACCCACATTCCCCCACTTTAGTTTATGTCCATGTGTCATAAGTTCTTTAGCTTCTACTTTTCCCACACTATTCTTGCCCTCCCCCTGTCTATTTTCTACCCATCGTCTATGCTACTTATTCTCTGTACCATTTCCCCCTCTCTCCTCCTCCCACTCCCCTGTTGCTAACCCTCCATGTGATCTCCATTTCTGTGGTTCTGTTCCTGTTCTAGCTGTTTGCTTACTTTCCTTTTGTTTTAGATGTGGTTGTTAATATCTGTGAGTTTGCTATCTTTTTACTGTCATATCTTTTATCTTCTTTTTCTTAGATAAGTCCCTATAACATTTCATATAATAAGGGCTTAATGATGATAAACTCCTTGAAGTTAACCTTATCTGAGAAGCACTTTATCTTCCCTTCCATTCTAAATGAAAGCTTTGCTGGATAGAGCAATCTTGGATGTAGGTCCTTGCCTTTCATGACTTGGAATACTTCTTTCCAGCCCCTTCTTGCCTGGAAGGTCTCTTCTGAGAAATCAGCTGACAGTCTGATGGGAACTCCTTTGTAGGTGACTGTCCCCTTATCCCTTGCTGCTTCTAGAATTCTCTCCATTTTAATCTTGGCTAATGAAATTATGATGTGCCTTGGTGTGTTCCTCCTCGGGTTTAACTTCTTTGGGACTCTCTGATCTTCCGGGACTTCCTGGAAGTCTATTTCCTTTGCCAGATTGGGGAAGTTCTCCTTTATTATTTGTTCAAATAAGTTTTCCACTTGTTGCTCTTCCTCTTCCCCTTCTGGTACCCCTATAATTCAGATGTTGGGACGTTTAAAGATGTCCTGGAGGTTCCTAAGCCTCTCCCCATTTTTTTTTTTGAATTCTTTTTTCTTCCTTGTTTTCTGTTTGGTTTTCTTTCTTCCTTTTGGTCCACTCCATTGATTTGAGTTCCAGTTTTCCTCCCATCTCTATTGGTTCTCTGTGTGTTTTCCTTCATTTCACTTAGTGTAGTCTTCATTTTTTCATCTAATTTGGAACCAAAATCAACCAATTTTGTGAGCATCCTGATCACCAGGGCTTTGAACTGTGCATCTGATAGGTTGGCTATCTCTTGGTCTCTCAGATGAATTGGCTCTGGAGCTTTGATTTGTTCTCCTGTTTGAGCCATTTTTTGGGGGGGTCTGGTCGTGCGTGTTATGTAGTGAGGGGCGGAGCCTTAGGTGTTCCCCAGAGCAGGGCAGCCCAGTTGCTGGGTAGTGACACTGTATGTGGGAGCGGGGTCCGAGAGGGAACAATGGCACTTGCTCCGCTCTGTCTCGGATTCCAGTCCCTTCCACTGCTTCCCCTTCACCTGGATTATCTGCATGCAAATGTGGGACCACCTGGTCAGCCAGCCGCCTTGGGTGGCCTCACTGGGTCTGCACTGTTGCCACCCTGAGCCCGGGGTCCGCTAGCCGCTGCCTGTGTGCCTGGGGTCTGCTAACCGCCGCCCGCATGCCTGGGATTTCCCAGCCACTTTTGCCTGCATGCCCAGGTCCGCCAACCTTCACTTTTTCTTGCTGCGACTTCGCCCCTCTTACCGGTCTAGATGAATGGTTGTTGGACTTCCATGCAGTTCAATTTTTCTATCAGTTCTGGTTGTTTTCTTGTTTCTAAATCTTTGTTGTCCTTAATTTTGGTTGTGCGAGGAGGCACAGTGTATCCACCTACACCTCCATCTTGGCTGGAAGTCCAAACTACTGTTCTTACACACACAAACACACATCAGAATCACTTGTGGGGGTTTTAAATGCAAATTGAGGCCTCACTCTTGGAGAAAGTTGTGACAGGACCTGGGTATTTTTCAAAAGCTTTCCAGGCAGCTCTGACATTTCCTTCTGCTTCACCCACTGACTTTAGGTTGACTAGATCACTTTGGTTTTGGGGGGCCATTGTTTGGGGGTGTGGGTAGCTTTCCTTGCAGATTCATTACCTGTAGTGAAGAACTTGGCCTCTGGATTTTTGGGCATCTGTCTTGAGTCTTTTTTCACCAACTGAAAGCTTCTCTCCTTCTCTACGTCTTCTTTGATTCTTGGCTTCTTCCCTGGGCTTTTACCTGGACTCTTGGGCTTTGCTGCTTTTGGGGTCTCCAAAGCGGGAATGGACTTTCTCTTCTTCCCACAAAATGTGTTGGAACCAGAACTCTTTTTGGAGATTTCTTTCCTGTGGCATGTTTTTGTATTTCTACTTTTTCTTTGGCAGAAGTTTTTCTATTGGAACCACTAATGGAATTTCTTATTCAGATTTGTCTTGCACTTTATTTTGGGCTTTTACTCTGTCTGCAGGGCTCTTTCATCCCAAGCATGGGGTTCTCTTTCTTCTGGGGTCCAGGGTCCTTCACTGGACCACCACCAGTTTTAGAGGCTGCCTTCTTTGTGGTTAGGGCTGATGTAGCCTTCTAGCTTGTTTCATAAGCCTTCTTTTCTTCTTTTGTTTTTCATTATATTCTCTTTGCTTTTGTATTTTCTTTTCTTCTTTTTTCTTCTGACTGGGAGTGCACACTCCTTTGGCTTCATCCCAACTGTTGACAAATGAAGAAAAGATGTGAAGGGCAACTGATCTCTCAGTTTTCACATACAAGAGTTTTACACTCTCATTTCTCTGGCAATTTCTGTGAAAGCATTTTTGTGACAGCAACAATGTTTTCAGTGATGTGTTGAGCCTGCATTCCAGTATGACCAATGTGTAGAGTGCTGCAAGAACCACTTTTAGAGATGTTTAAGACAGTTCCACCTATCGATGTGTTGATCTCTTTGGAAAGATTCTTGGCTTTAAGGTTTACAGGTACTGGAACTTTCTTTGTCTTACAGAAATGTCTCCCAAAGGTAAGAGCTGCCTGATTCTTGCATCAGTAAGGAAGAGGCCTTACTCAAATCACTCCTAGTCCTGGTTTCCTTCCCTTCACTGTTGGTTCACTGTATATTTTTCTTTATTTCACTTTGCATAGCCTTCACTTTTTAGGCTCTTCCATTCTCAACCATTTCTGTGAGCATCCTGGTTTTAAGTGTTTTGAACCTTGCATCTGATAGGTTGGCTATCTCTTCATTTCTTAGTTCTATTTTTGGAGTTTTGATCTGTTCTTTCATTTGAGCCATATTTTTTTGTCTCAGTGCACCTGTTACGTTGTAAGGGGTGGAGCCTTAGGTCTTCTTTAGGGCAGGGCAACCCACATCTCTGCGTTGTGGCACTGTATGTGGGGAAGGGGTCCCAGAGGGAACAATGCTGCTTGCTCGGCTCTTGGCCAGCTTTGAGTCACTTCCCTACTACCCACAAGCAAACTGAGCCCTTCTGGTGCTGATTCCCAGGTGGGTAGGCTTGTGTACATTCTAAGACCCTGTGAGTCTCTCCAGCGAACTCTCCTGTGAGACTAGGAGTTTCTCCCACTGCCACAGCCTCCACAGGTTTTTACAGCCCAAGGTTTTGAGGCTTTATTTACCCACACTGGAACCTTGGGTAGTGCAATCTGTCTCACTCCTCATTGTACCTCCCATTTTATCTGCATGCAAATGTGGGACCACATAGTCTGCCAGCTGCCACCTTGCCTACCTGGTCCTCCAGCCACAGCCTTACCCTGTGTCCTCTCCATCCTGGCTGTCCATCTCCACCCCTCCTACAGGTCAGAATGAATGTTTCTTCAATTCCTTGGTTGTTATACTTACATACAGTTCAATTTTCTGGTAGTACTGTTTATTTTTTGTTTTTAAATTTGTTGTTGTCCTTCTTTTGGTTGTGCAAGGAGGCAGGCATATCTACATATGCCTCCATCTTGCCTGGAAGTCAACAAAATTGTTTTGAATGAAGTTAAAGACAACTAAGTGCCACTAACGCCATCTCACAGAAAAAAAACAGATGAACTTTATGGCCAATCCAATATTATGCTACCTGATATCAAACTATACTACAAAGCTATAGTTATCATAAAAATGGACACAGATCAAAGGAAAAGAATAGACTGTTTAGAAATAAATCCACACCTACATTCAAATTAACCTATGACAAAGGAGACAAGAACATACAATGGGCCCTGGCTGGTGTGGCTCAGTGAGTTGAGTGTAGGCCTGCGAACCACAGGGTCACAGGTTTGATTCCCAGTCAGGGCACATGCCTGGGTTGCAGGCCAGGTCCCCAGTTAGGGGACACACAAGAGAAAACCACACCTTGATGTTTGTCTCCCTCTCTTTCCCCTTCCCTTCCCCTCTGTCAAAATAAATGGATAAATATATAAAATCTTTTTAAAAAAGAACATACAATGGGGTAAATACATGCAGTGGTGTTGGGAAATTGGACAGATATATGCAAAAAGTGAAACTAGACCACGTTCTTACATCATATGTAAGAATAAATGCAAATGGATTAAAATACTTAAATGTAAGACCTAAACCCATAAAACTCTCAGAGGAAAACCTAGGCAAGTATACTCTCTGGCATTGCTCTTAAAAATATTTTTTCTGATATATCTTTTCAGGCAAGTGAAAGAGAAGGAGCAATAAACAAATAGGACAGCATCAAATTAAAAAAATTGCATAGCAAAGGAAACTATCAACAAATTAAAAGACAGCCTACTGAATGGGAAAATATATCAGCCAATGACACATCTGATAAGGGATTAATATCTAACACAACACCATCAACAAAAAAACCGGCCAAGAAAAAAATGTACCGATGACCTGAATAGTTGCTTCTCCAAAGCAAACATGCAGGTGGCCAATAGACATATGAAAAGATGTGCAACATCACTAATGGTCAGAGAAATGCAAATTAAAACCACAGTGAGATATCAGCTCAGATATGGTGATATTTGTCAGAATGTCTTTTGTTAATAAATCAATAAACTAAAAGTTTTGGTGAAGACCGGAGGAAAGGTAATCCTGGTGTACTGCTGATGAGAATGCAGATTGATACAGCTACTGTTGAAAACAGCATGGAGATTCCTCAAAAAAATTAAAAATGGAACTGCCTCATAACCCAACAATTCCAGTTTTGGGTATATATTTGAAGAAACTCAAAACACTAATTCAATAAAATATATGCACCTTTATGTCCATTGCAGCATTATTTACAATAGTCAAGATATGGAGGCAACCCAAGTGCCCATCAATAGATGAGTGGATAAAATTAGTGGAGGTACATATATACAACAGAGTCCTACTCGGCCATAGAAAAGAAGGAAATTCTACAATTTGTGACAAAATGTATGGACCTAATGGTGTTACACCAAATGAAGTCAGTCAGAGAAAGACAATCACCATATGATTTGACTCATATGTGGAATCTAAAGAGCAAAACAAACTAACAGAAACAGACTCACAGATACATAGTTCAGACTGATGGTTGCCAGAGGAGAGTGTTGGGGGCTGGGTGAAAAAGATAAAGGGATTGGGAACTACAAGTTGGTAGTCAACAAATAGTCATAGGGATGTAAAGTACAGCATAGGCAATATAGTCAACAATATTACAAGAACATATGTATGGTGCCAGGTGGAAATATTATGGAAACACTTTGTAAAGTATACGATTGTTTAACCACTATGCTGTACACCTGAATCTAATGCAAAATAATATTAAATGTCAACTGTAATTGAAATAAAAACCCAATAAAATATTTAGGAATAAATTGAACCAAGTAAGTGAAAACTTTGTACAAGAAAACTACAAGACTGATTAAAGAAATTGAAGAACACATAAGCAAATGACAAGAAAAACTGAGACCATGAATTGGAAGAATTAATATTGTTAAAATGTCCATGCTACCAAAGCCATCTATTGATTGAATGCAATCCTCATGAAAATTCCAATGGCAGATTCCACGGAAATGGAAGAAATAATCTTAAAATGTATATGGAAACACAAATAACAAAGCAATCTCGAGAAAGAACAAATATGGATCATCATACTTTTTGATTTCAAGCTATACTACAAACATATAGCAAGCAAAACCTTGTGGTTGTGGCACATAAATAAACACATGAAGCAATGGAATATCATCAACTGCTCCGGAGTAAACCCTCACATATACAGTCAATTAATATATGATGAGGGAGCCAAGAATACTCAAGGGGGAAAAGATCATCTCTTCAATATATTGTGTTGAGAAAACTGGATATAAACATGTAGAAAAATGAAATTGGACCCCATCTTAAAGAATAATTGCAGCATTATTTATAATAACCAAGATATGGAAGCAACCCAACTGCCCATCAATAGAGAATGGATAAAAAAAAGTGGTAGTACACCTATACAATAGAATATTCCTTGGCCGTAAAAAAGAATGAAATCTTACTGGGGACCAAATCTACAACACAGAAATATGGCTTGATTGGGAATCGAACTTGTGACCCTTCAGTTTAAGGGACAATACTCCAATCAACTGACCCGCACCGGCCAGGGCTACCACAGCTTTTTTTATCCACTCATCTACTGATGGGCATTTGGGCTGTTTCCGGATCTTGGCTTTCTGGGTCCCTCTCTGTGTCAGGTCTTTCCCATAGCTCCTGCCCATTCCTGGAATTTGTCAGTTTTCCCAGAACAGCAATGAATTGCCCAACATCATTAACATCTTGTCTCGTGACTGGGATCAACACATGGATATCAGTGTCCCATACTAGGTATTGTAGAGTAGACTGGAGTATCTTTGTTTTCATTCCTGCAGTGAATATAGCCAGATCTGGGTCTTCAAAGGTGGGCATACATAGCTTGTTTCATTCTCAACCTCCTAATAATTTGTGTCTCCTCTATAGATTTCCAGTGTTCTCCTGGCCCAGGGAGATTTCCCCTTATTGGGCCAAGCATCCCTGTAGGCTAAAATAATCCGATCCACAGAACCTTCTGAGTGCCATGTAGGTACTGTTAGATGGCAGGGTGTGTGGTGATGTTGCTCATTTTCTCTGCCTTCTGCCCACTCAGAAAAATGCCATTGCACTCCCTTTCCATCCCTTAACCTCATTAACCATGCCTGGATAATTTCCTTGGCCTTTTGCTGGAACTTGGCAGCTATATCAATAAGCACAGCAGGAGTATATTCTCTCATTGTAAATGTTTCCTGAATTGGGAGCTACCCCTCTGGCTGGAGTTGTTGCTGTGTTTTGCTCTCCTTTGTATTAGGGGTCAAGCAACAGGGGGAGTTTTGTCCAATTCACTGTCAATTACCACAGCAACTTCCTCTTCACTCTCCTCACTTTCCCAATGGATTCTACCACCTAATGCCCCAACCATGCTTTGTCACAGCACTGACCTTAATTTTGTGGCAGTTTGCACTCTCCTAGCTTTGCATTTAATTATCCTACTTTCCCTCCTTTTCTGTCAGCTCTGAAAGCTAGTAGTGTAGTGGACAACCACTGGTCATACTCCATGCTTAGCTATTCTCCCAACTTTCTAACTCAAGCTTCAGCCTCTACTTGGGCATTGGTGGCCAGCCAAACTGTCCATAATAGAGGCCAGCGTGATACAGCAGCCATTCAGTTTTCTTCTTGGCTGCAGTGCTCTATGCGCAGTTCCTCAAACCAGTGCCTGAAGTCAGCCAGCATTTTGAGGGCATCCTTGTACTTACATTGCAGTTGACAAGCAACTAACATATGGGCCACTCCTTCCCACATTGAAGTCAATGACCAGCTTGGGATTTCCCCCACAGATGCTTCATTCCCAAGACCCAATTTCTCAGGTGTCTTGGCTGGCTCACCAAGAGGCAGATCACTTCAGATTGGTATGTGGTAGTTTTAATAAACAGGGAAAATTACATGTGAGGGTAGTCTTGGGTGGCTGCAAGTTGAGTAGATCTCTATATATGTCTGCTAGAATTGTTAAAGTTTGTATAGAGGTCTTAACTGAGTTCAAGTTCAGTCATCTACACCAGCCAGATGGGCTCAACAGCACATTTCTCTCTCAAGGCTGTGTTGTTTTTTAAATATATTTTATTGATTATGCCATTACAGTTGTCCTAATTTTTCCCTCTTTGCCTCTCTCTACCTAGTACTCCCTGTTCCTACCTGCAATCCCCCCTTAGTTCATGGTCTATGAGTCATACATATAAGTTATTTGGCTACTGCATTTTCTATATGGTTCTTAAGATCCCCTTGCCTATTCTGTACCTACAAATTTGTATTTCTTTTTAAAAATATTTTGTTTATTTTTTATACAGAGGGGAAGGGAGGAAGAGAGGGAGAGAAACATCATTGTGTGGTTGCTTCTTGTGTGCCCCCTACGAGGGACCTGGCTCAGAGCCCAGGTATGTGCCCTGACTAGGAATCAAACCAGTGACCTCTTGTTTCACAGGCCAGCACTGAATCCACTGAGCCAGGGACCAATTTGTACTTCTTAATCCCTGTACCTTTTTTCTCATTCTCCCCCTTCCCCCTCCCAACTGGATGGTAACCATTCAAATGATCTCCATATTTATGATTCTGTTTCCGTGTGCTTGTTTGCTTAGTTTGTTTTTTAGGTTCAGTTGTTGAAGTTGTGAATTTATTGCCATTTTAATGTTTATAGTTTTGATCTCCTTTTTCTTAAATATATTCCTTTAACATTTCATATAATAATGGCTTGGTGATGATGAACTCCTTTAGTTTTACCTTGTCTGGGAAGCAGTTTATCTGTCCTTCCATTCTAAATGATAGCTTTGCTGGATAGAGTAATCTAGGTTGTAGGTCCTTGCTTTTCATCACTTTGAATACTTCTTGCCTGTCCCTTCTTGCCTGCAAAGTTTCTTTTGAGAAATCAGCTGATAGTCTTATGGGAACTCCTTTGTAGGTAACTGTTTCCTTTTCTCTTGCTGCTTTTAAGATGCTCTCTTTGTCTTTAACTGTTGATATTTTGATTATGATGTGTCTTGGTGTGGTCTTCTTTGCATCCAATTTGTTTGGGACTCTCTGTGCTTCCTGGACTTGTATGTCCATTTCTTTCACCAAATTAGGGAAGTTTTCTTTCATTATTTTTCAAATAAGTTTTCAGTTGCTTGCTCCTTCTCTTTCCAGCACCCCTGTGATTTGAATGTTGGTATGCTTGAAGTTGTCCCAGAGGCTCCTTACCCTATCCTCATTTTTAAGATTCTTTTTTCTTCTTGCTGTTATGATTGAATTTTTTCTTCCTTGTGTTCCAAAAAATTAATTTAATTTTCAGCTTCATCCACTTCACTATTGATCGCCTGTAAATTTTTCTTTATTTCACTTAGTATAACCTTTATTTCTCTCTGGGTCTTTTTTATGTTGCTGAAGTACCCAATGAGTTCCTTGAGCATCCTAATGAGCAGTGTTTTGAACTCTGCATCTGATAAGTTCCAATTTCCACTTTGTTTAGTTTTTTTCTGGAGTTTTGATCTGTTCTTTCATTTGGGTCATGTTTCTTTGTCTTGTCATTTTGGCGGCCTCCCTGTGTTTGTTTCTATGTATTAGGTAGATCTGCTTTGACTCTCTGTCTTGCTAGCATGGCCTAATGCAAAAAAATGCACCTGAAAGTTGGATGGGGTGGAGCCTGATGAAATTGCCAGGGGTAGGGCAACCAATGAACAAGGTTGCTGGAGTCTCAGATATGGCACCACCTGCTCTGTATCTCTGTGTCGGGGGAGGGCTCAGAAAAGGGACAATGGCTACTGCCTGGTCTCTGAAGTTTTGTCTGGGAGGAAAATGTCCCCTGGCACTTGCTCTGATGCCAGACACTTCGGTTTCTACCCATGTGCCACTGGTGCCCTTCCAGCTGCTGCCCCAGTGTTGGAGCCCAGAGGGAGTGAGTCTGCGTAAGTCCTAGGATATTTGTGGACCCTTTAAGAAGAGACACTTGAGAATTCCAGTTTCTTCCACTGCCCTAACCCCTACTGGTTTTTACCATCAGAAGTTATGGGGACTTGACTTCCTGGCACTTGAACCCTGGGCTAAGTAGTCTGGTGTGGGGCTGGGATCCTTTACTCCCAAGGTATTCCTCTCATTTTTTTATCCACCACATGCAGGTGTGGGACTGCCTGCTCCGCATCTGCGTCTCTGTCCCTGCTAACAGTCCGAATGAATGTGACTTCTTTAATTCCTTGGTTGTTGGACTTCCATACAGCTTAATTTTCTGACAATTCTAGGTGATAGTTGTTTTGTAGTTTGGTTTTAATTTTTGCTGTGGTTATTCAAGGAGGCAAGCTGTGTTTACCTATGCTTCCATCTTGACTGGAAGTCCTCAAGGCTGTGCTTTTGAAAACAGCTCCCATTTGTGGAACATTGGGCAGAATATATGTTCCAAAGACTGTAGTGGGGGTGAGGAGCCTGTGATTGTTTAAGTCCAGCTCGCTGGTCAATTGAAAGTCATGTCCTTTCAATTACATCCTTCAACACCGACTATAATTGTGGCTTCATCTATTTATCCTTTCAATTCTATTGTTTTTTTCTACATGTTTTGCAGTTCTGCTGTTTGGTACCACACATTTAGTATTGTTATACCTTTTTGGTGGATTAGCCTGTCTATTATAAAATGTCCCTCTACTTAATAATCTTCTTTGTTTTAAAATGTACTTTATCTGATATTAATATAGATAAATATTATATTTATGTAAGTAGAAATATATTCATATTTTCCCCTTTCTTTCAGGTTTTTTAAATAGCATAAAGTTGGATAATGTATTTTATTTCACTCTGACAATCTCAGTCTTTTGATTGACCTATTTTGATAATTTGAATTGCTTAAAATTTTTGATATGTTAGCACTTAAATCAACTATTTTATTTTTTTGTTTTCTATGTGCTCTGTCTGCTTTTTTGTTTCTCTCCTTCCTGTTAGGGTTACTTAAACATAATTGTAAAACTCCATTTTGATTAACTTATAGTGTTTTGGAGTGCCTCTCTTTGTACAGCTATTTTACTGGTTGCTCTTGGTATTATATTGTGAACAAAAAGAGGCAAGCCTGACAAGTGCAATAACTGAAAGTAACCACATGAGTTGTTTTGATAAAAAAAATTCTAACTGATCAGGTTATAATGAAAAATAGTATCCTAAGACATACATGATGCATTTATCTTTACCTTGAGCATACCATTTTCATTGTTTTTTGGCATTTAGGATAACACACTTAAAATGTTTGAATGATCTCTTCTCCAGACCTCAAGAAATAAATCCCCAGGATACCGAGTCAAATAATCCTGACATTTCTCATTATTATATATTTTACATGCATATCTCTATAAAGTATTTTAAATTTTAACTACCTTGTGTCTACCAATGTGAAAGAAATACATATCTATTCACTTTTTGTTGTATTATTATTATTTAATTTAACTATATTTTATTGATTGTGCTATTACAGTTGTCCCATTTTTCCCCTGTACTCCCCTCCACCCTGCATACCCTCTCTGACCCACATTCCCCCCTTTAGTTCATGTCCATGTGTCATACTTATAAGTTCTTTAGGTTCTACATTTCCCACAGTATTTTTTCCCACCCCTGTCTATTTTCTACCTACCATCTATGCTACTTATTCTCTGTACCTTCCCCACTCTCTCCTCCTCCCACTCCCCTGTTGCTAACCCTCCATGTGATCTCCATTTCTGTGGTTCTGTTCCTGTTCTATTGTTTGCTTAGTTTGTTTTTGTTTTCATTTTAGGTGTGGTTGTTAATTATTGTGAGTTTGCTGTCATTTTACTGTACATGTTTTTGATCTTCTTTTTCCTAGATAAGTCCCTTTAACATTTCCTGTAATAAGAACTTGGTGATGATGAACTCCTTTAACTTGACCTAATCTGAGAAGCACTTTATCTGCCCTTCCATTCTAAATGAAAGCTTTGCTGGATAGAGCAATCTTGGATGTAGGTCCTTGACTTTCATGACTTGGAATACTTCTTTCCAGCCCCTTCTTGCCTGTAAGGTCTCTTTGGAGAAATCAGCTGACAGTCTGATGGGAACTCCTTTGTAGGTAACTGTCTCCTTTTCTCTTGCTACTTCTAGGATTCTCCCCTTCATTTTAATCTTGGCTAAGGTAATTATGATGTGCCTTGGTGTGTTCCTCCTTGAGTCCAACTTCTTTGGGACTCTCTGAGCTTCCTGGACTTCCTGGAAGTCTATTTCCTTTGCCAGATTGGACAAGTTCTCCTTTTTTATTTGTTCAAATAAGTTTTCCACTTGTTGCTCTTCCTCTTCCCCTTCTGGTACCCCTATAATTTGGATGTTGGAACGTTTATAGATGTCCTGGAAGTTCCTAAGCCTCTCCTCATTTTTTTGAATTCTTGTTTCTTCATTCTTTTCTGATTGGATGTTTCTTTCTTCCTTCTGGTCCACTTGATTGATTTGAGTACCAGTTTCCTTCCCATCACTATTGATTCCCTATACATTTTCCTTTATTTCCCTTAGCATTTTTCCCCTTCCATTCCATTTTTCCCTTCCATTCCCTTTCATTTTTTCATCTAATTTGTGACCAAATTCAACTAATTCTGTGAGTATCCTGATTACCAGTGTTTTGAACTGTGCATCTGATAGGTTGGCTATCTGTTCGTTGCTTTGTATTTTTTCTGGAGCTTTGATCTGTTCTTTCATTTGGACCATTTTTTTGTTTGTTTTAACACACCTGTTACATAGTGAGGAGCAGAGCCTTAGGTGTTCACCAGGGTGGGGCAACCCAGTTGCTGGGTTGTGATGCTGTATGTGGGAGAGGGGTCCCAGAGGGAACAATGGCACTTGCTCTGCTCTCTGCCAGATTTCAGTCACTTTCTCCGCTTCCCACAAGCAAATTGGGCCCTTCTGGTGCTGATTCCCATGTGGGTGGGTTTGTGTATATTCTAGGACCCTGTGGGTCTCTCCAACGAACTCTCCTGTGAGGCTGTGAGTTTCTCCTGGCACCTCAAACCCCACAGGTATTTTCAATTGGTGTTTTGAGTCTTTATTTCCCTGCGCTGGGACCCTGGGTTGTGTAGTCTGTCTCGCTCCCCAATGTCACCTGGTTTGCCTGTATTCAAATGTGGGTCCACCAAGTGCCTTGTGCACCAAACTTCTTCACAATCCACCACCTCGCTGGGTCTGCCAGCTGCTGCCTTGTGCACCGGGGTCCTCTAGTCACTGCCTTGTGCACCTGGGGTCCGCCAGCTGCCACTTTGCCAACCCCTCTCCACCCGGCCGCCTGACTCCAGCCCTCCTACTGGTCTGGATGAATGTGTCTACTCTCACTCCTTGGTTGTCGGACCTCCATACAGTTCAATTTTCTGTCAGTACTGGTTGTTTTTTGTTTCTAAATCATCCTTATTTTGATTGTGTGAGGAGGCAGAGCATGACTACCTATGCCTCCATGTTCGCTGGAAGTCTATTTTTTATTTAACATAAAGATTTCCCCACTTTATTTTCCCCCTGCCTCCTTAATCTACCACCAAGGGATTTCATGTACTTTTGTTTACATCGTTTACTTTGATTCTAATAGACAAAATCAACTGCAAAACTTCTGTTCATTGGAGAATTTTCTGAATCCTTTCGAGATTTCGCTTCCAGGTATGGCCCTCAGCCCTTTGGCTCAAATAAATGCCTAAACCTTTCTTTAGGTTTGGAATTTCTTTCATCAACATTTACTTCAGCAACTGTGAAGGGACTCCAAAGCAAATGACCCAGGACTACCTTACATACCTAGATCTAGTGCTAAGTACTAGCAGGGACCCATTGTGCCCCACTGGCTCTCTATTTCACATTGAGTGAACTTGTGTGATTTCTCTTTTGCAGTCTTGGATTTGCTAGCTGTTTGGTTGCAGGGCCTGACTTTGAGCTGTTCTTAGAAAATCCTCAAGGTGGCGCTAAAAGATAAGGGAAAAGAGGAAAGGATAGCTGTGTTTTTACGTTTCAGTATTTCAATTGGTATTGCTTTCTGAGAGTCTGAACAACAAAAAAAAACCTTTATGAGAAACTAACACTGCGACCCACAACATAACATCTGTAGAAATTTGTTTAGGCTATACAGATTTCAAAAGGAAACTAAATTCACAATGGGAAATTGTGCTTCCAAGGTGGACAACCACCTATTAGTACTTCTACAGGATTCATGTACAATTCATATGGAGATTTCACATGATCATATTTACAGAAGTGAGGAGCAGTTGATATACCTAAGTGGATTTTTCTGTGTGCTCAATTGGAAAAGCTGGTTCTGAAATGAGACAAAATGAATGGGAAGCTTACTTCATTTTGAAATTAAAATCTCTTCCCTCCAGGAAGTTAATAAAAAAAATTTACAGATGGTCTCTGAATTTAAAAAGGTTTCTAAAGCTACTCACTACCAACAACAGACCATGTCAATTGTACCACTATGTCCTTTAACCTCTGAACTCCATTGTGCAGACTCCCCTTCCTGTCATCCTTCTCTCCTTTCTTCTCTTCCTTCTTTGCTGCCTCTGCAGCAGAAGAAACTAAAAACGGAGAAACATACCAGGACAAACTAGAATGTCCAGAGATTCTGGCAGCTCCCTTTAGAGAAAAGCCAGTAGCAAGAAAGCATTTTCCGTTTGGGGGGCAGTTACTCCAGGTGCTGGCATGTGCCACAGGAGTTTGTTACCACATGGGAAAGACTACTCTTTTCCGCCGGAGGAACTTTCCATGGTGTAGCTTTAGAATGTCTTGGGATTTTGATAATTACCAATTGTCTTGCTTGCTGCATAGAATCTAATAACTCTGTGACCTGTTTTCCATTCTTTATAGACTGCCTTGAGGAAGTTAAGAAGCCTCGTTTCCATTACATTCCAAGTCATGAGCTATACCAAAGGTAGACAGACTATAAAAATAAAATTTGCCCATTTGATCTTTAGCCAATTGGCAAGCTTAAGTTAGAGTAATTAATTCAGCTTAGTAGGCAGATCTTATTTCTGGAAAATAAGAACTTTTAATTCATCTGCCAGGGTAGATCCAGCTTGCTAATGTCATAGTTCATTTCTGAGATAAAATCCATCTGTAAATCAAATTAAGTCAGCATTGTCAATAGGACTTTCCTGTAAATCATTACTAGGAGCCAGAAGGTTATCAGAAAGTAAAATGCAATCTTGAGTTTCCTCATTTTGTAAAGATTGTAGCAAAATTGTTAGGTTAAGACTGTTTCATTGAGCTAGTAATATTAGATGCAGAAAGCAAGAGTACTTCATAAAAAGCCAGTTGGTTGGCAGAAATGGACTAAGCATGATAAGCATTCAGTAAGGTTGAACAGAATGAGGACCATAAATAGTGAAAGGAGAGTCCATAATTATTTCTTTCGTTTGTTTGTATAATATGGCTAGAGCAGAGATGGCCCTTATATAAGGAGAGGAGTCCTTTTTTTATTGAATTTAACTTATGATATCCTATAGGATAGGATATCATATCAAAAGTTATATATATACCCTATATATATAGGATAAAGTTTTATATATATATCCTATATCCTGATCTTCATGTTTCTCTGAATATAAACATCTTTATAGAACATTTTTTGTAAAAACATATGAGTAAAACAATAATTGTCTATAAATGATAAAAGACCTAAAATTGGCCATGGTTAAAGATCTGGTGAGAGTCCACTTATATATATACATGCATTAAAATAATGTGATTTAGTAATCCATTCCAATTTTAGTTTGACCACAGTGAGATGTTATTTCACACCTTTCAGAATGGCTATCATCAATAAATCAAGAAATAAGAAGTGTAAGTGGTGATGTAGAGAAAAGGAAACTGTCATATACTGTTGGTGGCATTATGTATCAGTGCAGCCACTACAGAAAACAGAGTAGAAGTTTTTAAAAAATTGAAAAACAGAGCTGCCATTTGATTCATACACTTCCAATTTGGCATGTTTATCTGAAGAAAACAAAAACACTAATTTGAAACAATATATTCATCTGTGTTTATTGCAGCACTACTAGTAATAGCCAAGATATAGAAGCAACCTAGATGTCCACAAGTAGATGAATGGATACAGAAGTGCTATATGTAAATGATGGGATATTATTCAGCAACAATAAAGAATGAAATCTTGCCATTTGCAACAACATGGATGGACCTTGAGGATATTATGCTAAGTGAAATAAGTTAAATGGAGAAAGTCAAATATACTGTGATTTCACCTATATGTAGAATCTAAAAAAAATGAATAAACACAATAAAACAAAGAGATCCATAGATATAGGGAATAAGCTAATGGTTCCCAAAGTGGAGGGTACTGGAAGAATGGGAACAAAAAAAAAAAAACCCCCAAAAACCCCAAAACAAAAATGATTTTGTGTTGGTATTCCTTAGCAGCTGCTTTAATTATTTCAGAAATTTGGTGTTTTTGTTTGTTTGTTTGTTTTCTTCAGTGTATATCCCTAATATTTTATGTTGAATTCTTAAGAAGACTTTATTTATGTTTAGAGAGAGAGGAAGGGAGGAAGACAGAGAGGGAGAGAAACACCAATGTGAGAGAAAAATATGGATTGGTTGCCTCCTGTATGTGTCCCAATCAGGACCAAACCTGCAACCCAGGCATGTGTGCCAACCAAGAATCAAACCAGCGACCTTTTGCTTTCTGGGACAACACCCAACCAACTGAGCCATACCAGTCAGGGTCATATGTTGAATTCTCACAGCATTTCTTTAAATTTTTTTAATCCTCACCTGAGGGCATGTTTTTTTCCCATTGATTTTAGAGACAGGAAAGGGTAGGGGCAGGGAGAGATAGGTAGAGGTGAGAGAAACATGGATTGTTTACCTCTCATACGTGCTCCAACCAGGGTTGGAACCTGTAACCTAGGTATTTGCCCCAACTGGGATTTGAATCCACAGCTTTCTTGTGTACTGCATGATGTTTCAACCAACTGACCACCTGGCCAGGGCTACAGCATCTTTTTTCTTTAATATACTTTATAGTCAGACTTTAAGTGATTTGCAATTTTCTTAAACAGTTAATGATCATTTTGTTTTCTTTTGAAATATAGTTTGCAAAATATAAAATGTTTATGTAGTATTAAGAACAATGACAAGATATAATCCCAGCAGTGCAATTGCTGGGTCAAAAGGCAATTCCATTTTTAGTTTTCTGAGGAAATTCCATACTGTGTTCCACAGTGGCTGCACTAGTCTGCATTCCCACCAACAGTGCACTAGGGTTCCCTTTTCTCCACATCCTCACCATCACTTGTTTTTCTTGATTTGTTTATGATGGCCATTCTGACTGGTATGAAGTTGTATTTCTTTGTGGTTTTAATTTGCATCTTTCTGATAGCTAGTGATACAGAGCATCCTTTCATGTATCTCTCTGGTCCCTCTGTAGGTCTTCCTTGGTAAAGTGTCTGTTCAGGTCTTTTGCCTATTTTTTTTTTAAATTTTTTAAATCATTGAATTTATTAGGGCTATATTGGATAATAAAATTACATAAGTTTCAAGTGTGTAGTTTTATCAAACATCATCTGTGTATTGCATTGTGTTCAGCACTCAAAGTCAAGTCTCCTTCCATCAGCATTTAACCCCTCTTTACCCTCTTCTACCTCTCCCCTTTCCCTCTGGACATCACCATACTGTTGTCTGTGATTATGAAGTTTTTTGATTTTTTCTTTTTTAAATTATATTTTATTGATTATGCTATTACAATTGTCCCATTTCTACCCCATCATTCCCTCCACCCTGCACACCGCCTCTCACCCACAATCCCCACTTTAGTTCATGTCCATGTGTCATAAGTTCTTTATTTTTTAGTTATATTTTATTGATTATGCTATTACAGTTGTCCCATTTCTCCCCCATCATTTCCCTCCACCCTTCACACCCCCTCCCAGCCACATTCCCCACTTTAGTTCACATTCATGTGTCATACTTATAAGTTCTTGGCTTCTACATTTCCCATACTATTCTTACCCTCCCCCGGTCTATTTTCTACCTACCATCTATGCTACTTATTCTCTGTACCTTTTCCACCTCTCTCCTCCACCCACTTCCCTGTTGCTAACCCTCCATGTGTTCTCCATTTATGTGGTTCTGTTCCTGTTCTATTGTTTGCTTAGTTTGTTTTTGTTTTCATTTTAGGAGTGGTTGTTAATTATTGTGAGTTTGCTGTCATTTTACTGTACATGTTTTTGATCTTCTTTTTCCTAGATAAGTCCTTTAACATTTCCTATAATAAGAGCTTGGTGATGATGAACTCCTTTAACTTGACCTAATCTGAGAAGCACTTTATCTGCCCTTCCCTAAATGAAAGCTTTGCTGGATAGAGCAATTTTGGATGTAGGTCCTTGACTTTCATGACTTGGAATACTTCTTTCCAGCCCCTTCTTGCCTGTAAGGTCTCTTTTGAGAACTCAGCTGACAGTCTGATGGGAACTCCTTTGTAGGTAACTGTCTCCTTTTCTCTTGCTGCTTCTAGGATTCTCTCCTTCATTTCAATCTTGGCTAAGGTAATTATGATGTGCCTTGGTGTGTGCTTCCTTGAGTTCAACTTCTTTGGGACTCTGAGCTTCCTGGACTTCCTGGAAGTCTATTTCCTTTGCCAGATTGGGAAAGTTCTCCTTTATTATTTGTTCAAATAAGTTTTCCACTTGTTGCTCTTCCTCTTCCCCTTCTGGTACCCCTATAATTTGGATGTTGGAACGTTTATAGATGTCCTGGAGGTTCCTAGGCCTCTCCTCATTTTTTTGAATTCTTGTTTCTTCATTCTTTTCTGATTGGATGTTTCTTTCTTCCTTCTGGTCCACTTGATTGATTTGAGTCCCAGTTTCCTTCCCATCACTGTTGGTTCCCTGTACATTTTCCTTTATTTCAATTAGTGTAGCCTTCATTTTTTCATCTAATTTGCGACCAAATTCAACCAATTCTGTGAGCATCCTGATTACCAGTGTTTTGAACTGTGTATCTGATAGGTTGTCTATCTCTTCGTCGCTTAGTTGTATTTTTTTCTAGAGCTTTGATCTTTTTTTTGTTCGGCCCATTTTTTTTTTGTCTTGTCACACCTGTTATGTAGTGAGGGGTGGAGCCTCAGGTGTTCACCAGGGTGGGGCAACCCAGTTGCTGGGTTGTGATGCTGTATGTGGGGCAGGGGTCCGAGAGGGAACAATGGAGCTTGCTCTGCTCTCGGCCAGATTTCAGTCACTTCCCTTGCTTCCTGCAAGCAAATTGGGCCCTTCTGGTGCTGATTCCCATGTGGGTGGGTTGGTGTACATCCTGGGACCCTGTGAGTCTCTCCAAGGAACTCTCCTGTGAGGTTGGGAGTTTCTCCTGACACCTCAACCCCCACAGGTATTTTCAATTGGTGTTTTGAGTCTTATTTCCCTGCTCTGGGACCCTGGGTTGCGCAGTCTGTCTTGCTGCCCAGTTTGGCCTGTTTTATCTGTGCATGAATGTGGAACTGGACACTGTGCACCCCTCTACAATCTGACGCCTAGCTGGGTCTGCTAGCCTCCACCTCGCTGGGTCCTCCTGTTACAGAGCAAACAGTGGGTTCTTGAGACTGGCAAAACACTTCCAAAGTCTCACTTTCTTGAACCTGAGGGGTCAGTCTTCCACGGGCAATTAAGATCCCGGACGAGCCCCCAAAACTGTTACTGAGCAACAGAAAGGGTCCGTTATTGTCCGCCGCCTTATGGAAAGATGTCTCTCAAAGCCAGATATTTGTGAAAAGGAAGGGAAATGTTTATTAATGTTATACAGAGTCAAAGTAGCAACCTAATGTCTCCATTAATATATCAAAGTCCTTTAGGATACCCAGACACCCACAGTGCTTCCTATCTCCCTCTGCCCTAAGTCAGGGTACCGTAATTGCAAGGAAGAGAAGCACACGTCCGGGATCCAGGCTCTTGACACCATCAGCTGTGTCGTCTTCCAGGCAGGATCTCTGGTTAATCTGAAACCATGTGGCACCTTCTCATGGCCCACTGGCAAGAGTTCTTTCACCCTTCTTCCAGGCAGTCTCTCTTGCTCCCAGGTCACACAGCCGAAGGGAGCACCCCAAAGCCGCGTGGTCCTCTTCTACCAAAGCTGTGGGGAAGGGGTCCCCACTGTGGCAAAGCCTCGTGGCTCTCCCTCTTCACCAAAGCTGCAGGGGTCTGCACTCTGGTGAAACCACGTGGAATCTCTCCTTCTGGCAAAGCTGCGAGAGGGTCTCCACTCGGGCAAAGCCTAGTGGCAATTCTCTGCTAAAGCCACATGGTGATTTTCCCTCATGGAGCTGCGCGTCCTGCTCTGTGGTGAAACCGCATGGATCTCTCCTCATGGAACCGATCTCCCCCCAAATGGCTGCCATGCCTGGGTTTAAATCCCCACGCCAATCCTCCTCTGCAGCCCTATTTCCAACTCCTCCTACAATCGGTTACACCTGCCAGCATTCTGGGCAGGTGTGTCCCATTTTCTGGAGCCAATCTTCTCCAAGCTCCCACACAGGTTCTTTAACTTAGGGTTCCTCCCCCAGTCACATCCCTTGGGAAGTCCTTTCCATCCCCCCTGGCTCAGAGCATGGCCACAGCTACTTAACACATCTAAGCTACCAGCCAAAGGCTATAGATATGTTAAAGGACCATGCCATGGATTAGCAGCTCTGCATGTCCCTGCTCCTTGTGTCCCTTCCCCCAACTCATACCTGTGGGGGAAGGGGTGAGGACATCTTATACGTCCCTCTAATATTCCCTGGACACTGTGAGTTCTGGGCCCCATTCCAACTCCCTTTTGGGGCCCCCCTCTTGGCTGCACCCTGTTACACTCCAACTGTGGCTTTGTGTACCCGGGGTCCACCAGTCGCCCTGCCGCGAGCCCCCTGTGTCCAGGCTCCCTGACTCTGCCCCTCCTACTGATGCAGATGAATGTGTCCACTTAAACTTCTTGAATGTTGGACTTCCATACAGTTCAATTTTCTGTCAGTACTGGTTGTTTGTTGGTTCTAAATTGTTGTGGTCCTTATTTTGGTTGTGCGAGGAGGCACAGTGTGTCTACATATGTGTCCATCTTGGCCAGAAGTGTGAGTTCATTTTCATTTTTTTCCAGAAATTTTTTATTTTTCCTTGATCTCATTATTAACCCATTCATTGTTTAATAGCATGCTGTTCAATCTCTATGAATTTCAATGTTTTTTTTTTTCCCTTCAGGTTGGTTTCTAGTTTCAGGACTTTTTGACCTGAGAAAATGCTTGATATGATTTCAGTTTTCTTGAATTTGTTGAGGCTTGTTTTGTGTCCTATGATGTGATCTATGTCTGAAAATGTTCCATGTGCATTTGAAAAAAATGTGTATTTTGCTTCTTTGAGTGAAAGGTTCTATATATATATATCTGTAAAGTCCATTTAATCTAGGACATTGTTCAATGCCACAATATCCTTGTTCTTTTCTTGGGAAGATCTATCCATTGTTGACAGTGGGGTGTTAAAACCTCCTAGTATAAGTGTGTTGCTCTCCATATCTTTCTTGGAGTCCTCCATGATTATCTTTATATATTTGCATGCTCCTATGTTGCGTGCATATATGTTTACAATATTTATGCCTTCATGATGGATTCTTCCCTTGAGCATTATGAAGAGTCCTTCGGTGTCCCTCTTTTTGTGGCTTTTGTTTTGAAGTCCATTTTGTCTGGTATAAGTAGTGCTAACCTGGCTTTTTTTTTTCTTTTTTTTTTTTTACTGTCCATTTGCTTGTAATATTTTTTCCAACCCTTCACTTTCATTCTGTGCTGGTCTTTGTTTCTGAGGTGGCTCTCTTATAGGCAGGATATGTGTAGGTATGTTTTCTTATCCACTCATCTACCCTATGCTTTTTGATTGGAGCATTTCATCCATTAACATCTGAAGTTATTATTGATAGGTATTCATACATTCCCCCCTTTGTACCTGTGTTCCTGTTTCTCTCACTCTTTTTTCTTCCTCTTCTTCTTTTCTCTTTTTTAATTGTTTTTATTGTTATTCTATTAAAATTGTCCCAATATTCTCCCCCCTTTGCCCTCTTCTGCCGATCACACCACCCTCCACTCCTACAGTCAATTTTCACACTGTTGTCCATGTCTGTGGGTCATTCATACATGTTCTCTTTTTGAAATTTTTATTTTTATTTTAATTGTTGTTCTTGTACAGTTTTCTGTCTTCTACTCCCTTCCCAGCTCACCACCCCAGCTCTCCCTAGCTCCCTCCCATCTCCACCCCCCCAGCTTTTGTCCATGTGTCTTTTTTACTTGTTGCTCTAAACCCTTCCCCTTTGCCCTTGAAATTCCTACCCCTCTCCTCTCTTGTTCTCAATTTCAGTGTCTATGGTTATATTATGCTTGTTTGTTTGTTCTGTTGATTAGGTTCCTGTTAAAGGTGAGATCATATGGTATTTGTCTTTCATCTCCTGGTTATTTCACTTAGCATAATGCTCTCCAGTTCCATCCATGCTGTCCTGAAGGGCAGGAGCTCCTTCTTTCTTTCTGCTGCATAGAATTCCATTGTGTAAATGTACCATAGTTTCTTGATCCATTCATTTACTGATGGGCACCTAGGTTGCTTCCAACACTTGGCTATTGGAAATTGTGCTGCTATGAACATTGGGGTGCATACGTTCTTTTGGATTGGTGTTTCAGGGTTCCTAGGATATAATCCTAGCAGTGGAATTGCTGGGTCAAAAGGTAGGTCCATTTTTAGTTTTCTTAGAAAATTCCATACTGCTTTCCATAATGGTTGCAACAGTCAGCAATACCACCAACAGTGTATTAGGGTCCCCTTTTCTCCACAACCTCTCCAACACTTGTTGTTTGTTGTTTTGTTTATGATGGCCATTCTGACTGGTGTGAAGTGGTGTCTCATTGTGGTTTTAATTTGCATCTCTCTGATAGCTAGTGATATCAAGCATCTTTTCATGTGTCTCTGGATCCTCTGTATGTCCTCCTTGGAGAAGTGTCTGTTCAAGTCTTTTGCCCATTTTTTAATTGGGTTGCTTGTCTTTGAGAGAGGAGTCATGTAAGTTCTTTACATATTTTGGAGATTAAACCCTTGTCTGAGATATCATTGGCAGATATGTTTTTCCATATAGTTGGTTCTCTTTTTATTTTAATACTGTTTTCTTTAGCCGTGCAGAAGCTTTGTATTTTGATGTGATCCCATTTGTTTATTCTTTCCTTTATGTCCCTTGCTTTAGGGGACATATCAGTAAAAATGTTGCTGTGTGAAATATCTGAGACTTTCCTGCCTATGTTCTCCTCTAGGACTTTTATGGTGTCACAGCTTATATTTAAATCTTTTATCCACCTTGAATTTATTTTTGTGTATGGTGTAAGTTGGTTTTCAAGTTTCAATTTTTTGCACATAGCTGTCCAGTTCTCCCAACACAACTTGTTGAAGAGGCTACTTTTACTCCATTTTATGTTGCTGCCTCTGGGCTCTCTGTTCTATTCCACTGGCCCATGTGCCTGTTTTTGTGCCAGTACCAGGCTGTTTTGATTACAGTGGCCTTGTAATACAGTTTGGTGTCAGGTATTGTAATCCCTCCTACTTTGCTCTTCTTTCTCAAAATTGCTGCAGCTATTCCAGGTCATTTATGGATACATATAAATTTTTGAAGTATTTGTTCTATGTCTTTGAAATACGCCATTGGTACTTTAATATGTATTGCATTGAATCTGTAAATTGCTTTGGGTAGTATGGACATTTTGATGATGTTATTCTCCCGATCCATGAACATGGTATATGTTTCCATTTGTTTGTGTCTTCCTCAATTTCTTTCTTCAGTGTTGTGTAGTTTTCTGCATACATGTATTTTACCTCCTTGGTTAGGTTTATTCCTAGGTATTTTATTTTTCTTTTTGCTATATCAAATGGGATATTTTTCTTGACTTCTGCTTCTGCTCTTTCATTGTTGGTATAGAGAAATGCCTTTGATTTCTGGATATTGACTTTGTACCCTGCTGTTTGGCCAAACTCATTTATTAGGTCAAGCAGCTTTTTGGCTGAGCCTACAGGATTTTCTATGTACACTATCATGTCATCTGCAAATAATGATAGTTTTGTTTCCTCCTTTCCAATTTGGATGCCTTTTATTTTCTTTTCTTGTCTAATCGCTGTGGCTAATACTTCCAATACCATATTGAATAGAAGTGGTGAAAGTAGACATCCTTGTCTTGTTCCTGATCTTAATGGAAAAGATTTTAGTTTTTGCCCATTGAGTATGATATTGGCTGTAGATCTCTCATGTATGGCCTTTATTATGTTGAGGAATGCTCCCTCTATTCCCACTTTGCTGAGTGTTTTTATGATAAATGGTTGTTGTACCTTATCAAATGCTTTTTCCACATCTATTGACATAATCATGTGATTTTTGTCTTTGCTTTTGTTTATGTGACATATTACATTTACTGATTTGCGAATGTTGATCCATCCTTGCATCCCTGGGATGAATCCCACTTGGTTATGGTGTATGATCTTTTTAATGTATTGTTGGATGTGGCTGGCAATATTTTGTTGAGGATTTTAGCATCTATGTTCATTAGCAATATTGGCCTGAAGTCTTCTTTCTTTGTTATGTCTTTATCTGGTTTTGGGATTAGGATAATGCTGGCTTTACAAAAAGAGTTTGGGAGTCTTCCATCATTTTGGATTTTTTGGAATAGTCTGTGAAGGACAGGGGTTAGCTCTTCCTTAAATGCTTTGTAAAATTCTCCTGTGAAACCATCTGCTCCAGGGCTTTTGCGTGTTGGGAGTTTTTTGATTACTGCTTCAATTTCATCTGCTGTTATTGGTCTTTTCAGGTTTTCTGCTTCTTCTTCATTGAGTTTTGGGAGATTATATTTCTCTAGAAGCTTGTCCATTTCACCTAGGTTTTCAAATTTCTTGGCATACTGTTATTCATAGTAATTTCTTACAATCCTTTGTATTTCTCTGCTATCAGTTGTAATCTCTCCTCTTTCATTTCTGATTGTGTTTATTTGGGTCCTCTCTTTTTCTTGATGAGCCTGCTTAAAGGCTTGTCAATTTTGTTTATCTTTTCAAAGAACCAGCTCCTGGATTCATTGATCCTTAGAATTGTGCTTTTAGTCTCTATGTCATTTAATTCTGCTCTGATATTGGTTATTTCCTTCCTTCTACTTGCTCTGGGCTGTCTTTGTTTTTGTTCCTCGAGTTCTTGTAGGTGTAGGGTTAAGTTGTTTGTTTGAGATGTTTCTATCTTTTTTAGGTAGGCCTGTACCGCTATGAACTTCCCTCTGAGGACTGCCTTTGCTGTGTCCCATAAGTTGTGGTCGTTGTGAGTTCATTTTCGTTTCCAGAAACTTCTTGATTTCCTCCCTAATTTCATTCTTGACCCACTCCTTGTTTAATAGCATGCTATTCAATCTCCATGATTTTGAGGACTTGTGTTTTTCCCCTTGGGGTTGGTTTCTAGCTTCAGTCCCTTGTGGTTGGAGAAAATGCTTGGTACAATTTCAATTTTCTTGAATTTGTTGAGGTTAGTTTTGTGTCCTATCATGTGGTCTATCTTTGAGAATA
>PVKU01003127.1:0-192495 GCA_004027475.1 Anoura caudifer
ATTTTTTAATTTCATTTTCCACTGACTCATTGCTGGTACATGAGGATACAATTGACTTTTTAATTGATTTTTTATAGTGACTTTGTACTCTGTGGCCTTACTAAATTTGTTTATTAAGTCTAGTAGCTTTTTTCCTGGATATTTGAGGATTCTATAATCTTTTTAATTTGTAAATAAATCTCTTTCTTTCCAATATTTAGGTATTTTATTTTATTTATTATTTGCCCTATTGTACTAGCTAGGACCTCTAATAAACTGCTGAATAGAAGCGATGAGCACAGATTTCCTTTTCTTGTTCTCAATCTTAGGAAACCCTCTTCTACCACTCAGTCTTTTAGCATTAAGTAGGCTGTGACTGGTAGGTTTTTCATAGGTTTGTCAAGTTCAAGAAGTGTGCCTCTAGTTTTAATCTGCAAGTATTTTTAGCTCCAATTTTTTTTTCATTTCACCATGCTAAATGTTGTTAGGACTCCAGGCCCTGGTTCTGTTTTCTCTATTAGTATGATATAGACAGCATGGTTTTGGTGAAATATACTTCAACTGTGCCACTTTCCAGCTATGTGACCTTATTCAAGTTCTCTATCTTGCACCTCAATTTTCTCACTTATAAAATACAGCTAATCAATTTTTCAAAATTGTTATGAATGATATTGTATTTGGTTTTGCTTAAATGCATCTGAGACATACTAGACACTCAAAAAGCATTACTCTCTTGCTATCCCTTGTCTTCTCTTAGTAATATACTTTTGACTTTATAGTGACATTTATGATATTTGCTCAAATTTTTCACAATAGGGTTTTTAAAAATAGGTATTGGTCACATAGGAAAGTCAATATTTCATTGATAGATGACAGACAATTCAATGGGTGCAATGACATGTGAGATCCAACCAGGTGCTTCTCTCTGCCAACTGGAGATTCCATAACTGGTCCCAGGCTAAGACTTCCTGGGATTAACATGTTGCCCTAACCAGCACAAAAACAAATGCACTGGTCCAAAAGATACCTAAGTATACTATGTTCACTGCTTTTAATAGTATATCCAGAAAGAATGATTCATAAGTCTTGGCTCCAATTCAGATGTACAGAGACACTTTATTGTTAGTCCATACATGTGTCTTCTTAGACCTGGAATTCTCCAGCTCTAAACACAGCAGGATTCAAGGATACTAGGGCAAAAGGTATAAAAATAATGTTATAAGTCCCAGAGCAGTGATTCCAAATGCCAGCTCCAGAACAAGGACCTGATGAAGTGTATCACACAGACTATAAAATAAGAAATATAAGAATGATTTCTGAGTTCTTCATAAAGCTAAATGTACTGTTCCTTATTTTGAGATTCTACCTCTCCTACCTTTTTGGTGTGAAAATGCCCTTATATTATTTTTTTTATGATGATTACTCACTATCCTTATTTGGTAAAATAAGTTAACAAAATTATCTGAGTCTACCACACTCCACCAATTTAAGAAATTAAGTTACTGACCTGAGAAATAGCAGGGAATATTTTCCAGGAGAACCTCAGTGTGTCTAGATTTGTGCCATGATAACAGACTGTCTATCGCCGATATTACTTAGGGCAACTATGGACCTAGTTGGAGTCACTTCAGAATCTGTGGCTCCATCCTCCATCCATGGAATGTCAGCCCCGGTGGTAGAACCACAAGAGACTGGATGCAGAGGGCCTGTGAGACTCTAGTGGACTACCAAAGTGAACCTCATCTGGTCTGAAAAAAGTAAAGTTGTGAATTTTGTGGCTTTAAACAGGAGTATGTCTTAGTCCAATTAAAAAATAGATAGTGATGAATAAACACCAAGAGAAAGGGCCCACGTCAACATACTGAATGTTTTGGGGATCCCAGGATTTGTGGGAAGCCTGGTGTAGGGCATAGAGATAGAATCATTAGCTAGAAGAAGCTCAGCCAACTTGGCTGGGGCTTAACTTTATAAGCCTCCGTTTCCATAGCTGCTAAGTAGAAATTATCACCCTGTCTTGTCTCTCTGGAGTGTTAGCTTGTGGAATGAAAGATAATGGATAGGAGAGTGATTTGCAAGCTATAGTGTCCCAGACAAATTTAAGAAATGACTCTCTTTTACTTTGTTGACAATCGAGAAGTCAATATTTCTAGACACATGACATAACTCCAGGCAATCTCTTCACTGAGAAGAGATGATGGAAGTGTACAAGGCGTGTAGGCTAAATACTGTCAGAACATATTATCACCAAATACATCTGGACAATTGTGTTTTTGATGCCATGTTCCCAAACCTAGTAACTAGGCAGCTCTGGGGAGATGCTGGATGCAAAGTAGGGACTGAGTCACAAGAGGATAGCCAGGGCCCATGTCAGCTCCCCGTCTTCACATTCTGGGTGGACTTCTCAGACCAGATTCAGGATGCAGTGACATGCTGGTGTACATTCAGAAGATGGTTCATCTGAAGACTTATCCTAGCATAAGCAGATTTTTCAAACAATGATACATTATTTTAATTGCCCTAAAGTCCATGCTTTTAAGAGTATATTCAGATTACAGTCAATTCCTTAATAATAACACTTATCATTTATTAAGTGCTATCTATGCAGGGTTTAAGTACTTAATATATCCGCTTATTTAACCCTCCCAACAACTCTATGAGAGTTACATTTGTCTTCTTTTTTAAAAAGGAAAGTCAAGCATATATAGCTAAGTACCTTATCCAAGGTCATGCTGATACGTGACAGAGATTGGACTTAGACAAGGCATTCTCATCCCGGGTCTAACCAGTACTGCTCCTCTCTTTTTATTAAACACATGCTCTTTTCTAAACATGAGACCAGTAAGCTGGTAGGGATTAATAAAATCAAATTTATGCCCTTGAAAAACAATCTAGTGGGGAAGAGAAAGACACAGATAATTGTAACACAATGGAGTAAGTACTATAATAGATACACTTGTCCTCTCATCCTGATTTATTTTCCTCTAAAGCAGGGGTGTCCAACTCATTTTCACTGGGGGCCACATCAGCCTTGTGGTTGCCTTCAAAAGGCCGAAATAATTTTAGGGCTGTATAAATGTAACTACTCCTTAACTGTTAAGGAGTTGAAATTACATTTGGCCCTTTGAAGGCAACTGCGAGGCTGATGTGGTCCCTGGTGAAAATGAGTTGGACACCTCTGCTCTAAAGCATCCCTATTGCCATCTAACAAACTACATATTTACTTGTTTATTCGTTATCTGTCTCCCTCTACTGAAACTACAAACTCCATGAGGGCAGGATTTCATTTTGTTTAGTGTTATATCCCAATATCTGAAGGAAGGACCAGCAGGTAAATATATTTAGATGCTGCCTTCAAGGCAAAGGAATGGAAATTAAATAAAAATGAACGAGAAATGTCACAAAATATCACACAATTCTTCCTCAGTCATCTGCACTGACAAGATCTTTCTGGATGGTTGTATGCTGAAAAACTTCAGGGAGAAGAAAGGCCATCAGCTAGAACTCTGGCAGTAAAATTGCCCTTTAAACATTCTGGAGTTATTTCATGTGTTTGCTTACATACACTCCATCCGGCCCATCCCCCATCTCCCACCTCCCCTTCAGCCATATTCAGAGGGTTGGCCTTTTCTACAAATTGTTATTCTTTCACACATTCTGTTTCCTTTCCTAGAGGCACCCACCCCAACGTCACCCCCTCTTACCTCACCTCTCTTCTTTACCACCTCAGTTTTATCCCTCAAAAGTCCTATCAGCTGTCACTTCCTCACTGACCCACTTCTGTGCTCCAATAGCATTCTTTATAGTTATTCAGTACTAGAATCACGGTCTTGTCTCTGGCCCTGCGTTGAAGGGCTACATTGAGAGCTGAGTCCATGTCTTATTCTGCTGTATTCCCAGAACCAAATACTATGCCTAGCATGAGAATTTTTCCGAATGTTTAATGGAAAAATCAATTATCCTCTGCTTCTACACACACACACACACACACACACACACACACACACACTTCATTGCAGGGACTGTCCTCTAATTCCGGTGCTCCTTTTACTAAGCTTATAAAAGTGCTTCACATAGAAGTTGTTCAATAAATTTTGAATGAAACAACCATAAAAGTATAAATGATAACATCATGGGAGTATATGTACTACTTGTAGTTGTAAAACATGGTACAAACCTATAAAAAGGTACAAAGTAAAATGGTGTGCTAATTGTGTAAGAATAAACAAGCAAATCAATGAAACAGAATAGAAAGCTCCTAACAAATAAAAGCATGTGTATTATTTTATGAAGGTGGCATTTTGTAATCAGTTAGGAAATGATGGATCATTCAGAAAATGCTAGGACAAATTGGTTAAATATCTAGGGTGAAAAAACTTAAATTCCTATATCATAGCATTTAATAAAATAAGGTGAATTCAATAATAACTCATGTTATTGTTTACTATGTGCCAGACCTGATGCCAAGTGTGTCACAAACATTAATTAATCTGAACATTATGACTGTTCTATAAAGTTGGCACTCTTCATATTTTATTTCTGTTTTCAAGTGAGTAAACTGAGCCTCAAGAGTTTAAGTTGATCCAGTTCTCACAGTTAATAAGTGTTGGCAGGGGTGGGAACTGGTATTCAAAGCCAGGGCCAGCTGACTCTAACTCTTACTCTGTAACTTACCCTTCACTGCTACACTACAGTACCTCTAAGTAAAGAAATTGAAACACTTGAACTGCAGAAGAATTAACCACTAACAGAAAAATATTTAGCTGTCATGTCTCCTTAGTCTCCTCTGGTCTGTGACAGTTTCTCAAACTTTTCATGTTCTTGATCACTTTGAAGGTTTTGAGGGGGAACTGGTAAGGTGTTTGTAGAATGTCCCTTAATTTATGTTTGGCTGATATTGTTCTCATGGATAGACTGGGGCTATGGGTTTCCTGTAGGAAGGCTATCATAACATCATATAAAGGGCACATGATACCAAGATGACATATCACTATTGATACTGACCTTGGTCACCTGGCTGAAGTGGTATTTGCCAGATATCTCCATTGTTGAGTTACTCCCCACTCTCTCCTTCCAACTGTACTCTTTGAGAACAGATCACCAAACAGAGCCCACGTTCAAGGTGGAAGGGAATTGTTTACGTCCTTTTGTCATAGCTTCCTGCCTTCTTTAGTAAGGTACCCTGACCCCAGAACAGCATCTACTGTAAGACAGATCACTGAGGGTTGGCTATTAAAATATTTTAGGAGGGTGCTATTTAAAAGTCTTTAAAAATCGTACTCAGACATAGAGGGCCTTTTGTGATTCCCCATCCCCCAAGATTAACAGTGGGAGAGAGAGGCCACCAATGTGTAGATTTCCAGGGCTTGCTGATGACCCTTCCCCATTCTAGATCCAGCTCTCCCCGGCCAAATCCATATCCCCTATCTTGTGTTTCAGCCCCACCAATAACTATATAATAGGGCTCAGTAAATGTTTATTGACTGATGGATTTTTTTTTAAATTGAAGGTACTCATTTGCTCAATTGCAAGATTCTCCAAGGCTTTATTTATGCTGGCATAAGTCAACATCTTTTTTTTTTTCTTCATGACATTGATATATATTCACTTAAGTAAATTAATGTACCCATCTCAACTGTTGTCTTGGCTATGTGGACAAGCTCACATTCCAAAGCATGTGACCCTAATACTAAAAGAAAAGAAAAAGCTGGTTCAAGCTTTATGCTGATACATTTGTTGTGAGCATGAGATGAGGTGATTATTGTAAAGCACTTTACATGGTACCTGGCACACAATTTGAACTCAATAAATGTTAGCCATTTTTACTGAAAACTACCACATCTTTATTTTTTTCTTGGCATTCATTAAATTATGCCATTTGCCAGAAATTGCATAGATAGATATGTAAAGAGAGAGTGAAAAGATGAGGGGAGAGGCATTTTGTGATTTATTAAATTATGAGTGAAAGAATCCCACTTCTTACAGAGATAGAAAAAGTGATAGAAATGCAGCAATAAGTAAATTATAAGAATGTGCATTTGAAAGTAATGTTATAAACCAGGTATATAAGAAAGACCAGCTAGACCTAAACTTGTAATTTGATTTTTAAAAAATATTTAATGATAATCTACCCAGCACCAAGCATTGTGTTAACTGCTGGAGGTACAACAGTGAATAAGAAAGATTTGGTTCTTGCCCCCAGAGAGTTTACCATCTACTGTTTAGTGTTAACCAAGATAGCAGTAAATAAAGAAGTAAACAATTAGTATGTAACTACAAATTGTAATAAATACTTCTTATATGTAATACACAACTCAAATTCAATATACTCAAGTGGAATTCTTTGTTGTTTCTTTGCACCCTGTCCAGTGTTCTCCATCTCTGTAAACGGCACTACTATTCACAAGTTATTTAGGTCAAAAACCTTGAAGTGATCTTTGATTTAGCTCATTTTCAGATCCCAGCCAATCCTGTCTTTTGGCTTTACCTTCAAAATGTATCTTGAATCCAACTTCTTCTTGCCATTCTCAAGACCACCCCGTTGCCCAAGCCACCATGATCTTTCACAAGGAATATCTAATACATCTTCCTGCTTCCACCCTTTCTTCTGTAAGGTCTATTCCATACACAGCAGCAAGAATAGTCATTGTGCTTTTGACTTAAAGTGGTCATTTTAGTATCTCCCCCCCAAGATATAATACCCCAGGATAAATGTAGCTGAGAAGGTGAAAATACACTAAAAACTATAGAACACAGCTGAAAAAAATTAAGGAAGACTGAAATTGTTGTACATCGTGGATATAGTATGTGCCACTTAATTGTTAAATTTAAAATAGTTTATTTTATGTTACATGAATTTCACTTTTAAAAAAATGAATAGTTTACCCCTGACTGGTGTGGCTCAGTTGCTTGGGCATTGTCCCACAAAATGGAAGGTCTCTGGTTTGATTCCCGGTCAGGGCACAGTTAGGGCACACATCTGGGTTGCAGGTTTGATCCCCAGTTGAGGCATGTGTGAGAGGCAGCCAATCAACATTTGTCTTTCACATCAATGTATCTCTCCCTCTCTTTCTCCATCCCTTCCCCTATTTCTAAAAATAAATAAAGAAAATCTTTAAAAAATAGTTTTTTTTTTAAAAAAAGGAAGTCATATTATGTTACCTTTAAGTGGTTTTAGACAAGTTTCAAGAGTCAGCTTGAGTTTTATAAGGAAGGACCTTAGAATTGTGCTTCATAGAATGCCAAACCATGATCAATCAAATGCCATTTACTGTAAAGGACCACTATCTTAGGGACCAGAAATATAGATCACCAACTTCCTTTAAGAGGGTTGCTTAAAGAAGCAAGGAAATAGCCCCTGCGGATAGTACATTGATGGATGTCTACTGACATCAACCTTGGGTGGCCTGACTCATCCTTCTCATGATAGAGATGGTTTGCCAACAGTCTATGACGTTCAGGTCTGATTGTTGAGGCTCCCTTAGGGATGGGCACTAACAGTCTTTGCTTCAGTAACTTTTTTTTGGTCTATGTTCTTTTGACTGACCAAATTCCTCTTTCTTCTGCATTTTCCACCCATTCAATTTGACACATTCTTTAAACCTGTTAGTATCTTCAATATGGAGAGGAGCTACCCCTGTTTCCTTCAGGTGACTATACATATTTCTAATCCCATCCATTACTTTGTTTAAGGTCAACGTTATATGTGCATATGAATGTGTGTGTGTGTGTGTGTGTGTGTGTGTGTGTGTGTGTGCGTGCGTGCATGTTGGTGTTTTAATGGCACCTCGTATATAGATTCCATGTGGCCACAATACTCCCAAAGTAACCCAAGTGACTGGGTAATTCTCAGTTCATGGTTCCCAATTAGGACAAATGCAAGGATATTGTGGGAGTGGAAAGGGCAGTGAATCAAAATCATCTACAGAGATTTTCTGAACTCTATGTGGTTGACACCCTGCCTCACTGATAACTCTGATAGACCAGAGGTTTAGGGTAGGTAGAGAGGATAAGCATGAGTGTTTTGGATAAGCTTCACAGGTGATTCTGAAAATCTTTTTCCTCCTCTTCCATCCTTGTGAGTATTCTCATATACTTCAAGTCAGCCACTGATCTTGGCTGTGAACTTGAGACACACGGACCCTTGAATCAAAGTGTTACCAAATAGGGACTGGCCCAAAGTGGGTCTGCCTTGGGCTGGCCTGTAGTATGTGGGTTCTTGACTTTGTGTAGGAAAAATTTCATCACATGTGTCTAGGTGATTTTGAGAGTATGCTTATTAAAGTTGAAGACAATGAAACAAAGGAAGGGCTTACTGTAGAAGAAGCAATAGGAGAGGGCCTAGGCAGTGCTCTGCTTTGGCTCCCTAGAAATAGCAAAGAAGTGAGCCAAGGTGGGGCCGCTGTTAGCTCACTGGGAAGCCCTTGGATACAGGTTCAGGGGGGAAACCTAGGGAAAGGTGCCATTACCCACTGCTCCCCTGGTTGCAAGTCCTGTGGGGACCCTTAGAGTCTAGGAGGAAGTAAATAGTTCATGCTTGGGAAGGGGCATGGGCATGATCTAGAGTGAGCCTGCACCTGGTCTTTGTCTTGAAGGTTTTTAATTTCTCTTCTATGGGTGAGAATCTTAGGGGAGGGTTCCAACAGAATATTCATCAGCTTTCCAGGTACATTTTTAATATGCCAATGCATCAGAATGTGTGTATGGAAGGACAGGATTGGGGATTATTCTTTGGCGTGCTTGCCTATTTTACTTTGATCTTGGGTCTGTCTGGCTCTAATGGGGTTTTGTTATTTGTTCCCCGACTTCATCTATCCTTGGGTTTAGCTGGCACAAATGGCATTAACTGGGTCTGTGCTCTCTATTTCCCAGACTAGAGTGATATAAGCTATGTATTCTCTGGTTAGGGAGAAAAGGTCTAAGCCATTTTTCTCTCAAGTGTCCTTGGTTAGGGAAGATAAGGGCTTGTGATTCACCAGTTAGCTGTAAGTTGTTCAAATTGTTTGGGCTTGTTTAATTCTCTTTTCTCAGTTTCCCTATTCCATTTGCCAAGGAATTTTTCTAGCTTCTTATTATCCTATCATAAAAGGTACTACACTTTTAATCTGCGACTCCCGAGTCTGGCTGATTTGAAAAGACCGGAAGATCCCACAAGATTTCCTTGGATACCTCTCCCTCTGCCAGGACTTTGCCACTATTTTTGTTTCAGAACCACCCACCTAGTTGAGGTTTTCTTTATCAGGAAAGGCATTTATCCATCAGAGTTCTCACCCACCAGAGAGTGGGAAAGAAGGCTGGTGGAAGTGGGAGCTGCAAGGCAAAAGAATACTTATCCCTTGCTGACTGAGCCCACTCCCACCCCACTACTTTGCAAGAGGAAAAATTGACTAATGGGTTTTGTAAAGTGAAGGGAATTGAATGAGTTTGCAATCACTTTTGTGGTGGTAGAGAGTAAAGATGCAGGTTGAATCTTCTTTAGAAATGGTCAAATACCCCAATTCACTTGAAAATCTGTGTTGGTGAGATGAGCAGAGTATGATATCTACTTCAAATTGTTCCAGTTGTAGAAGTTGGTGCTTGTCAATGGAGGTGATCCTTTTCTGTGGGGGCTTTGGAATATAGACAAGAGGGAGAGAAACCAGTATTACCGTTGGAATTCTAGCAGATATAATTTGTCTGTGGCGATGGAATTTTAAGTCTGTCAGCATGTTAGTAAGGTGCTTTAGAACAATTTACCAGACCATGTTTGGTGATAGTAAGAACTAGCTCTGTCTGAGCCCTCCTCCCTCCTTTTATCTCCCTAAAACCAAAGTCCACACTAAGAGCTTCACTGTGACCTAATCAACACTACATGGGGGTGATTAAGTGCTTTAGAATTGCAGCTTCCAAATGAAATTAATTCCTTTGGCAGACATGGCCAGGTGTGGCAGCTTGCTCTCAAACCAACCAATGAAGGCATTATTTTCTGCTGAATTTGGTTTATAAACTGGCTAGTTGTGACCCACAGAAATCTCTTGTTTGGCCCACATAATATTTTTACATTTTAATTTGAACCAACATTTAGGAATCTTGATTTATAACTTTTTTTTTTTAATTAGAAGATCTGGTGATACTGAGCCTGCATTTCTATATGGGAAGGAGTGGCTAGAATGGAGAAGCAGCATCTTCCTTAAACAGTTTCCCTTCATTACTCATGCAGCACAGGGATGTGCATTTACACTCAGAATCATCTGAGCTCAGACCTCTATCAGTGTGTAGACAGCGGCCAATGTGTTCCCCAACACTCAAAACAGAAAGAAGGGAACATCATACCTCCAACTACAAAAGTCCAAAAAGAACCTCCAAATGCAACCTCCCTCAAGTTGTAATGGGGGAAATACAAGGAAAGTTCCTTGGAGATAAATTAGAAGTCCTCCTGGAAGATATACCAGGTGGTGGAGAATGGAGGGGCTGCTGTGTAGTAATGCAGAAGAGGTTAACATCAGTCCCAGGGAAACTGTTATCTCTTACCCCCAATTAGTTTGTTTCTAGACTCATTGGATATGTAGTAGTTCACAACTGAAGTGAATGAGTAGGGGTTGAGGAAACGTCCTTGGTATTGACAGATGCCTTCTGATTGAAAACCACTGTTCTAACCAGTCTCTGTGAGCATTGTGATCACTTCCATGGGGACTACTGTTTCTCCTTCGTAACTGTGCCTTAGCTCTGAATCCTTGAGGATTGTTTCATGACTAAAGGCAAAAGGGGGAAGCCTGAGTGTTATAAGCATTACCAGGAGCTGTGGTTCCCAAATCTATCTGCGCATCAGAATTCCCTAGAAAACTTTAAAAAAATCAGATTCCTCGGCTGCATTCCACACCGACTGAACTGGAATCTTTGGGAATGGGGTCCAACTACTTGCATTGTTAATAGGCCCACCAGGGTATTCTGGTATAGTGATCCTAGTACACCACCAGCCTATGCTTCTTAGATGGACTTTTGAGAGGCACTGGGTCACAGATATGGAGGATGTCCCTGAATCTCCCACATTCATCCTAGAACCAGCAACCTGGTACCCCAAACTTAGTTCCTACTATGCTTTTCCCCTTATTGGCATCCCTGAAGCCACAGATAGTCTAGTCTGGTGTTAAGATTAACCTGAGTTTTAATCTTGTCTCTGCCATTTGCACTGAGTGGTCTTCAGTAAGTTATGACCCATTCTCAACCCTTAGCTTCCACATCTATGAAATAGGGATACAAAAATACCTACCTTCTAGTCTTGCTATAAGGACTTGTTCAGATAGCATGTGTAAAGCATCTGACTAAGACTTGGGTAGATGGCACTTATGTAGTAAATATTGGCCCACTTTCCTGAAGTGGGATCAGCTGAATACTCTTAGGAAGTTTTAGTCAGGACTCCTCCACCAGGCACCCTGATACCAGAGTGCTGATGTCAGCCCAGGACTTAAGTGGAGAGACAAAACACCTCAACTTAAGGAGAGCTAAAGACAATATGAAGTTTTTGATATTTTGGCTTTATATATCAAACCTTGAGAATGTACTCTCATTGTTAATGTGTGTATGGTTCAATTCCCTTGAGCAAAACAAAAACTATTCCCTATGACAACAGTTATTACCCTCCTCCTTCCATAATCCATACCTGTTTCTGGAGGAGAAGACAGAGAGAAGAATTAAAGCTATATACTCTCAATATAATTCTAGAAGATCAAGTTTCCTGAAATGTGCCCTTAATCCCTCAATAATTTGTGAAAAGCTGAAGCCGCTGCACAAGCATTTTCTCAAAACATTGAAAACAAAGCAAGAGAGAATGCAGCTATAAAAGACATTAATTTCAAACCAGTAGGGGCTCATTTTAAAACTTTAAAAAGTTATGCTGTTTGTGAAACATTAACTTTATGTCAGAATCAGCCTCAATAGATAACAATGCAATATTTCCTAAAAAGTTGAAGACAATGATACAAGTTTAGAGAGTTTATTTATCCGAGCAGTTAAAAAACCCAAAACCAAACCATTCTCTAATCTGCTCTGTTTTGGAATCAGGTACTTTCTGGTATTACTAAACACCAACCTACGAATTCTAACTCCAGTGCTTAAAGCCGTGGCAAGAAGAGCAAGAGAGGCAGGGAAAGCCTGATGAGGACCACAGCAGAAGCCAGGTTCTGAAATGAGAGAAGGAAGTCCTGGGGAAGGAGCTGTCCATGCCCTTGGTGCTGACACCCCTCACAGGTTTACACTGAGAGGCTATAGGCAGAAACTTATAATAACATTAAGACCAACTTATTCTCACTTATTGTTATAGGAAATTTCAAACATACACAGAAGAGAACTGATTTAATAAATTCACATGTGCCCATCATCCAATTTTCAATGATTATCAAATTAAAGCAAATCTTATTTTATCCCCCACCCCTTCTCCTGGATTATTTTGCAGCAAATCTCAGACATATCATTTCATTTGTAGATATTTCAGTATGTACTTCTAAGAACTTCTAGGAGCTCTTTTTCAAAAGTCAAATACTTACCACACCCCCAAATAACAGTGATTATTTAACATAATCAAATATCCAACCAGTGTTCAAATTTTCAATTATTTCAAATGTCATGGTTTTTTTTTCCAGTTTGTTTGAAGTAAGATCTAACTAAGTGTCATTCATTGTAATTTGTTGATTTACCTTTAAATATTTTATATGTTTCTCCCTTTAATTCTTTTTATTTTTAATTTTTGCTGAGGAAACCAGCCATTTTTTCCTGTAGTTTTCTGCAGACTAGATTTTCCTGATTGCCTCCCTGTAGTGTTGCTAAATGGGCTCCCCTCTCCCTGTGGCTTTTGTAAATTGATAGGTAGATCTAGAGGCTTAATCAGATTCAGGTGCCTTTTTATTCAGGCATACATGTTTTTTCATAATGCTGATGGTGAGCATTGTCAAGATTCATTCACTCATCAGGGCTGCAAAATGATGATAGTCTATCATTTTTTTTCTTATTTACTAGTTGAATACTTCTGCAAGAACAAAATTCTCCTCATCAACTAGTTGGTTACTCTAAGAAATAAGAGGATAAATATATGATTTTCCTCTTTTGTTTACTAATTTTCAAAAAAGAAGTTGGTTTAGTCCCCTTTTCTTCTGAACTGACTCTAATCAGGATTTCACACCCCCCTCTCCGACTACACTATTGAATCTATTCTTGTTAAGGTTGCCAGTAAACTCTATGTTGATAAGTTCACAGGTTGATTCTGCCCTGGCTGGTGTGGATCAGTGGGTTGAGCTCTGGCCTGCAACCCAAAAGATTGCCAGTTTGATTCCTGGTCAGGGCACATGCCTGGGTTGCAGGCCAGGTGCCCCAGCACATTGATGTTTCTCTTTCTCTTTCTCCCTCCTTTACCCTCTCTCTAAACATATATATATATAATCTTTTTAAAAAGGTTGTTCTCATTTCTCATAATTTATCAGCTGCATTTAACATCAAGGATCAAACTCTCCCTCTGGAAACACTTTCTTCACTTGGTTTTGAGAACACCATACTCTCAGTTTTTTTCTTGACTCATTGGCAACCCTTTCTTTGCTGGTTCATTCTTATCTTCCTAAACTCTTGTGTTAGAGTACCTTTGAGCTATCTTTAAACTTTTTTTCCCCTACATACACTCCACTCCCTTAGAGATCTCACCTAATTTATTATTTTAAAGCACCATTTATATGCTAACTACTCCCATATTTGTATCTCCAGTCCATACATCATCCTCAAACTCCAGTTTCCTTGATAGCTCTACTTAGAAGTCTAACAGGAATCTCCAATTTAACCTGTCTAAAATCTAACTCCCAATGTCCTCTTAATACCAGTTTCATCCGCATATTGCCCCATCTTAGTTAATGGTAACATCTTTCCAATTGCTCTAGCCAAAATTCTTAGAGCAATTTTGAGCCCTCATTTTCTCTCGTATCTCACATTTAATTTGTGAGGAAATGTGTTGCTTCTCCTTTCAAAATATATCCAGAAGCAGATCATTTCTTATACCTTCCACTGCTACCATTCTGGTCCAGGACACCATCACACTCCTGGATTACCGCAATAGTCTCCAGTTCATGCTCTCTTTCCTGTCTTTATCCTTCACTTTCACTTGCATTGCTACTATTTAAAATTTGAGACTCAACTCAGTCATCCCTTATTCACACAGTAGCCTGGGTGATCCTTTAAAAATATATCAGATCATATCACTTTTCTCCTCAAAACTCTCCAAAGATTACCATCTACTTAAAGCCAAAACCAAAGTCCTTACAATGGCCTATGAGGCTCTCCTTGATCTGCATCCCTTGCTTCTTCTCTGACCTCATTTCTTACCAGCCCCTCTCACTTGCCCTATTCTAACCACACTGACCTCCTTGAACAAGCCAAGAACACTTGCTCCAAGGCCTTTGCATTTGTTTTTTTGTCTGCCAGAAGCCATCTTCTCCTTTCTACACTTTTGGTTTTTACTCCCTTACTTACTACAAATCTTTGCTCAAAAGCCACCTGCTCAATGAGCCTATTCCTGACCTCCCTTTTAAAAACTGCACCTTCCCTAGCACCATGATACCTTTTTCCTATGTCATTTTTCTCCATTGTACTTGTCATCATTGAACATACCATATATTTGCCTCATTTATTTTGTTGGCTCCTAGCCCCAACTTGAATGTAAGTTGCAAGACAGTGGAATTTTTATCTCTTTTGTTTTGTTCACTGCTTTATCCTATAGTCAAGAACAGTCATACTGGTACTCATGGCTTCAAGGACATGCAACCAGTGTAGCTGCGCAGAGCCCATTCTCAGATGAGGGGCCCTTGCTTGGAGTTTAATACTGTGTGGTCACCATCTTGAAATTCTTAATAAATTTATCTTTGAATCTTTGTTTTATAAGTGTAGTCTAATGGAACAATGGAGCATGCTCTGGGGGCTTAGAAACCCAGTTCACATGTGATTCTACCTCTGCCATGACCCACCTTTTGGGATAGGTTCTTGCCTACCATGTCCTCTGCCCCTTCCCAGCAACCACTGCTATCCTATGCCCCAGAGGAGGAGCCTTCTGCAAGGGTACAGGGAGGGTCAGAGTCAAAGATACATGTGCCCATAGTCCAAGTCACAGGGTGGGGCATTGGGCTTCTTTGTTTGTACTTGCCCTGCCAGTATCTCTGTGCTCTAGGATTGCGGCATTAAATAGCAAGTAAAACATATGATGACTGGTGGAGAGAGAGACTGAAAAGTAAAAACATTTTTCTGGCTTTTGCACAAGGGCTCCCCCATTTTCACACTGTACTGAGCCCTGCACATCATGTAGCCAGCCCTATAATGCTCAATGAATATTTATTTGTGAAATGAATGAATGAATATTATATGTAAAGCTCTTAGAAGTGTCTGAGATATAGAAGTATTCAACTGAAGTTAGCTATTATCAGCTGTTGTCCTATTACTGGCCACGTCTTGCTTCAAGTTTAACACTCAAGTTACATCTGACTATGCTTTCTCACAACTTTGTAATGTTTCTGGCATGTGCATCTTTGCCTATTTTCTCTGCTGAGAATTAGCTTTTCCTCTCCTTAGCTTTTACTTACATGGCTCCCACTCAACTCAGTTATCCCCTCCTCTAGGAAGTCTTCTGTGTTCCTCCTGAATCAGATTATTCTCTGTGTTAACTCCACCATCTTCTTTTCTCAGGCTGAGTTTTTCCAAGTTGGGTCATGACTGAGCTCCATCCAGAGGCCCAGGACTTCATTGGGCAGGATTTTGAATGTGGCTGTGCTACCAACCGGTGGAAGTACCATTTTGCCAGAAGTAGGCACTTCTTGCCCCAGCCCCTCTGGCCCCTGAGATGAGCAGTTGCTCTTTCTCTGCCTCATGCCTTATCTAGAGTCATGTTGATTGCTTTGCCTGAGTTCCCAGGGTCCCAGTAAAACAGGCATTAGCCTGAACCACAGTCTGCTTTTGGGATCTTGATACTCATCCTAAGTTGTGTGAACAAACGTTTCTTTTGGAATCATGATGTAGTTCCATTTAACATTGCGTTTTCTTGCATTTAGCTTTCTGCATTTCATTTTCTGTGCATGCTATTTAACATTTGAGCCTCAGCATCTTCATCTGTGAAATGGAGGTGAGTATCTATCTGAAAGAGTTGTTGAGAAGTTTAAATGAAGAATGCCAGCCCCAGAGCAGAAGATGGGAAAACACGTGCTCTCCCTTCTGTCAGTTGTATTATTAGCAACCAGCATGGGCCCTTCCCATTGACATAGACCCCCTGGTTTCCATGCTTCTTGAACACTAAAAAAAAAAAAAAAAAAAAAAAAAAAAAAAAAAAAAAAAAAAAAAAAAAAAAAAAAAAAAAAAAAAAAAAAAAAAAAAAAAAAAAAAAAAAAAAAAAAAAAAAAAAAAAAAAAAAAAAAAAAAAAAAAAAAAAAAAAAAAAAAAAAAAAAAAAAAAAAAAAAAAAAAAAATCCTCACCCAAGGATATATTTATTGATTTTAGAGAGAGAGGAAAGGGGAGAGAAAGAGAGAGAAACATTGATCAGTTGCCTGCTATATGTGCCCAGGACCAGGGATCAAACCCACAGCCAAAGTATGTGCCCTAACTGGGAATGAGACCTGCAGCCTTTTGGTGTATGAGATGATGCTCTGGCCAACTGAGCCACCCAGTCAGGGCTGCTGTGAACACTGTTAAGCTATCCTAGCTCCAGCCTGTGTGTCATGCTGGTCCTGCTTAGTGTTAGTGACTATTTCCCTACTAGGTCCTTCTGGCCTCTGAGAGGGGGGCAAAAAACCCAACAAACATTGTTTTGGTTCAAGTGTGATAAACAGTGATTGATGGGCTTGAAAAAGAAGCTGTTGAATAACAAGGGGGAAAAGCCTGTAATTATTCCCTTTAACCTGTCTGTTATCCTGTCTGTTCCATTCATTCTTTGACAACTTCCTTTCCCCCTGCTTTAACTGTTTAGGAATAAATTATTTTGAAGAAATGTGTTTCCAAATAGATTTGTTAAAGCAACAATGTTGACATTTTGGAAACTCTCTGTGTTCTAAGTTGAGCTCCCCTGGCCTCCACTGTGAAACTGGGGATCCCTCTTGCTGGGGAACTGTCAGTGATGGCAGCTGACAGGGGCGCCCAGGTCCAAGAGGGGGAGACCAGCTTCTGGTCCTGGATCCTTCACAGTTGTTAGATACCTTTACATAATCCTTTATCCTCTTGAGACACAACTTCTTCATTTATAAAATGGGCATATCCTACACACTTCTTAGAATAATGGATGTAAAAGCACTTTGGAAATGCAAAGAATTATTATTATTCTTACATGGTGCTCAAAATACTGATCAATTCAGTGAAAGAAAAAGAATGACTAACTGAAGCTGGTCGCCCTGGTTCCTGCCCTTGGAACTCAGTCTCTGACCCTGGCCCCTCAGATAGGGGCCTCTGCAGAGGTCCTCACGTCTCTGAGGTACAGAGAGCTCTCCAGGGCTGGGGCTGGGGCAGGGGTGGGGTTGGAGGAAGGGAGGAAGAGGAAGGCTTCAGGAGGAGAGGGAAGGTGAGACAACCCAGGATTTTACTGCAGAAGTTCAGAACCACAGGTTTTGGGGTCTTTATCATGACTACTATTACCCTGGACACATCACTCAATCATTCTCCCCACTGTTGCTGGGCTCTGGAGACCCACAGGTTACCCTGCTGGTCCTGGTCAGTAGCCTGGGCATGATTCAATCCATGGAGTGGGCTCTCTTGGTCCTGAATCTGCTGTAGTCTGTGTGAAGTCCCCAGTGGGTGACGTTAAGGGGAGAGCTGAACCAGAAGTGGGAGTCTCTACCTAATCATAGAGTCTGCTTTTTAGAGCTTGGAGGATAGCTGTGCAGCACTCCTTAAGAAGGGATCTGAGCATTACACTAATAATATTAATAATGAGCCTTTTGAGCATTATCATATGTCAGGCAGATGTCAAACGGGGCCTCCCTACCCTCAAGATATGAATAAAATTGGCTACTCCCCACCCAGCTGCAGCCTGTGGAAGTCTAAACTCCACCAGCAGGTTTCTGTGACTGGAGATATGCCCTCAGGCTCCTCTGTCCTGCCATGTGGCCTCCTTTTGTACCAGACCATTCCAGACATGAAAGGCATGGCAATTCTTCCATTTTCCCAGCTAAAACTTCTAATGCTGGCATCCATAGTATTATAGTGTGGGGTGGAGAGAGACTCAGAGGCGGAGGGCCACACCCGGTGCCGTTGGAGTTGCTATCTCTCTATTGCCCGGTTCCTTCTTTCTTGCTCCACCTCTCCTCCCATCCCCCTCTCTCTTCCTCCCCTTCTGATTCTGGCTTGTGTTGAAACTGCCATAATTTTCCTCTCTCTATTTAGTAAAAGTAATTTCTAAATACAATGCGATATCCCGGACTGGATCCTGGAACAGAAGAAGGACATTAGTGGACAGCCGGTGAAATCTGAACAAAGTCTGCAGTAAATAGTGCTGTACCCTGTTCATTTCTCAGTTTTGACAAATGTATCATGTAAGATGTTAACACTAAGGGAAACTGAGAGAAGGGTGTGCAGGAATTCTCTGGACTACCTTTATAACTTTTCTCTAAATCTATAAATTGTTCCAAAATAAAATTATTTTTGAAAAAAGTACTTTCCCTTCTTTTTTTTGCTGATGTCTCAGTACCATCACTTCTTCTGGTCCCTAAGTTCTTTATCTACTGGAAGCTCTTTATCAGGGGAATTTCCAAGAAAACACACAATTCTCTCCCTGATAAAGTTTCTAATGTCAGCTATGATAACACAGTTTCCTCTGTCTTCCTTCGACTTAACATTATTATCTTACTTAATTTGTACAATAACTAATGCAGCAGGTATTATTACTCTTAAATTCTGATTTTGAAATTGAAGCTCACAATAAATATTGGGGCAAAGTAAGTGGCAGAGACAGAATTCAAATCCAGAGTTTCATTCAAACCCATGCTCTTAACTACAAGTGTTAGTTTTCCTTCCTTTTCTTTTGGAAGGGGTTGTACTCTTAGAGCAGTATTTAACCTCCTTATTTCACAAGTCAAGTTACCCTGACAATCATATTGTAAGTTAATCACTCATCCCATCCATCCATTGATTAATTCAGCACTGATTGAATATCCCACCCTATGTGCTGGCTGTGTACTAGGTAGTGGGGTTCCAGAAGTAAGACATGATTCTGCCTTCAAGGGGCTTTAGCCTGGTAGAGAAGACAGGGAAAAAAATTCAATGCAATCAGAGAAGCCTAGCTATAAAAAGGTTGAAATAAGAGACCATGGGAAGTAAGAGAAAGGGGTCACCTACACCTGAGGCTCCAGAAAAGGCTTTCTGGAAGAAGAAAGGCTTGATTTGAATCTTTAAGAAAGAATAAGCTTTGCCCTGGCCAGGTAGCTAAGTTGGTTAGAGCATGGTCCGCACACTCCAGGGTTGTGGGTTAGATCCCCAGTCAGGGAACATACTAGGAATCAACCAATGAATGCATAAATGTGTGGAACAGCAGGTTGATCAATCTCTCTCTGTCTCTCTCTCCCCCTCCCTCTTTCCTTCACTCCTTTCCTCTCTCTAAAAAATCAATTAAAAAAGAAAAAGAATAAGCATTTTCCAGCAGGAATCAGAAATAAGGATAGGGTACTACAGGCCCAGGAACCAGCTGGAGCAAGGGCATGGAGGTGTGAAAAAATGCCCAGGAGGTGTCTGTACTGTGGCCTGCCGGGAATACAGGTGTCTATAGAGGGTCATGGGAGGTGAAATCAGAGACACACAGGGGCCAGACCAGGCGGGACCTCGGGGGGCCATCCTAAAGATTTGACTTGATCCTCTAGGTGATGATAAGAGGGGCTAGGAGGAGTTTTAAGGAAGGGAATGACGTGATTGGATTTGTGGGTGTGATTGCTATGTGAGGAAGGATTAAGAGGCAAGGGCTAAATTTGTCAGTACTTGGCCTACTGACAAGCATAGCCTCACTGGTGCTGGCTGTAGGTAAGCCTGGAGTTGCTTGTGATCATCAGGAAGCCCAATCGTAGCAACAAGGAATGAGGTAAATACAAACAGAAAAACAGAGCTGAGAGATGGAGAGTGGCAAAGTCCTTCAGAAACATCATTTGAGTCCATGAATCCAGATGTGCCTGAAGCTCTCTGACTCCATCCCACCTCATCCTCCCAAGTTATAAGAGCCAACATAAGCTAGTTTGAGTTGGGTTTCTGTTCAAGTTTTGAAACTCTGTGCCTCAGTTTCCTCCTCTGTAAAATGGGGGTAATAGTACTACCTATCTCCTGAGGCTAAGAATTAAATGAGATTTTATCTATACATATAAATATATGCAATGCATAGTACTATGTGTGACACATAGAAAGCACTCAGTAAAAGTTAGTTATTATAATAATTATCATCATCATCATTATCATCTCATTAGATTCCTGAGCTTAAGCCCAAAGCCATCAATCTGAGTCTACTCTCCCTGTTACTAGCAGAGGTGCAGCTGTACTTTCCATCAGCTTATTTTCCAAAGACTTGGGATTTGGCAGTTGCTGGTAGAGCATTTTAATATGATTCAGTGTTTTTATTTCTGTCATTTTGCTGTACCTGCCCCCTGAAGCAGAGAAATCCCTGAGAAGAAGAAATATACAAAATAAGAAGCTGTGATGAAGCCTCCTTGTCATTACCTAAATTCAAGCTGGTTTTCAGGGTATCTTTTGGTAAGCAGGCAAAGACTTGGAACTCAGTGGATGAAAGCACAGTTTGTGGCCCCTGGAGGTAGCAAATTGGTTGGGCTGGGGCCAGCAGGTGATAGAGACAATATGGGAAGGAATGGCAGCCAGCAGCCAGGACAACAATGCATTCTGGAAGCTGTAGTTTTCAAATTCATATAATAGCATGAAGATCACCCATCAGTTAGAGCCATGGATATTCAGCAGCTAGCTTAGAAAACTCTAAAGATCATTTTTAACTACACATACTGGACAGCTCAGCTGGCTCCTCTGGAACCTCTGTCAATCCCAGCCAGTCTGAGTTAGAATTATGGAAGGTGACAGGAGGGGAAATGATGGGCCAGAACAGCATTCCTCTTGGGTGTGCAACAATTAATGAAAAACTTTTAGACTAGGCTGAACCACTCACAGACCACACCAGCAGAGCAAATAAGAAGCCCCTTTCTGTTATCAGAGTTTGGCCAGGGCATCTACTTGGTCTTGCTTTTGACCGATGAAAGAATCTTTTGAGCTCCTGATCTACTGGTTTTTTGTCTCTTACTTTCAGCCCTGCTCTTTTATTAGAATTTAAAGATGATCTTCAGCATCTTTACTTTCACCTTTAGTGGTCTCAAGTGAGGGTCTGCATCTCCAGTCAATCTGCTTTGAATAAACACCATTCGTGGCAGGAACCTGACCATGTACAGGTCTTCCCTCCCTTTTTCTTCACCTTCCCCCCAGTGGAACACTGGACAACTTCCCTACTCATATTCCCTCCTTTCTCCCAGAGATTCTAGTTCATAGGGCTGGGGTGAAATCTGGCATCTGAATTTTAATGAAGATAGTAGGTGATCTGGTGCAGGTGGATCATGCGTTCACTGCTTCCATGAATGAAGTCGTGGAGTCAGATGATTTTGGCAGTGAATCATGCTTCTGCTTTTTTTATGAGCTATGTGAGCTTGGGCAAGTTTCTTCACCTCTCTAAGCCTCAGTTTCTATATCTTTCAAGTTTTGTAAGGTGTCTGACCCAGCATTTAGAAGGGGCTAAGTAAATAATAGGTACCAACTATTTCACTACCTCTTTGGTAGAGGACTCCAAAAGTCAAGCAGGAGACATGGTAAAAGCTATTGTTTGGAGGGAAAAAAATTAAGCTTCATGAAGGAATGAAGTTAGTGTGTATGGTTTTGGGGAGCTGGTGGCTTCAATGATCCCCATCTCCTGGTATTCATGCCCTTGTGTAATCCTTCCTGCTTGAGTCACTAGTGACTCACTTCTGGATAACATAGTGCAATATAAATGATAGGACAGCACTTCTGAGATTAGGTTGTAAAGACACTGTGCTTTACTCCTTGGGTGTGCTGTCTCTCTTAGATGACTTGTACTGGGGGAAGCAAGCTGCCCTCTGGAGAGGCCCATGTGTCATGGTAAAGAACCAAGGTCCTTAGTCCAACAGCTCATGAAGAACTGAAGCCTGTCAACAACCATGTGAACAAGCTTGGAATTGGATCATGTAGGTCTAGTCAAGCGTTCAGATGAGACCACATCCTTGGCCAACAGCTTGACTACAACCTAACGAGAGAACTTGAACCAGAGGTACCCGCCTAAGCCTCATTCAGATTACTGATCCAGAGGAACTGTGAGATAATAAGTGTTTTTGTTTTAAACTGCTAAACTGTGGGGTAATTTGTGATACAAAAGGAAAATACATCTTTACTACCTGGGGTTTTAATTTAGTTTCCTTCTGCCTTGGGGCTTCTTTGGGGGCCCACTCAACCTGGTGATGATTATAAATGGGAGACTGAAATCTGTGGAGGGCACTGGCATTGCAGCAGAGTGCCCTGAACAGCAGAAAGTAATTTCATGATGATCGCATCTTTTGAGAATGGCTGTGGGGGAACCCAGAGCCTGGAGAATAAGGCTTCTCTGTGGTGCAAGTCCAGTCAGGTGGGCTAAGCCCTAAGGCCAAGCTTGGGCTAAAAGGATTAAAGGTAATGGAATTCTCCTTGGGCAAATTTGGGGCTCATAGCAGGTTACAAGGGATGAGATGAAAAGTGAGAGGAAATTGGGGCAGCATAATAAAGATTGGAAGCACTGTCATTAGAGTCTAAAGCACTAGGCTCTGCTACTTATTAGCTGTGTAACTTTGAAAAAAGTTGTTTAAAATCTCTGAACCAATCATTTAAAGTAGAGATTATAGATCACATGGAGGGGGCTTCCAGCCAAGATGGAGGCATAGGTAGATATGTTTTGTGTCCTTGCACAACCAAAAGAAGGATAGCAACCAATTTAAAAACAAAAAACAACCAGAACTGCCAGAAAATCAAACCGTATATAAGTCTGACAACCAAGGACTTAAAAAAGAAACATTTATCTAGCTAGTAGGAGGGGCAGAAACAGGCAGCTAGGGCAGAGAGGACACATGGCAAAGTGGCTGGCAGACCGGGCAGTTCCACATTTGTGTGCAGATAAATTGGGAGGGACAACTGGGTAGTGAGACAGACCACACAACCCAGGGCTCCAGTGCTGGGAAAGAAAGCCTCAAAACCTCTGGCTGTAAAAACCTGTGAGAGTTCCAGTGGAGGAGAAACTGCCAGTCTCACAGGAGAGTCCATTGGAGAGGCTCACAGGGTCCTAGAACATACACAGGCCCACCCCACCTGGGAATCAGCACCAGGGCAGCACCTGGAAGAACACAATTAGCTTGTGGGTAGCAAAAGAAGTGACTGAAAGCAGGGCAAAAGCCGAGCAAGCATCATTGTTCCTTCTCTGACCTTTCCCCCATATACAGTGCCACAATGCAACAAAGTGGGTTGCCCTGCCCTGGCAAATACCTAAGGCTGCTGCTCCCCTTACAACATAACAGATGCACTGAGACAAAGAAATATGGCCCAAATGAAAAAACAGATTAAAACTCCAGAAAAGGAACTAAGCAATGAAGAAATAGCCAACCTATCAGATGCAGAGTTCAAAACGCTGGTAATCAGGATGCACATAGAACTGATTGAGCTCAGTTGCAAAATGAAAGAACAAATGAAGTACAGCTGCAAAATAAAGGAAGTAGTAAAGGCTATGCAAAGTGAAATAAAGCAAAATATTCAGGGAAACAACAGTGACGGGAAGGAAACCAGGACTCAAATCAACGATTTAGAACAAAAGGAAGAAATAAATATCCAACTGGAACAGAATGAAGAAACAAGAATTCAAAAAAATGAGGACAGGCTTAGGAACCTCTGGGATATCTTTAACCATCCCAATATCTGAATCATAGGGGTGCCAGAAGAAGAGGAAGAAAGAGAAATTGAAAACTTACTTGAACAAATCATGAAGGAAAACTTTCCCAATCTGGCAAAAGAAATAGACTTCCAGGAAGTCCAGGAAGCCCAGAGAGTCCCAAAGAAGTTGGACCTAAAGAAGAACACACCAAGGCACATCATCATTAAGTTACCCAAGATTAAAGATCAGGAGAGAATCTTAAAAGCAGCAAAAGGAGAGGAGAGAATTACCTGCAAAGGAGTGCCCATAAGCCTATCAGCTGATATCTCAAAAGAAACCTTCCAGGCAAGAAGGGGATGGAAAGAAGTATTTGAAGTCATGAAAGGCAAGGACCTACATCCAAGATTGCTCTATACAGCAAAGCTGTCATTTAGAATGGAAGGGCAGATAAAGTGCTTCCCAGATAAGGTCAAGTTAAAGGAGTTCATCATCACCAAGCCCTTATTATGAAATGTTAAAGGGATTTATCTAAGAAATCGAAGGTCAAAAACTATGAACAATAAAATGATAACAAATAACTATCAACAACTGAACCTAACAACAACAACAAAAAAACAAATACTAAGCAAACAACAAGAACAGGAACAGAATCAGAGAAATGGAGATCACATGGAGGGTTTTCAGTGGGGAAGGGAAGGGGAAGAATGGGGGGGAAGTACAGGGAATAAGAATCATAATCAGTAGGCATAAAATAGACAGGGGGAGATTAACAATGGTATAGGAAAGAGAAAGTCAAAGAACTTACATGTACAACCCATGAGCATGAACTAAGGCGGGGAATGCTGGAGGACTGGGAGGTACAGGGTGGAGGGGGAATGAAAGGGGAAAAATTGGGAAAACTGTAATAGCGTAATCAAAAAAATATGCTTAAAAAAAGAACATATCTGACCACTTCTCAAGGTTTGCAAGGGTCATGTTTCTGAGCCTGCTCCATTTAGAAAATTCTACATGTGTTGGAGTTATACATGTGAACCGAACATAGTTCTGAAGATGGAATATTGTGTACAAGGCACTGCAGAGTACATGGCATGACAAGGTTGCCCTTATATGATCAGGCCCTACAGTTTTTGAAACATAAGTAAACAGAAGCAGAAAAGGTGCTCATTTATGATTTATGGATCATCATTCTCTGCATCTAGATTTAGAGACCTTAATTCACCTTTAGGGAAGACTGCTGCTTTCAGAAAAAATCTCAGAATAGCCCTTTAATTATCCAGATATAAGACATTGTACTCATCATTGTTCCTGAAGGAAATGTGACATCACTGTTAAACTGCATGTAAGAATTGATCATTTAAATTACAACTCTATAAAACTACCATTTACTGAACACTTACCATGAGGTCATAAAAACCTCATTAAATGTGCCAATTTGAGCCCCTCCCTGGAGATCGGACTCAGAGGCATAAGCAGCTCAGCTTTCCTCAAATGAAGCTGCAGCTTCAGGCTTTTCCTTCAGTATTCCACAACCCCAATTCTGAGGACCCTGAATTGAACCCTGAATTACAGAAAAGGCAGCTTCACCCAAGGTAACATGGCTAGTAAGTGGTGGATTAGGGGCAGAGCCAATTCTGTAGCACGAAAACCCCTGTGTAGTGGGGGTATGGGAGTATGGAGTTCTACTGGATTACAAGTGCAGAAGCACCATGGTGCTTCTAGAGAGATCGGCTTATCAATCACCCTGGCTGGGCCACAGTTGTCCCAGAGTGAGTATAGAGAATTTTTTAAAGATTTATTTATTTAATTTTAGACAGAGGGGAAGAGAGGGAGAAAGAGAGGGAGAGAAACATCAATGTGTGGTTGCCTCTCACATGCTCCCACTGGGGACCTGGCCTGCAACCCAGGCATGCACCCTGACTGGAAATCAAACCAGTGACCCTTTGGTTCATAGTCCTGCGTTTAATCCACTGAGCCATACCACCCAGGGCACCATCAAGGATAATTTATATTCCCCAGCTTTCTTTCTCCTTCTATCAAGAAAGGAGAAAATGTAAAGTGCTGGGTAACTTTGTTTCTAGTTCTTTCTCTTGGAATTATTTGCTACAATCTCAGTTATTTGTTTTGGCCTTACTTTCCTCCAATTTTCTTATGAGATCAGCAGGGATGCTCTTTGAGCCAATATAACTTGAACTGTTTGACATGTTTTTTTAATTTCCATATTGCTAGATCCTAGCATGGTGCCTGACTCATAGCAAGCATCCAGCAAAAATGTGTCGGCTGCTTGAATGAATGAACCAATGATCGTTTGGGTGTGGAGGATGCTCACAGGTACCTGCAGATCTGCCCCCTTTTGATCCCCTCTCTGGTCTTAAAAGGGTCCTTTACTCTACCTGATGTTATCAGGACAAAGGAGCCAAATTTGGTACCCATATCTTCAGCTTAGGGGGACCCTATTGTATGAAAACTTACAGTTATGGGAATGATGAATTATGGTGATGGTGGTTCTTTTAAACAGATGTCTGTGAGGAAAGATAAGCAAGACCTCACCATTAAGGCGTTATAATTGTGGGCAGAGCCTGGGAAAGGCTATTAAGAATACAAACAATAAAGGACTATCACACACAAAAAAGAACATTGTTTCTTACGGTCATAATTATGCTTTTAAAATACCAACTAACATTTTTGTGTTTCCTTCTGGTTGTCTTTCTTTGCATATTTCTTTTTTTATAGTGATTGTAATTCATATAAATTTTTTAACCTTGCTACTTTTTATCCCACAAAACGTAAATATTTCCCTGTTATTACAAAATTTATAAACATCAGTTTTCATGGTTGAATAATACTCCGTTTTATAGATGTACCATAATTTATTTACCCATTCTCCTATTGTTGTTCATTTGGTTTCCAATTTTTTCCCCTTTTACAGCCAAGTAATTCTACAAAGAAGGTCTGTGTGCATGAAATGTATTCTATATTTAAGATTGTTTCCTGAAAATAAGAGATCAGGAGTTGAATGCTGGATCCCAAAGAGAGATATTCTTGAGATTCCTGGGAATATATCATTGCTAATTTGTGGTATTTTCTCATTGTTCTTGAGAATCCAGGCTCTGGATTCAAACAGGCCGAGGGCAAACTCTTGCTGTGGCATTAAGCTGTATGAATTTGGGCACCTTTGTTGACCTTTCCAAGTCTTAGTCCCTTAGCTGTCAACTAGGGATGACTGTACCCTCATTGTGGGGCTATTGGGAAGATGAACAAGTGATACATGCAAAGCTCAGTGCTTGACGTAGAGCATGTTCCATAGCCACAATTAATTCGTGTTTCTTTAATTATCAGCAAGGATGGACCTTCTCATTTATGCTTATTGTCTGTTTGTGTGTGTGTGTGTGTATAAATGGAGACATTATTTTAGCCTGAAAAAACCTAAACACTGAGGGACTCTACCAGGGAATGTTTATCAGACAATCTACTGGACACGTGGCGCTTTCTCGGGGCTCATCTAACCCCAGAGAAAAGCAGGCAGCGGTGTCCAACACTGCACAACATCTCTCCGTTTTGTTAGTTTTGAGTCCTATCATTTCCTGTCATTTTCCTCTTTAAGTGTTTCCTTTGAGACTAACTATATTCTTAAGTGTGATTTTTATTGTCGAGGAATCCTGTGGGAACATACCAACTGCGGAATGAATTTGGAGGGGAAACTGGATTTGATTTCCAGTAATCAGCAGTACCATGGGCCTCTCTAGGAGCACTTTGCTCTGAAAAGCCAGAGCTCCCAGGGCAAGAAGCCCAGTCTGCTCTGTGCTTCTGGAAGCAGAGGAGCACGGAGGAGCCTGAGCAGCCACAGTGGCTTCCCCTCCCACTGACAGCGTCTATAAATCCATTTCCTGTCTTGTAATTATGTCTCTTGTAGTAATTAGCTTCCTCATATCAATGGAGCCGAATTTCCATGTGTAATGGAGTGAAGCCTGAGCAAAATGCAGCTTTGGCAGGCAGGGCCCTTGGGGCAGGGAGGATGGCCCTCCTGGTTGCTTAGTCCGACTTTGTGCCACGCTGTGATGGGTGCTTTGCACACCTGTTCCATATCATTCTCATACTGATCAATCCTCTCTAGCAACTTCACTTTTGCTTTTATTGTCAAAGTGCAGCTTCTGCACACTCTCAGGAAGAAAAATCAAATGCATCAGTAGCACCTTGATGAACACATGACCTGTGCCAAAAGTTCCGCAGGTGCCTGAGAAGGAAATACTGCAGGAATCAGCAAGGGTAGCTCTTTGGAGGCCTGCGTCCCTCCTGGAATTTCACATAGACCACTGCCCCTTCACATCCCGGAGGCAGGCAGGCCACCCAGCATCAGGATGGCACAGAGGTCCCAGCAGGCACTTCAGGGTCCTCAGAGCCCAGGGCTTGCACAGGGACCCCCTGCTGTGACAGGAACATTTGGGGCAGACCTGCAGCCCTTGGAAGACAGGGCAGGGAAGCATGGGGGTTGGGGCAGAGTGGGTGGTTGCTGGCTCAGGGCCTTGAAGAGAACACCCCACCTCAGTAACAAAGAGAACACAGGCTCTTTATCTCACCCTCCTCCACCTTCCTCCTCTCCTCTCTTCTTCTCAGGCATCTCCTTCCCATGTGTTGTGGTGGCTCCTTAATTCTTTAGTTTGACAGAGAATCCATAGGGGAGGGGGAGAAGGCCACAAATTGTCAGGAAGGCTAAGAAAAAGGGTAGGAAGGACATTGGATTAGCCTTGAATCCTTGAACAAGCTACTTAGTTGTTGCCAAGTCCCTTAGATTCCTGATCTCTAAAATGGTCATAATAATCAATGTCTTGTGCATCTTGCTGGCCTGACAAGTATGTGGAATATGTCCAGTTTTGACTGGAGGGTGTGCTGGTTTCTCAGTGACATGTCTGGGGAAATGTGTATAAATGCATGTTTATATGTATATATGCATGCATCCTCAACTTCATACCTACAATCAACTAAATTCATATTTTTGTCTTTTGGAAAAATAAAACCACCATGTATAATAATAGTTACTACTGAAAAACCACTTGCTCTATGCCCAACTAGGCTCTGTACATATTCTATTATTTAATCCTCAAAACTCTATGAGGTAGGTCTTCTTAACCCCAGTTTACAGAAGAGAAAACTGAGACCCCAGATTAAGACAACCTCCCAACTCCCTAGGCCATGGATCTAGTACGTTTTAGAACTGAAACTTGAAAAGGCCCAAATTCTGAATCTTTAGTCTTAATCATTATGTTGTTTCTGAGAATCTGGGTTTTTCCATAACCAGACATTTTTGGACTCGGAGAAAGGATGTTTCCAAATGCCGTTATTCCCAGGCTAACTCCCACCTTTCTGTGGCTCTGGCTGAAAGTGATCTAAATGCTTGAAGTGAGAAAGGCTTTGGGAGTGTGCTGTGGCTTTCATCTCCACGGAGGCCTAGGCTATTTCTCCAGCCCCCACCTCGACCCTCAGAGGAGGCAGAGCCTCCAGGACGGGGCTGAGGACGGGGCTGAGGACGGGGCGCAGCGCTGCGCCCCGCAGTCTGGAGAGAGGGGCAGCAGCATTTCTTCAGCAGCTGGTGTGGAAGGGCCAGTGACCGGTCTTTTCCTTTACCTGCCTCTTCTTCCTTCCTGACCTGGTGCTTTTTTTCCTCATTATACAGAATTCTAGAAGGGTTTACTACAAGTTCAGCTTCTGTGCCAGGCAGGGAGACCCCATATTTACCTTTGCCAGTTCGAAATGTGAGCTGGTGATGGTTGTATGGCTGTAGTGTAGGAGTAAGAACTTACACTTTAAGGGCTATGGGTTCAAATTTTGGGTTTTCCGCTTTGCTGTGTCACTCAGTCTCTCAGGGTGTTCAGTTTCCCTGTCTTTTTTTAAATTTTATTTTTTATTTTTTTAAGAAGGGGCTAATAACAGTCTGTTGTTCTAAGTCTGTTGCTGGTATTAAATTAATCAATACACATATAGTTCTTGGGATGGTGCTGAGTATATATTAATTGCTCAGTAGCCCTCATTTTTACCACCTGTCAGACACTTCACAAAGGGATTCACAAAGGGATTCTCATTTAGCTCACACGACAACCCTATGAAGTAGATGTTATGATTATCTCCATTTTACAGATGAGGAAAATGAGGCTTTTGGAAGTTAGGGTCACACAGCAATTAAGTGAGAGCTAGGATTCAACCAGGAATGCCTGTCTCGAAAGCTCATGTCCTTAACCTCCTCATTGTTGTGCCTCTCAGAAATCCCCACGTCTTCCTCGTTGATTTCTGGGCCTTCCAAGGGAAAGCACTGCAGTGTGAGGATGGCTGCAGCTGGCTTATGTCTTGGGATGAGAAGTGTGGGACTGGTGACCTTGAAGTGAGCTGGACCCCTCCAGCACTCATTCTGGGGGAAGCGTCTCCAAACTGACTTTAAAGGGGTCTGGGGATGTCTGGCTGAGTCAAGATGCTGTTTGAAGGACCTTAAAGGGTTGAGAGCAGACAGGGCAAAAATAAACTTTGCATTAATCCATTATCCTAATTATCATCCTAAAGATAAGCTTGATCAGATATGAGCATTACTGAGATTGATTTGCCTAAAATAAGAATCTCATTTGCATTTTTCTGATTTCCCCCTACTTCGTTTAGTCACATTAAGACAGCTGCAGCTCTCGCCAAGGACAAACTTTTGAAATAAATGGATATTGCCCATGTGTTCTTATGGGGCATATGATCTTTTCCATCCGCTTGTGTGTGTTATTATCTCTTTGACAGAGGAGAGGACAGTTTAGGGAACTTCAAGGTAACAGCTCTGGCTTGCTAATGCAGGGTCAGCATTTTTAACTTCCTTTTTCTTTTTAACTTATATAGGAAATTATACCCATGGAGCCATCATACTGTTGGAGAAATTTAAGCCAAATATGTTTCATATACAAATAAAGTGGATTGGAGAAGATCCTATGGTCTAGAGTCTGAGTTATCTAGACTGTAATTTAAGAGATACTTTCATATAGCTTTTTTCATCAACCTGGAGAGGTAACTAGGGCAAGCATTCTTATTCCCATTTTACAGATGAGGAAACTGAAGCCCAGTGAGGTTAAGGTATATGATTTAGGCTCCGTGGTTTACCAATAGTGTTCAAGACCTCTTGACTCCCAGCCCTGGGTCTCAAACCTCCTGACTTGTGTGTCAGGGTGCTTTGCTGACCCAGATGCCCGTGAGCAGCTTTGGGAAAAATCTCTTCTCGAGGAGAGGGAGATTGATCCTGGTCATACAAACAAGACTACATCCATGTGACTTTGAGTGACCCTTCATGGGGAAGACAAGACCAGTGGGACTGAGAGCCGATGATGAGCATCTGCACGTGCTCCTCAGCAGAGCAGATCACCAATAATAAAGACCCATGAGGTCCTAGCATCTAAGCTTTAGAAAGATCCCCCTGACTTGGTTTCTGTCTTCAGCCTGGGGCCAGTGTACTCTGTGGCCGGTCCATCTTCAACTTGACTTGATGATTAACTTTCAGAATGGAAAGAGCGTGGACTGTGGAATCCAATAGGGATGGACCGAGTCCTGGCCTTGCCATTAAGGTCAGCTGGTGTTCGTAAGGGTGCTCTTTGTGTGGAACTTAATCTATTATATTTTCAATTTAAAACATGACTTCATACATTTTATCACTTAATCCTACAACACTGCTGTGAGGCAGATCCTAATGTTATTGTCCCCATTCCGCGTATAGGCAAACAGCTTCATAGAGGTAGGGGCTATAGAACTGACCCAAGTGAGACAGTCTTGCTCCGATTCCAAATCTCATATATATTTTAAAGTTAAACTTAAAAATGCAGAATGCATTCCCTTGGCTCAAATTCAAAAGATAAAAAATGAACTGAAAAGCCTCCTTCCTGCCCCTGTCCTCCAGCCAGCGAGTCCACCTACCTGGGGGCAGCCGACTGCACAAGCTGAACGTGTTTTCTTCCTGAGACTGAGGTCTTTCTATGCAGGGTGGGGCAAAGGAGGTTCCCACGTGCTTGCATGGACACATAACACAATAATTAATAAATAATAAGTTAAGAGGACTCTGTTTTGTGTACTCACAAGTGCAAACCTACTTTTGCCACATCCTGTGTATACAAGCAAAGAGGTAAGCCTGTTGTTTCTGCTCTTTCTGTGCGTGCATGGCTGCATAAATCCTTTTGCACTGAGGAGCTATTGAACGTTCTATGCATAAGACCCTAGGACAGTATTGATTTTGGTGATACGAATACGAAAGTAGTATTTTTAGTTAAACATGCTCTATTCTTTCAATTTGTCTGCTTTTGCTCTTGCTTTTCTTCCCTCAGCACAAATGTGTGCCACCTAACACCCACTCCCCATCTGCAAGCTCCAGGGCGTCTTTCAGGATGCAGTGGGGATGTCATCTCCTTTTGAGAAAATTTCTTCAACTCTCCCTCTCCCTGCTCAAGGTTCTTCATTTCCTTCTTCGTATGCTCACATTTTCCACATGATATTATCATTATTTTAAAACTAATTGGGCTCTTAGATAACCTGATAGGTCCCAGGAGGGCATTCATTCATTCATTCATGCAGCAAATACATGTTTTTGGTGAGGTTCTGCTCTTTTTACTTTAAGGGGTAGCCTATTAAATACGCTATTCTGCCTCTTGCCTTCTAAAACTTTTTATTATAGAACAATTTCACACATGCTGAAAAGTAGAGAAAATAGCGTGAACCCTCCTATAGCCATCAGCCCACTTCAACTATTAGCTACATACGGTTCTCCTTATTTTATCTACACCCCCGTTCTGCCCCCTCTCCTGATAAATTTAAAGCCAACCCAGACACCATACAATTTCATCTATAAATACTTTGGAATATCTCTAAAAGTGACTTTAAAAAATATAACCACACATCTATCACATATAAAAAATTATAAAATATTCAGTTTGCATTCAGATTTCCCTGATGGTGTAGTCTCTCTCTCTCTTTCTCTCTCTCACCCACACAGATGCCGCTTTGTCCAAATCAAAACTCAAGCAAGGTCCACACATTGCATTTGGTCAGTCCCTTGCTTTTTTTCACCTAATAATACTCTTGGAGATCATTTCCTACCAGAACATGAAAAAACTAGAACTACTTCATTCTTTTTTCCATTGCGGAGTACTCTTTGCATGGATGTTCCACCATTCATTTAACCGGTCTCCTGTTGGTGGACAGCTTAGGTCATCCCAAACCTTTTACTGTTACAAATGGTGCTGCACCAAATAACGTTTTAAGTATGTCACTTTGCACACATGGGATATATTTGCAAGATAAATTCTTGGAAGCCAAATTTCTGGGTGAAAGGATATGTGTGTTTGTAATTTCAAAAATTATTGCTGATTGTCCTTCTTTGATGTTATACCCAAGCCATTGGTACTTATCCCAGCCAGGTGGGTGTGACCACTTTTCCTGTACCCTCCTCAGGAGCCATATACCTCTCTCAGACCTCTGTCCCTGTGATTCCCCTCCCCCCCCTTTTTTTTTTGGAATGTCCCATCTCACCTTGTCTCTCTGGTGAACTCCTGTTCTTTAAGGCTAAGCCCAACCCCCGACCCAACCTGCTCCCAGTGAATCCTTTTCAATGCCCACATCATACTTCATACTGGGTCCTCTTTGTTGACTCATCTCTCTCTCTACTGGCCATTGAGGTCCTTGAGGGTGTAGACCAAGGCACAAAATAGGTGGCCTACTTAAGGTGGTCCTTAGAGGTGCTGAAGGACTGACAGGCTAAGGCATAATCTCTGGATCCTGTTTGGAGTTCAGGAAATTCTGCTGTTTTCTTAGGTGGAGCAAATCCAGAATCCTGGTTGCATCAAGCACTGTGATAACACTCTCAGGCCCAAGTACCGAAGCCCAGACAAGACCCATGCTCCATGTTGCCTGGCCCCAGAAGCCTGCAACAGATGGCTGGGAGGTCTGATTGTCTTACACCTGCAAAGTGTTTATGGGTTCTGACCTTTCGGATTGCTTTCTATTTAATTTGGGCTGCAAGACCTTGTTTTTCCCCATTTTAAAAATCTAGGCTTTCTTCTCACCCCACCAATGAAATTGTCATCCTCCAAATTATTAATATCTGGATGGACAGGAACAGAATTAGGCCCCACAAAAGCAAGTTAGGTGGGGCAGGTGGGGGTAATCCCATGTGCCCAAGGTGGGGGAGGGTGCAGCAGATGGCTCCCCAGGCAAGCCTTGAAAGCCAGGATTAAAAAGTAATTTTCAGCATGCTGAAAATGGGACTGCAGATTTGGGTCACTGCAATTAACTCTTTCCCTGCTGTAGGCTAGAGGCTTGGTGCGGAGAAGAGGTGTCCTGCATAGGGGAGAGGCTAGGTGAGAAGCCCTAGGTTTCTCCTCCTTGGTCTCATAGAGAACATCTCTTGAGACTCTTTTTGAGGAGGGAACTCAGGCCCTCAGGGTCAAGCTCTTCCTGGACACAAGGCTCTTACTTTCCCTCTGAGTGTGGACTCCATCGGAGGGAAGTCCCTCCTAAGGGAGACAGCGTGCTTCAAGGGGCTGAGTTCTGATCAGAGGCTGGAAGTGGCACCTCATCCTGTTAGCAGCACCTCAGGTGTTTTCCCCACCACAGAGGAAGTGCTGCCTCGCATCTGTGCTAGAGATGCTATAGTGCTCTCCCCACACAGGGTCTATCAGTATCTGTCCCCGTTACCAGCTCCATGACGCCAAAATAATTCCTTTATCCCAAAAACCAATGCATGAAATTCTTTCCTCCAAGGTATGATATTCTCCCCCTGCACTCTTGAATTGTAGAATTGCAATTAATGGGGTTTCTAATTTTTCTTTTGTTGCCAGGAAGCTTAGAGCCAAAATGTGCAAACTAATGCCATGGTCTCCATGAATGCATTTTGTTTTTTCACCTATCTTGCTATTCTATCCTAATTTAGATACTCTGATTTTATTTTTTATTTATACAGCACTATATTGCTAAAAGTATGTCCTGTATGTTATATCCAATCATTTGTGCAATGAGGTAGAGTATAAATAAGTGCAGAAATAATTCATACTTTTATTCATTAATTCATCTTTTTAAAAAAGGCACCTGTTAGATGCTTAATACTGTAGTAGATGAATGGTTGATACAAAAAATACACTTAAATATTTATCACCTACTGTATACCAGGTGCTATGCCTAGGACCTTTTATGTCATTTATTCTATGTCCAACGAGAACCTTAGGACATGAATAATTAAATGAGTTGGAATACATAAAGCATTTAGCCTGGTGCCACATATAGTAACTACTAAATAAGAGGAAGCTGTTCTTATTAAGTACTATTATTCTCATTTTAAAAGAAAGAAACTGCAGTTCTGAAAGGTTAAGTTATATTGTTGTGAGAATTTGATGAAAATCATAAACCAAAGGCCTAGCAAGTAGTGAATGCAGCAGGCATTTGATGTCATCTGCTACTCAGATTCCAGTGCCACTCCCCAGAGCACGTAGTTCACGGGCTCCAGGCCAGGCTTCACCCCCCGTCCAGGGGAGGAGCATGTGACTCAGGCATGGTCAATCAGTGCTCTGTGTTTACTTAGCAATGGGAAGAGGTGCCAGGGTACAACCCGATTTGTCCAATCAAAGTGCATCCTAGGACTTGTGTGTGTGTTATTAGGAAGAGACTTGCTCTCTTTACTACTAAGCCTGAGCTGACCATATATATGACTGGAGTTTGAGCAGCCATCTTCTTACTCTGAGCAGAGAGCCCGTTGGATAATGGAGTCAACAAGAGACTTTGCAGGTTAGAGCTGGAAAGAGTGAATATGGGTCCTGAGCACATCATTTTCCTGGGTCAAGCCACGCCTGAAGCCACCAGGATCTGTTCCATGATAGTTCAGTTGCTGAGCCAATAAAATCTCTTTTTTTGCCTAATCTTGTTTGAGTTGGGTTATAGTCACTTACCACTAAAAAGATTCTAATTTATACAAGGCATTCAATAATTTTTTGCTTGTTATCTTTTTCCATATAATGGCCTTGCCCAATGTCACAGCTAGTAAGTGGCAGCATCAATACTTGAATACAGCTCTGGCCCTAAAAGCCATATATGTTATGTTCCCTTCCTTCAGGAACTTGAGCTGTAGTTGGGGTGCCAGATGGAGACAAATAAAACTGATGGATGATGAACCAAGGTGGGAACAGTGGGACCATTGTGTAAAAGATAGGGCATAGTGTTTCTGGAGCACCCTAACCCTTACTCTCCTCCCCAGAATCTGTTAAGTGGTCTGGGAGAAGAACAAATGCTGATTCACAGACATGCCAGCGGCCTCTGTGGTTTCTATGCAAGGAGCTGATGTTTCCGCTGCCTATTTAAAGGAGAAGTCTCACCTAGAGCAGAGGCTAGATGAGAGAGTCAGGGACACATCTACAGCACTGCACTCTGACTCACCATGTGGCCTCTTTGGTGAGTCATCTCCCTTCTGAGATGGGCTTTCTCATCTGCAAAATGAAACGTGACAAATGAGATACAAATGACATATTGTAAGTTGTTAAACTAATAGGTTGCTTCGGGGTAGTCCCACCTGAGTAACTGAGCACTGGGTCTCTCCTATTTGGGACTCCTCGAAGGCGTTTGTGAGTGAGTCCCAGTTACATCATCTCCACCGGAAAGAGCATCTGCTCCTCCAGCTCAAGGCTTCCTGCTGCCCACACAGCCATCACTGCCCAGGGTGCCCTCTGTGTGTGTCACAGCCTGTCTCTGGCCTGTCCCTTAGCATGCTGCCCTGCTGCCCTGGTCCTCTGATGAGGAAGGGAGGTCTCTTCCCTGATCCTATTCAGGGAGCTTTTTTGCTGTTCATGTCAAGATAAACTTGCAGGAAAAGAAAGGTGAAGGCTGAGCGTGGCCCTGGTTCTGCAAGTTTTGTTACCTTCAGGGCAGCTCCCTAACTAGGGAAGCATAGATATGGGAGGGTGAAAGAGCCAGTGTCTCCACTCAAGGACAGTTTCAACAAGTGCGGAAGATACTAATGTTACAGGCAGCACCTTCAAAGGAAACAAGCCTGGTAAGACAGAATTCTGCAAGGGAGCTGCTTACCCAGTTTTGCTCACTTTGGGCAACAGAATCAAAACCCTGATGATCAGCTAGAGCCCACCCCATTCAGAATACAAAAATGGTTAAAATATAGTGCTGGTAAATGTTTAAAACTACCTCTCCAGAAAAAAAAATGTATATATGTTTATTGGAAAAATTTATAGATAGAAAGGGTATATAGTACACAATTTATAAATAATAAAACACACAATGCTTTATTGTAAATTCCATACAGCCAATTGATTCTCACGGTGCTCTAATTGACCTCTGCTGAACTCCCGTGTCCGTAGCCAAACTACAGCTGCGATTCAACCATGATGTGACAGGATCAGACTATGGATACGGGCTTGATTATTATCCCACTCATCAAAGAAGGCACTCTTTTCACTAAATGAATGAATATAATTTCTGTGCGAATGTCAGTTGATATGTTTTATGTTAAGGAGTAAGACAAAGCGAAACAGCAAAGATGTATATCAGAATGTCATTTGTTCATCAGTGGTATAGTGACTTCTTCACTGAATCAGGTAATAGTATTTGAAAGCTGGAAGAATATTTCCTTAATTTTTGCAGGGAGTCACAATGTAGCAGTTGCAGACACAACATAGGTTTACATTGAATCTGCCTAATTAACATTTTCTCCATCATTTTCTGAAGTTTATACAATCAATAATTTCCATGGTGTAAGTACTTCCACCAAACTGATTTCAATTTATCAATGTTAAGCCACTGAATGTGGCACTGGAAAGAGAGGCTCAATAACACGACATCGCATATGGTATTTCCACCATTCAGAGTAATCGACATAAATAACCTCAAGAGCATAGAGGATGATAAACTGTAGTAAAACAATTAGAAGGTGGTGAATTTTGAGTATTTACTACCTTTGTTTTTAATGTAATTTATTTCACTATAAGTATATATAATTTAATTTTTATTGATGGCTGTATTTAATAACCACCTTGCAAAATTCCTGAAAATTTAACAATCGGCTCTGGTGAGCCAGTGTGAGCTGGCTCAAGCACTCTATTGCCAAAGACAGATGCAGACCACACTCCCAGCTCAAACCACGTTTGGTAAAGAGAACTAGATCAATTGTTCAGCATACTAATTAATACCTGACAAATTTTAAGGCCATTTCTGCTTTCCTGTGTGATCTCATTGGCCATGTGGCTCAAGGCAAATTCTGGGCCCCCTGTGGATCCTTTAGGGCCAGCGCCTCTCATAGTGTGGTCCCAGACCCAGCAGCCTCAGCAGAATACCAAACATTCTGGAAATGCAAATTTTAGGGCCCACTGGCAAACTCCTCAGTCAGAACTTCAGGGGATAGGGCCCTGTGATCTGTGTCCAGTGTTTTGGATACGTGCTCAAGGTATTTCTGATTCCCCCTCAAGGTCGCTGTTCTTTTCCGAGGACTATAGTTTGAGTAGCACTGCTCTTTGTGTCTTGCTCCATGCTGTGAGTGATGGAGTGTCAGCTTTTGAATTTAGAACCCTTGTTTCTTCTTCCAGGTGTGCTCAGCGTGCAGTGCTTAGGAAAAGAGTCCCCTCCCATCCGTCCCTGTGCAAGGTTTCAACTCCATTCAGTATGCTTTGCAAAACTGCGGTGGGACAGGAGCTCCTCCAGCCTCTCTGTGCCGGCTCAGTGCTTCCGTGATCTCCGGGGCCAGCACTCTCCTGCACTGCGAACACGGCAGGGGCAGTTTGCGTTGCCTTCAGTCAGGAGAGGGGTTCGATGTAGAGGCCCCGTTTGTGCTATCTGGGGGCGTTGACTCCTATAAAGTCAAAGATTCTTCCTTCTCTGTAAATAAGCTGCAGTGACAGAAATCCTAGGTCAAGTGGGCTTAAACAACAAGTAAATTAGTACTATTATTTTTTATAACTGATGTCCATGGGCTGTGGGATTGGTTGGTTTAGAGGCTCAGCAGCAGCATCAAGGACCCAGGTTTTAAAAATTTCTCCATTATGCCAGCCTCCACATTACTTCAGCCTTTTGTCGTTTGCAAAGATGGTTGCGGTGGCTCCAGCATCACAGCCAGAGCAGGGGTTCTTAACGGGGTGCCATGAGCAAACTCAGGAAGCCATGAACCTGACTGGGAAAAAGAATTACATCACTAACCTCTGACTGGAATGTGGTGTTTTCTTCAATTACGGATGTAGGCAATTGACTGAAGCAGTCGTAGTGTGCTATGGTTTTGTCCCCAATGGAAATCACAAGTATTTTCACATAACATTATACTTGTGACTGACTACCTTGTGAAGTAGCATTTATGGGTAACCCCACTTTAAAATCTACAATAGTAGTTTTAGACCTGCCACTAGTTCTTGATATGGAATGTGTTAAAGTATTACATATGTTATTATACCATAAGTATGTTTTAATATTTGAATAAATATTAAATATTTTAATGTTACACTACAATTGTTTGTATATAGTTTATGTATTTCAAAATATTATTCTAAGAAGTAATCCCACAGAATTCCCTGGCTGCCAAAAGGATCCTGACACAATCAATCAATACAATCCCTGATGTGGAAGAAGGGAGGCCATCTCCTTTCATCATATCTCTAGTATTTCTCTAAAGAAACATCATAGCCCTGGCTGGTGTGGCTCAGTGGATTGAGTGCCGGCCTGCAAAACGAAGCGTTGTTGGTTTGTTTCCCAGTCAGGGCACATGCCTGGGTTGAAGGCTGGGTCCCCAGTTGGGGGCGTGTGAGAAGCAACTGATGGATGTATCTCTCACACATCGATGTTTCTCTCCCTCTCTTTCTCCCTCCCTTCCCCACTCTCTAAAAATAAATAAATACAGTCTTTTTTTTTAAAAAAAGAATAAAGAAGAAATATATGTGGTGATTGCTGGGGGAAGGCAGTATAAGGGGACTAAATGGTAATGGAAAAAATATGATAAAGATTAAATAAATTTTAAAAAGAAAGAAAAATCATATTATCATAGGCCAGAACAGGGTCACATGACATTCTTGAGCAATCATTGTGGGGGGACCAATGATTGGATCAATTCTTGGACCAATCAGGTGCACCCCTGGTCACAGGGTGTGGCCAGCTTTCCCTGAGGTGTGGAGCTACTTGTGGCAAAGTGGATATGAGAACAAACTGGGATTCTGTTAGGGAAGAGGAAAGGGAGAACGGATGCTGGGGAGGCAGGCAGTCCCTCAGGTGCTCTGGGTCAGGAGTTGCTCCAATACTGGAAGGATAAGACTAAGATAAAAAGAAGAACATTTTTCTGTCTGAACACTTTGGGAGTATACGGAGGGGAAATGGGCTTCTTACATTTCCAGAAAGTCTTCCGGGGGAAGGCATACGTAAGTCAAGTCTTGGACAATGGCTTGGTCTTAGCCAGGAGAAAGATGGAAAATTATTCCAGAATGTGGAAATAGTATATGCAAAGACTAAAGACATGAAAGGGCGTGGTATGTTCTAGGTAGTACAAGTACAGTAATTTAATATTTGTTAAGAGAAGGAGTGGCAAGAAAAGAAGCTGGAGAGGCAGCCAAAGGCACCAACATGAAGGACATTAAGTATCAAGGTTTGGGTTAGAATTCCATCCGGATGAACACAGTTTCTGAGGGGCTTTAAGCAGATCAGTGACACGATCCTATTCAGTGTTTCTGAAAGCTTGTTCTGGCTGTGGTTCAGAGAACAGATAGAAGGGAGAAAGACTGAGGGCCACTTAGGAGACTGTTGTTAAACCAGAAGAGGGATGGTGGTCTAAATAAAGGTGGTAGGGCTGGGGCTGGAGAGCAAAGAACGGCCCTGACAGAACTTAAATGGCTGATTGGATATGGCGTGAGGGTAATGGGGAGAGAATGGGTGAAACCCAGGTGCCCCCATGTTTGTGACTTCAGCCAGTGGCGGATCATTCACTGAATAAGAAATGGGAGGAACCACAGTTGGGAGCGGTCAGAGCAGACGATGAGATCATAGGTTCAGAATTGGATAGATTGTGATATAGTTTTGGCTTCTCTTGGTCTTGGCATTCTCATTTCCTGTATTTTCTCTGAAAGCTTGGAACCTTCAAAACTTTTCCACGAGAACCATGGAGTTAGGTCTGAAGCTCTAAGTCTAAGACCTCTGTGGAAATAGGAAGCCATGGTGGAGAAGGGATGACCCAAGTGATGTGATTTCTGGTCTACCACTCAAAGACTCACACAAACAATAAGAGCGCTAATTCTGTCTCCTTTGCAGGAAAATCAGCTTCTATTATAATTATAGGTTTTTAAATAAATATCATGGGGGATACTTAGCACCAAACAATGAGATATTGAATAGCTTATTGTTTTTTCGTCCTGTTCATAGAGTGAAATCAGATTCAACAGAATTCAAGGACTTTTAAAGATTTGGAAAGTGACTCTAAGCCAAGTAACTTGCTACTTCACAGACTAAATAAATTATCAAGGCAATAAGAGGCTAGAACTTTAGCCTGGGGAAATGGTTAATAGCTTTGTCTTCTAGTTATTGTGCTGGTTTTTTGCTTATTGGAGAGTGCAGCATTCCAAGAGGGGGGCTATACATTTTACGGCAGGGGCACCGATGCAGGGGTGGGATGGAAGTGGGCAAGCAGTTACTGATGCTGAGGTTAATCATCAATCACGGGAAACACGTACCTTTGTTAGTCACTGTTGTTTAACAGAACCCTGTCATTTTGGCTTCTTCCTGTGTTTTCTAATCCCTTCACCCACTCATACATATACATGTATACTCATCAGCAAAGCAGACACATGTGTGGACCTATTCAACAAAACCTTGGGCTGGCCATTGTTTTAGATGCATATATCCACACAGGGTCCTTAGTCATGGACATTGTTAATCCAGGTCCTTTAAAAAGAGGGTGCCTGGCATGAACAAACAAAGCTCAGGAGGAAGCATTTGACTGTATTGATTTCACAAACCCCATATCCTCACCCCACCCTGTCCTGGGACTCTTGCTGTTGTTATTGTTTCTCGAAATCTTGTCCTGGGCTTTGAACTGGGCAGAATGTACCCATTATGCCAGCCCTGTCCTTAGGAGCTGACAGGCAAAGGCTGGTAGCATTCACTGGATTTTGGCAGTTGCAGATGGGAGCAGTGGTGGCTGCTGGGGGTGTTACCTGGTGGGTGGGGAGGTGGAGAGACAGGTGGGTTCTTTCACACGCCTCTCCTTTGTGAAGGCATTCGGTGCTTGGGGCTGTCTGTGTCTTCGCTTTGCAGGCTGTTGGATGTCTCTGCTCCAGTAGGGGCCAATTCCCCAGCACGAGGCTCAGGTGTTGCCTGGGGGGATGTTTCCTTTGCACACAGACTTGTCATCCAGGGTCGGCTCTCTCCAGCATGCTCTCTATGGCAGAGAACAGGTGTCCACATTGCAAGGATGTTTTGACAAGATGGCATTAGGAGCTGGGGAGGCAGGAGGTGCCTGAAGGTGAGGGACCAAGTCAAGGGAGGTCAGCTGTGGGCTGGGCTGGCAGCTGGCTCCAGAGTCCAGGGGTCACAGAGGTGGGCCAGAGAGTCCCACTAGCTGCAGGAGTAAGAACTCTGTTCCAGGGGCCCTGGCCACGTGCTGCTGGCCTTGCTGGCACTGTCTGTGGAGTGGGGGTTACTGCTGGCAGGCCAGAGAGCTGCAGGTGAGCCTGGTCTGGTTGGGGTGAAGGTGGAGACACCAGAGCAGCATTTCCCCAAGTCTGTCCCACTGAACATTGATTCCATGGAACCCAAAAATGATGAAAGGGTTCTGGGATTACATGAATCAAAGCAACACTGAGATATATAAAGGGAAATGAATCTCTACTGAAAAGTTTCCCAAACTCGTAATTTGCTAAAGAGTATAGTAAACCTTTAGGCAGGGATTAGTGTACATATATTTCCCAAAACTGTTTGACTGTGGAACTGTTTTTAGGTGCAGCATCTCTTGGGGTGAGGGTTCCACAGAACGTGCTTTGGGAAACACTGCCTGTGCTTTCCTTGCATACCGAGTTTGTGTGCCCAGGCTGGGTGCTTGGATCCTCATAACAGGATGGTGGATTTAAAAATAATTCTTTTTTTATTCTCACCCAAGGATTTTTTTTTCTTTAATTGATTTTTAGAGAGAGAGAGGAAGGGAGAGGAAGAGAAAGAAACATCTCAGCCATTGAACCCACAACCTTTTGGTCCATGGGACGACACTCCAAACAGCTGAGCCATAGCATGCAGGGTATGGATGGTGGATTGTGAATCTAGCTATTGGCAGGGCTACTCGTTTGTACTTACTACAATACTAGTCAATGAATATGTCGCAGAGAGTTCTCTAGGAACACAGACCTCTTGATATTAAAACAAGACTAAGGATCTTCAGCTGCTTTGCTCAGAATTGTGCAAGTGAATTAAGGAGGAGTAGCTAGGGGTACCTGCCTGTAGAAGTGGGGGATGCCAGTGGCAAATAAGCTCAACCTTGAAAAAAAGAGAGGGCAGGACCCGTGTGAAGATGAATCTGCAGGGATTGTGGGGTCACACCGCAGGGCTGAGTGGGAGGGAGCAATACGGTATGGTAGTAATAAACTGAGTTCTAGATATGGATAGACCTCATTCAAATCCTGGCTCAGCTATTCATTGGATGTGGCACCTAGGCAAGCTTATTAACCATTTTTAGCCTCAGTTTCCACATCTATAAAGTGGCATTAATAATAATAATACACCCCAGGTATTTGTGAGGAGTAAATAAGATAATACCTGTCACTTAGCACATGACCTGCCACAAATCAGGAGTTCAATGAGTCTTTTTAAACAGTTCTGATGCAGCTCTGGCTGGTGTGACGAAGTGGATTGAGTGCCAGCCTGTGGACCAAAAGGTTGCCAGTTCGATTCCCAGTCAGGGCACATGCCTGTGTTGTGGGCCAGGTCCCTGGCTGGGGGTGTGCGATAAGCAACCACACATTGATGTTTCTCTCCCTCTCTTTCTTCTTCCCTTCCCTTCTCTCTAAAAATACATAAATAAAATCTTTTTAAAAAGTTCTGATAGTAAGAACAAATATCTGTCAGGTGATAGAAGAAACCAGGGTATGAGTGTGCACTGCTGTACACAGAAGGCAGGTGGATGGGGGCAGGGGGGACGGGGGCAGGAGTGAATAGATTGAGTTACCTTGGTGCACTCAGGTTGGCTGAGTTGAGGGAAGGAAAGAGGTATAACGTAGAATTAGTTTTCTGCTTCTGTAACTAGGGCCAACCCAGCCTCGGCTTGGCTCTGCTATCCCCAGTCAGTGTATCGACAGGAAAGCACCACTAATACTCGCAGTAAACTCTAACCTGTGCCGTTTGGAGTCTAGACTCCCTTGACATTCAATGGGGCTTCAGGCTGCAGGTTAGAGGAGGGATCTCTGCCCCTGGAAGCCTGGCTTCAATTCCTCAAAGGGAAAGAAAAGGTCACTGGCATTTGGGGATGCCTGGAACCTACTGAACCAAGCAATGAGGTCACCAATTTACCCTCTGGCTGTAGAGTCCCATCTCAAGAGGTGATTCATATCCTAATGGAAGGGAGGAGGCAAGATAATGAGCAGCTGCTTCTCCTGCTCTCTGCGTATGGTGCTGCCTCCAGGCCATGCACAGGCAATTTGAGGAAGTGATCTGAGGGTTCAAGGTGAGCCCTGAATGTGGTGGAGCAGTTTGTACCACATGAAGGGAAAATGGGGTGCAGCTGGCTTGTGAGTTATTAAGGCCACACCTGGCCACATTCAAAGAACATCCTCCTTGATGTGGAAAGGCTTCCTGGCTAGTCCCTGCCTTGTTCTCTGAGGGATAATAGGTGAGACAAAGGTGCTGGCAGGGCCGTTTCATGCCGGATCGGCCTGGGCTGCCTGGGTAGGGATCTTTGTGGGTGTGGAGGATGTGTGCTCGGGTGGTGTTTAAATCACACTGGATGGAAATAGCATCAATAGCCAGCTTACTGTGTTATGAGCCTTTCCACACACGCTAACTCACTGGGCCCTCACAACCCTGAGTGGTGAGTTTTCTCATTTAGCCACATTTGCAAATGGGGAAACTGAGCCGAGGATAGGTTGAGTAATTTGCTAGAGGTGATATTAGTAGTAAGGACCAGGATATGAACCCAAGCAGTAGAGCTCCTGGGTGTAGGTGCTGAACCACTGTGCTTTCTCAGGATTCAGCAGAAATGGGACTCAGGGGTGGGCTGGATGAAATCCATAGAAAGAAGTATAAGCTCTGCATCTGAGCTCTGGGAGCAGGGTTGGGGTAGGTGGCTAGCTCAGGAGCAAGTTCAAGCCAGAACCAAATATCTGAAGCACAACTGTGTTGAAGACAAAGGCAAAGAACTGCAGAGATAGCTCAGGTACATTTTACCGAGCAAGTGGTTGTGATCTTTGCCAGGGTCTACTGCCTGCCCCAGCTCCATATGTGATTTGGGAGGTGGAGATGGGATTATTCCCTGGCCCTGTGATGGTCCCATATGTTTCGGGGGCAAGAGGATTTTGATTCCTGGAAAAGAGATAAAGAGCTCTTGCTTGGCAGGGCTTGAAATCCAGTTCCAAATTGCAGGAACCGTGTGACTTTGGAAAAGTTATTTAAACTCTCTGAGCCTCGGTTTCTTCATCTGTAAAATAGGGGTCATGTACCTCCATGGCATTATGATGAGGATTCGATGAGACTATGACTCACACAGTGCTTGGGGAATGATAGATGCCTGGTCAGTGTAGGTTCCTCTGTGCGCTTGCCTTCTTCTCCCTCTTTCCTGGAAAAATATGATTTCCTCGGGTGAAGTTAAAAAAAAGAAGGGGAAAGGTAATACATTTGCAGGGCCTGCAGCTCTCCCCAAATGTCCATGGTGGAGAAGAAAGTTATTTCTGACTCCGGTTGTGCTTGGAGAGGACAAGGGTGCAAAGAGAAACCCTCTGGCCCTGCCTCGATGCTTCTCTGGGGTTGCAGTGACCATGACACTGAATTTGCCACAAGAACTGACACCAGCAATGGCACACACAAGCAAGATGGGGCTGAGGGGATAACTGGGAATCTGGGCAGGAAGAGGGCTGAACCCGAGGAGGTAGCCCTGAGGCCCTGACCCACGAGGGAGAAGAGGATGGAGACTTGTATCTGGCAGGAAGGCCAGCCTGCCTCCAGGGTACAGCCACGGTGGAGTCCTAGGTTCGGTTCACAGCCACTCCCTCCCTTCTCTTGCCCTTCTTAGGAAAAGAAAACCACATGTGTTTTCCTTTTGGCGACTCAACCTACCCTCTGAGCCACCAGGAAAGAAAACAGCTAGAGAGTGAAGACAAGTGGAGTGCATTCATTCATTCATTTATTCATTTATTCAACTAATATTTATAGAGCATGTATTTCCCCCACAAATATTCCAAGCTGCAGACTACTTAAGCAGGCCTCACTTTATAAATAGCACATTTACTAGCAGTGTGACTTAGTCAAGTCACTCAACTTCTCTGGACATCGTGTGTGTGTGTGTGTGTGTGTGTGTGTGTGTGTGTGTAGTGGGTAAGAAGTCACCTACCTGGAATATGGCAAGCATTCAGTGAATATTGTTTCTCTTTTTTCCCATTTCCTCCTTTCCAAATGTCTGCCAAGAGAAGGAGGATCAGAAGCGGCCAGCAGTCATTTGCATGTGATTTTACATAAATGTGGGATGTCTTTTAAGCTGAGGAGGTGAAAAGCTGCCAGAGGCCCACTTTTGCCTTCACTGGCTCTGCTAGCCTTGCCTGTTTCAGTCATCTTTCTGCAAAATGAATCATTCCCGCAAGTAGTGGCTTAAGACAACAACAATCACTTTATTGTTGAGTCTGATGGTTCTGCAGGTTAACTGGACTTGATGGGTGGTTCTCACTGAGGACCCCTGGGCAGTTGCAGTCAGATGGTAGCTGGAGGTAGAGTCGTTTCAAAGGCTTCCTCACTCGCCGGACGGGCATCGATGCCAGCCTCTGGCCAGGGCCTCAGCAGGGACTGGCGCCCAGACGCCTCCACGCTGCCTCTCCATGTGGCCTGGGCTTCCTCACAGCATGGCAACTCTTCCAAGAGAACCTGGTGGGAGCAAAAATGTTACCTGTGCCATAGTCAAAAGTCTTGCCTAGTTTCAAGTCAAGGAAATGTAGACTGTATCTCTCAATGGGAAAATCAGGGTCACCTTGTAAGAACACACGGGAGGGGTGATCTTGCTGCAGCCATCTTAGAAAATGCAACCGGCTGCACTGCCCAGCTGCTGCACAGAGCAGAACAGGTCCCTTCAGAAAAGCCGTGGGTATGAGGTGGGAGAGGCGGGGATTCAGACACTGCCAAGGTAGTTTTTGAAACTCTGGGATTCCAGAACGGAATCAAATTCTCCCAAAGGGCTGTGGGGTGGGAAAATGGAGAAATGGAAGAACAACATAGCCTGGTGCTATGGGAATTTGCTAGGTTTAGGAAAGAGCCTCTCATCTTTCTCTGGTGTTCTCATCTTCTTTCAGGAGACCTACTTAAGCTACTTGAGGAGGACCCTGGGAACTCAAAGGATGGGAATTACACTGAGGTCAGAGGGCAGTGGGTACTGACCCTAGCACCAGGTGAGGGTAGCGTTAGCCTTCTCCTCGACATCCCAATTCCACCCGAGGGTGGATGGCCATCCCTATCAGGAGATAAGAGGCCTGTCTCTTCTCTGCTGTGCCTGAGACAAGCCTGTGTCCTGTATAAACAGAAATCACCACACACATCCACTATTCAACTTATTTCTAAAGACATAATAAGTATGAGAGTGAGTTTGGAATTAGTCTTTAAAAAAGTAATTCTCCAGGCAGAAATAGAATGAAATATACGGAGATATACACAATCACTCCCCATGGAAAATAAAAGAGGGAGCTCTAGCTGTTCCACCTTGTGTGAATGAGGCAGAGATTAATCTACTGAAATCAAATGTATAAATTATAAATGGACAGGAACTGGCTCAGGCATAAGGTGTCTGATAGTGTGCTGATGGAAATGAAAATGAGGCTTGAAAGATCAATTTTGCTTTTAAGTCAGCTCCAGTCCTGTTCATGCGCCTGGGCCTGCCTGGCAGAAACACCCTGACTTATCAAATTAGAAAATACCCTGTTTCCCAAACCTTTGGAACATGCACCTTCAAAGTAATTATTCATGTTTTGGATGATGTTTCTGTGCATCACCAGCAATAATAAAAAGGCAATAAAGGTTTGAAAGCCTATATTTTTGCTGCCTGGTGCCTGATGTAAATCAAACCCACCTCTTCAAAAGGATAGACAGGAAGTTTTATGATGTGGGCTGTTGCTTGCCAAAGGGAGGAGGGTGGCTCTGAGTGTGGGGACAAATAAGTATCACTTGCAGTCCAGCCATTGCTGTGTGACCCTCAGCCTGCCATTTAATCATGCTGGGCTTATTGTTCTTCCATTCATCTACCCACTTAAAACCTTACCTACCCACTCAATTAATTCTGTGAGCACCTACTATGTACCAGAGTTTATGCTGCTACACATATATTTGGCGCTCACTAAGAATAATCAGTATAATTCCCTGTCTTCAAGACATTCCAGGTCAATGAAACATGAACAGATAGATTGCAATACTACCTTGCTACTGTTAAAGTCAGCAGCTCTGAGCACAGCGTTTGAAGATGGACAGGTTTATAAAGGAATAACGATTGTTTTGCCTGACAAAGGATTACTCCCTACTAATGATCATCTGGCCAGAGCTTCACAAGGTGTCCTCCGAGAGTCTTTAACATGACCTCTGCCGAAAGAGTAGAAGAGGAAATAAGCTTAGGTTGCAGCCAGAACTATTTACGTGATAAAAAGCAGAACTTGACCATGCATGTTGTCGGTGGACGAGTGAGATAGTGATGGTTGATGTAGCTCCTGAGGTTCAAGACTTTCTCTGTATCTCTAGGCCCTTGCACAGGACCTGATCAAAGAAGGTACTCCCCATAGTTTCCTTTAACGAATGAATAAACAAATGGTCCATTGCCTGACATTATTTCAGGCTAGAACAGAGCCTGCCCTGTTTGTACAAGCAAGGTACACACTTACCTAACAACCTGGCGGAGGGGGAAGATGTGGCTCTTCCCTGTCTGATGTTGTCCCTTGTATCCTTTTGAACGGATGGCTCACTTCCTTTTTAAAACGATGCTATTGAGGGTGTAATAGACATGCAGCAAAGTACATAAATCTTAACCAAACATCTTAGTGAATTTTTCCATCTGTCCACACTCATGTAACCATCCACAGCTCAAGGTAGAGAACATTTTCTGCTCCACATAAGACTCCTTCGGGCCCTTCCCAGCTCTGCAGAGGAAAGTGCTCTCCCGATGGCTGTGCTCACACTTTCTGTAGGATCCACCTCCACATTTCCACAATGTATGCAGTGAAAAACCATTCAAAGGTAAATTCATGTTCATTTTAGGGAAAAAGATTAACAGATTGATTTTATTCCTCCTGACTTTAGGAAACATAGAATCACGAAATGTCAGCTCAGGCAGGGGTTTTGCACATCTCGGTCAAGAGTGCCTCACCTTTTCAGGAAGGAGGACTTCTTCTCAATATCAATTTATTCCCAGGGCTGGGCAGAGGGGGCATGATGAGAAGTTAGTGTTTAATGAGTACAGGGTTTCAGTTTGGGAAGATCCTGGAGACAGATGATGGTGATGGTTGCACAACAATGTGAATGTAAATTTTACAGTAAATTTTATGTTATGTGTATTTACCACAATAAAAATAAAAAAGATAAAGTGTCATTAAAAAAAAAAGTAATGACCAAAATCCCTGTGACTTTAGTGACTGCTTTAGCGTAAATTTCCTTTTTTAAAAAAAGATTTAATTTATTCATTTTTAGAGAGAAGGTAAGGCAGGGAGAAAGAGAGGGAAACATCAATGTGTGGTTCCCTCTCGTACCGCCCCCTACTGGGGGACCTGTCCTGCAACCCAGGCATGTGCCCTGACTGGGAATAGAACCAGCAACCCTTTAGTTTGCAGCCTGAACTCAACCCACTGAGCTACACCAGCCAGGGCTAAAATAAATTTTCATTTTGTTAATAACTAGAGAGTCTATGTTCATTTGGAAAACCATAGTTCATGGGAGCATGAGAGCTATTACAAACAGACAATGTAACGTGCATGTGGAGATTCCTAAACTCAGCAATGCCTGCAAGACCCCTGCCTCTTCCCAGTCTCTGTGACCCACAACTGAGATGAACTCTTCATTCCAGCACCCTCAGTGGAAGCCACCGAGGCTCAGACTTGTTCAGGGTCACACCGGTGTGTAGCAGAGTCAGGATCAGATCTCTGGGCTCAGGTCCCTCTCGTAGGTGCTCTTGTCCCCACACCACCTCTCTTCCGCACCCACGGAAGACTGCATGTGTTCTTCTGAGCCTGGTCTTCCTTTCCTGCAAATACTTTACCAGATGTGGTTACCAGCTTCAGGACTCCTCACTTGCCTGTCCCATCAAGGCAGGAATTAGAATGTTCAGCCAAGAGATAGGGCCTCCCGATTGCTTTGTAATTTGACCCTGGAGCTCAGTGGGGAAGTGGGGGCTGTTATAGGCTCATTCTTATCATCAAGGCTGTGTTATGGCTCCCATGAACCAGAGCAGATGCATCTGGAGACACAATGTTCAAAGCTGAAGGCTGAGAGTCAGTTTTAGAATAGAGGTGCTTTCAGTGGCAAGAGTGGGTGCCTTGGTTATTTCGGCCAGTGGGAGCTGACAGTAAGGATCTCACACACAAGCTGTGCAGAGCATTTTGTACTGTGGGCTGTCCTGCCTCCGCTTTCCCTTTCCCAGGCTTGGTGGATGCTGCTGCTCCCCAACCCCCTCCCTGACACCGCTAACGACATCCAATTAATTCAGCGTAATTTGGTTCATTACAAGCCCTTAGATTGGTAACAATGTTTTCTCTCTGAGTCCAGAGCAGCCTTCCTTAATTTTCTCAAAGGGACAAGGCTCTGCATCTGGGAGGGGAGAGAGGGCAGTCCTGCTTTACCTGCCCTGTTGGGTACCTAGGAGCTGGTGGGTGCCTGACACAGGCCGGGCTGTGCTCACTCCAGCAGAACACATCCTTCTGGTGCCCCCACAGCCCTAGTTAAAAGCCTGATGGAAATGGGGACGCGTGGCAAGACACCCCCGCAGGAACATCGGACCGCCCTCAGGGCCTACCAATAGGCATCATCTTCATGGGGCTACAGATGTCAGTGCTGTGCAAAGCGGACCTGTTTAGCTGCCCCTGGGAGCTCCTGCAGGGTCCTGGGTGAAAGGCTCAGGCCAGTCCCCAGCCGCTAAACTGTTCATGGGCCAGTCAGGCCAGTCTCAAACCCTCAGACCTGCCTATGACTCAGTTGTCCCAACTCAATTACTAGCCCACAGCTTAATCGAAACTCTCTCCCTCCGCGCCCAACAGACATCTGGCACCAGCCACAATGGCCGGTGGTCAGACTGACCCTTCCGTACCTGGGAACAACATGGCCCTTTACTTATTGCATAGTCTTGACTCACATCCTGGAACCCTGAGGCACCCACCTGGAAGAACAAGAGACTAACCCCTCCCCTACCCCCTCACAAACCCTGTGCTTTTTCTTTAAAAAAATCCCATTCCTGCCTCCCCACCCTGGGCTTCAGTCATCCTTACTCAGCCTGCCTGCAAGTGCAGCATCAAATAAAGGCACTTGGATCAGATCATCTGGTTCCTCCCACCTCTATTTCTCACTCAGTTCTAACATTGGGGAAAGGAGGGCCCTGGCTGTGGCCGAGACCCAGTGGGACAGCCCGCAGGGTCCACTTTACAAAGGGAAAGGATGCTGAAGAGAGCCAGGACCTGCCTGCTCAGGGAGCGGCCAAGAAGGAGTCCTGGGCCATAGGAGCTGGCTGGGACAAAGGACTAGAAAGAGCTTTAGAAATGGGCAGCCATTCCTGGACTCACAGCCATTCCTTGCCCATGGTGTGACTGTGGCCTCCTTGAGCTTTATTGTCTTCGATGAAGGGCAAGATAATGGTACCTCACACTTTGGATTGTGGGAGCAAAATGGGTTGACAAGAGGTCTTCAATACGAGAGTTAAGGGAGGAGGCTCAGCAGCCAGACAGCCTAGGTCGCAACCCTCGCTCCACCCCTGTGCCACCTTGGGCAAGTCACTTCACCTCTCTGGGCCTTGGTTTCCTCAGTTGTGAAGCAGGGATAACAATAGCCTCTGCCTCATGGGGGCATGCAGGAGTCCTGTGCCGTGCACGTGACCCTGTGATTACTGGTAGCGATGTATACAGTGTGCCTAGCGCCCTGCTTGGAAGAAACATCCTGGAGACTCTGAAATGGTTCATCCCATCCCTCTCCCCAGCGACTCAAATTCCTTGTTTTGAGAGATACTAACCCCTACCTATCTCAGAGGGCTTCTGTATGGCTCTCCCAGAAAACCTGTCTTAAGCATTCTCTTTTCATACCAGGAGGAAAAGATCTGAGCCTTGCACCCCAAGGCAGAGATGTAGACTTCCATCGGAGCCCTTGACCTTGTAGGTGTTGGTGGTTATTTCCTCCAGGGACCGGGGACTGTGAGGACTGCGGCATCCTTGTGTCTCTGCACCTCTCCTAGCACCTGGCCTGTGGGAGACCCGCAGGAACCACCTGCAGGGTGACTGGGGTGGGCTCGAGGCCATGTCAGCTGGATGTGGGGGAGGACACATGACAGGATGAGCACAAAGGTGCCTGTGCTGGTGAGTGGCTGCCCTATGGGTTGGGAGCAGCAGGCTCATGCCCTCCGAGGGCCCAAGTCCGCCTCTTTCTGAGACGCTGGATTCTCCCCAAACCCTTGGGACATGCAGAGGAAAGGGCTGGGATGGAACAGAGGGGGAAATTATGCAACTATCTCCCTGTCCCTGCTCATCTTCCAACCCTCCACCCGATCCCTACCCTGTTAATCACCAAACCTGCAACATGAAAATCTCCAGGGGAGCTATTGCAAACCTGGAATGCCCAGGCCTCACCCCCGGCCAATTAGATCGGAACTCCCTGGGGGTGGAACCCAGGCGTGCGTATTTTCTTGTCCAATCCTCAGGTGATTCCAGGGTGCCACCAAGGTTAAATATATCAGATTGGCTAGGAGACACACTGTTTCAGAGTCTCAGGAATTGCAGGATGAATGATGTATCTTAGCAGCCCCATCGATTCAGTTTCCAGCATTGCTGTCTTAGAGGGGAGACGCAGGGAGTTACTAATATTTACTGGGCACCTACTCCTGGTTGCTGAAGGGAATATGCTAATAACCCACAGCAAATATAATAGCAACATTTATTAAGTGCCTATTGTACATCTGGCACTTAACAGGCATTTGCTAATCCTCACAAAAACTCACAAATTGTGCACCCCCTTTTTAGAGATAAAGGATACAGCAATGCTATCATCACCCTGCTCAATTTCACCCTCACAAACCCAAGTGTGCTTATTACAGACATCTACAAGTTTGGGGTTTTTTTCTGGTCAAGGAATCTGAGGGTTTTGTTTGTTTGTTTTCTCATTTTCTTCTGGCCAAGGGAGCATGCTAGGACCACTCACAAAGTAAGCTGGAACCATCTTCAACCAGTGATGGGTGGAGAGTTGGTGGGTCAACACTCCAGTTTTTTCACCCCTTGGCTGGGTGAGCTCCAAGATGTATTCTATACCAACGACTCAAACTTTGCTGCATATAAAATCACCTGGGGAATATAAAAATTTTTTTTGATACCCAGGCCACATCCCAGACCAATTAATCTGAATCTCTATGGGTGAGACTCAGGCATATATATTTTTTAAAGCTCTCAGGTGATTGCATTGTTCAGCCAAATTGTGAACCTACCGCCTACATTTTTGCTCAGTTTCCCAGCAAGATTGAACTCCAGGTACCCAGCATGGCAAAATGCTTGATAATGCACCCTATTTGGGGTTTCTTCCTTTCTCCCTCTCACTTCCCCATTTGCCTTCTAGAACTTGGTGGGATCACCTCCCAGTACACTTTCGGTGTTGAATCCTGGTTTTAGGGTCTGCATCTGTGGGAAACAAAGAAAGCCAAGATCTGGAAAGGTTAAGCATCTTTGCTTAAAGTTAAGCAAAAGCATCGCGGCCAGGACACGGCAGAGCCAACACGTGAGGTCCTGCTCTCCACAGACTTTGTGGTATGATGGAAGAGACAGAGAAATACTGTATTCAGAAAAGTACAACATAAGATAAAAAGAAATGAAAGATCAAATAGATCTTCAAACAAATGCCAGAGGAACATTTTAAAAAATTAAAACCTCACTCCTATGATTAAAAGTGATCGACAATCAGTTGGAATCATCTACGCTAAGTGAATGGGAGGGATTTTTGTCAATGGAGATGTGAGGCAAGGTCATGGCCAGTGTTGGCCCAGCAGGAGCAGAAGCTCAGAGACAGAGTCCAGGGCCGATTTGGATGAGTGAGTGGTCAGTGGGGATGCGCTGTGAGTGAGGGTTGGAGGAGGAGGATGGTAGGCTAAGGCAGACTCTGAAGATCAGAAGTCCGTTGTTTTCAGTCCCCAGGGTCCTTTCTTGGCCTCCCGCATTGGAGCTCCTTCTAAGGCATGGTTGGGCAAGAGTTTTGTCCTCTCTGTAAACTTTTACCTGGAATGTGAGGGCAAGGGGCCAACCCAAAGTCATATCCCTGGACACGGATAGAAAGGGGAGAAAAAGGTCCACTGAGGTCAAGTCCTGATGGTGAACCTGGGCTACTTATGAAGGGGAGCCATTCCCCAGGGACACAGTGCTTGGGGTAGGGGTGGGGAACGTGGTATCCCCTAACCCTACCCACCTCTCTGCTGCTCACAGCATTAGCTTCTCTTGGTCTAAAGCGCTAAGTCTGCTCCTGCTACCAAGCTTTGTCTCTGCTGCTCCCCAGCCTTGAGAACTCTTTCTTTAGCTCTCAGAATGTTCTCTTTTCCCCATCGCTCAGAATTCAGCTCAAACATCATTTCCCTGAATAGGCCCTCCTGGGCTACCTTCCTCTTCCTCTTTCCCCTCCCCACAAGTCTCTCACATTTTACTTTCTTTGTTGCACACAGCATATTTGAAATTCTTCTTAGATCTATTTCTGTTTTCTTCCTTATCCTGTCAGTTTCCCCTTCCAGGCTCCTAGAACAATGAGTGATTGAATGGGGTAGGGCCACAGGGTCATGCAGCAGGGCCTGGTGACAGAAGGGGGTCCACCTGAATTCTAGGGGGCGGGAGGAAGGGTGAGCTGTTTTTGCTCTTCCACACTGCGTGCGTGATGATGAGCTGTGCTCAAGCGGCCAGGCTGGCCTAAATGAGCGGTTCCTAGCAGTGACCAATCAATACTGATAGAGGAGCTAAATCAGGTTAAGACCCAGCTCTCTCGGGTTGGTGTCATGCCATAAATGGCTTCCCAGCAGTGCAAGGTCAGGGGTGTAACATTCACCCCACTCCTATTCTCCTCCTCCTACAAGGGGCCCGTCCCCTGCTGCCTAGGAAGCCTACGCAGCTGCATGTATGTGTGCTCTGGACTGTTACTCTTCTTCTGCGCTGCCTCCCTCTTATCCCAAACGTTAGAATGCCCTTTCCTTGTGCATTTTATTTCTGTGCCCAAGGTCTGAGGTGGTCACCCATACGCTGACATTTAAAGATCCAGCCGAGAAATCAATCAGTGTGGTCTGTCCTTAAGCGCCTCAGGAACCCGTGTGGCTGAGCCAGGCCTCATCTGGCTCACGCTCTATCGATTTGTAATGGTATCTGTGGGCTGGGGAAATTACGTGTAGAACCAGCGTTGAGAAAATGGGAGGCAGCGTAGCAGAGTGGCCAGAAGCCTCAGGAGCCAGACTGCCCAGACCTGAACTGTCGCTTCTGTCATTTACTGGCTGTGTGACCTGGGCCACTTGCTCAACCTCTCTGAATCTCCATAAAGGGAGCTGACTGGAGTATCTGCACTAGACGACTACAGTGAGAATGGAATGAGTTAATAAATGGAGAGCAGGAGAATGACACCTGCTACATTAGTGCTATATAAATAAATGTTAGTTATTGTTATTCTCTTTGGACTGGGGAGATAACCAGTACCCACTTCCTGAGATTGTTATGAGGACGTAATGAAATAGCTCAGGTAGAATCCACTCAGTGTGTTGGAAACAATAGATACTAGTTCCGCCCACAACCCCAGGAGATTCAGTCTGCTGATTATACGCCAAGGATAAGGATCCCCTGAATTAATGATAACCATTAGGAGTAAAAGAGGGCTTGATTTATGAATTCACATAGTATCTAACTTTTGACAGGAAGGTGGCCGTCAAGCAGAGCAAAGTAAGCCCGCTAGGAGGCTGCCTGGGGAGTCAGGCAGTGGGAAGCGGCTTTGTCCCAAGGAGCTTGTGGAGTCTGCGATGAGATGGAAAGCCATCTGGGCCAGGGGGGTCACGGGTCCTCATGTGACTCCCGAGCCTGCTTAGTGAGCTGTGGGAGGTAGAAATCCTCCCCCAAGTAGATCCGGCTCCCAGTTTCAGAGACAATGTCCTTTTTATTTCTGCCCAGTGCCCGGGCCAGGACCTGATCATATGCCTGTTTGGATTGAGGGCAAAGGGGAGAGAGGGCCAGGAGGGAGAGGATTAAGAATTACCCAAGTGCCATAAACATGTCTGGAAACAGCCCTCAGGACAGGAGTGTGACAAAAGAAAAGTACCTGGAGAAATGTTGTGTCTGCAGGAGGGAGAGGGGAACCAGCAGAGCTGGGCTGTAGGCTGTGAGTTTTACATACACTCGCTGTGCTTGGAAAACCCCTGAGGGGATGGAGCAGCAGTGGCCTCCCAAGTCACATGGCTTTAAGTGGGGGAGCTGGGCTTTGAAAACAGGTTCCAGAACCTGTTTTCCTACTGATAGTGCTGGTCACTATCTTCATGGAGCAGAGACAAATCAGAAATCTTCCAAAGTTGACCGGGCCTTCTGCAAAGGGAGGGTACATTGTGTGGGGGAGACGCCAACAGTCAGGTCACTAGAGAGGAGAGTTCTGTTGTGGGTCAAGGTTAAGGTGGCCGTGGTTTTGTGGACAACATCTCCAATGCTCTGTGCCCTTGATTTTCATTCTGTGTTCATCTTCAGATTAAATCGAGTTCCCAGGGATCTTGTCAGCGGGAAGAGGTGTCCCAGATACAGACGTACTTGTTCCTGTTCCCGGCAAGGCCCGATTCCCACCGTGACTGATGGGTTTTGGACCGCGTGGCAGTGCAGGGAACAGGGGAGAATGGAGATTTTAGAGTCAGACTGGCTGCACTGCTCATTAGCCTATAAGTTCCTTAGCCTCTCTAAGCTTCAATTTCCTTCCTTATCTTCAAATGGGGTTTAATAAAATCTACCCTAAGGAAGCTATTGTAAAAATATGCCTAGCCCACTGCCTGGCTTGCAGTAGGGGCTCAATGAATGGTAGATATTTTTGAAATCCATTAACCTTCCGGTTTGTCAGTAAGTCTTTTGCGAGTTGGTCTTGCAGCCATTGGATAGCAATCAAGTTAAGGTGAGAATTCCATCCAGGTCCTGGAGAGCTAGGCTCTAAGATGCTGGCCCTTGGGAAATAAGCCTGGGAGCTGGATCCTTGGAGGGACGGGAACTGGGCCTGAGGTCGATGGTGGGTGCAGAGGAGTATTCCAGGAGGAGGACTGAAGGCCAGGGAGCTTCGAAGTTCCCAGTTCTGAGAAGGCCCCAGGAGGCCAACCACGCTGAAGGCAGGGGGCTATGTACTGAGGAATGGCAGGGAAGCCACAGGCTGGGCCAGCCCAGTCTGCACCAACTGTCTGCACACTTACAGCCCCTGGGGAGCTTTGCAAAAACAGGTTCCTGGGACCAACCTTGAAAAGTCTCATTTAGTAGATCTGTGTTGAAGCCCATGAAATTTTGTTTTTGAAACATTCTTCCCTGCAGCACAATATGTATAGTAAGATATATCAGTATATAAAATATAAATATGTATATGTATAAACTTAAAATGCTTTGAAAGAATACACAAAAACTTCTAGTAATTGCTTACGGAGAGACCTAAAGGTCAGGTGTATAAAGGAGACTTAGTTTTCATTTATTCTGATCTGTGGGATTGAAATTTTCTTTATCATGTGTATGTATGAAAATAAGTGCATTCATTAATGTCATCTAAAAATAACTATTGAGGTAAAATTTACATAACATAGAATTGGCCATTTTAAAGTGAACAATTCAGTGGCATTTAGCACATTCATAATGTTGTGCAACCAGCAGCCCTATCTAGTGCCAAAACGTTTCATTATGCCCGAATAAAGCCTCTCTCCCACTCAGCAGTGTCTCCCCACTACCTCCTCCTGCCAGCCCGCCCGAGGCAATGACCAAGCTTTGTTCTGTCTCTACAGATGTGCCTCTTCTGGATATTTAATTTCACTGCATATGATTCCATATAAACAGTATCATATACAGCCTATCTTTTGTGCCTGGCTTCTTTCACTTGGCATGATGTTTTTGAGGTTCCTCTACATTGTGGCATGTATCAGTTTTTCTTTCCTTTTTGTGGCCGAATAATATTCCATTGTGTGAAGAGACCACCATTTCCTTATCCGCTCATCTGTTGATGAGCACTTGGCTATTGTGAATAGCGCTGTTATGAATGTGCCTACACATATAATTTTTGAGTATGCTTCCAGTTTTTTGGAATTATCATATGGTAATTCTGACTTTTTGAGGAAACACCGCACTATTTTCCATAGCAGCTGAAACTCTTACCTTCCAAGTAATACAATTTTAAAAGTTCCAAAGGTATTGGGTGCAAAAGAAGGAAAAAATATGCTCTGAAACTACTGTTTCCTAAATTGGCCAATTTAGATTATTTACCTAAAATCTAAACAGGCTTTTGGTGCGCTGCCTGACCTGACCCTCTGTTCCATGGGTAGCACACAGAGCAGGGCCGGCTCCCGCCCACATCTCACTTGTTCCCCTACACACACCATCACTTATAACTTATTGTTACTGACTTTGAGTGGAAGTTTTTAACTGCTCCATTCTTCCTCTTTTTGTTGAAAGGCTGTCCATGGGACAGGAATTACAACCTCAGCTGCTGTTATCTGTGTTGTTTGACTAGCTGGCATGTTACTGGCTGCACTTCCCAGGGAATTAATCCCCTAAGTGTTGATAGTAAGTGATGAAAACCTGCACATAAATAAGAAGGCAGGCAGTGCCCTAGTGACACCTCTCAGGAAGTGATCAACATGGTGCCATGTGCCTTAATCAACGTGCCCAAACCAAGGTCATTCATTCGCTGGAAATGACTGGCCTTCCTTCCCTCCTCCCTCCCTCCCTCCCTCCCTTCTCTCCTTCCTTCCTTCCCTTTCCTTCTCCCCTTCCTTGCTTTCTCCTTCTTTCTTTCATTTAACAAACATATAGGAAACAGAGCACCTAATCAGGCACTGCTGTAGATATTTTTATTTGAGCTGTATTGTATAGGACTCATAATATGAAGATGTTATTTCCAGTCCAAAATGAGGAACTGGAGATTCAGAGAAATTAAAATTTTTTCCAAAGTCACACACCTAGTAAGTTGTGGAATCAGGACTTGAAGAAGCGTTCCCTAGTGGCCTAGATTATTTAGAATTCCTTTTTTTCTCCCTCTTCTTTCTTCCCCTTTTCCCTCTTTCTCTTCCTTCCTTCTACACTTATTTCCATCATTCTTCATGTGCCAGGCACCCAACGTAGACACTAAGGATGTCCGAATGAGTAAGGTACACAGGAGCAAACTCCCATTGCTCTTTTGTTGAGTCCTATGATCCCTCAAACCGATTTAATTTCTTCTCAAATGTTCTCTCTTATATAATGGACAAATGTAGCAGATCAAAGAGCTGTAATGTTGAAGATGAATTAAACTCAGGCCCTGGGTTCATTCCTCCTTTGACAGAACCCCAAAAGCTCATGGTTCAAAGGTATGATGAATAAATGTCATCACGCTCCTTCCCTGCTCTCAAACCTCTGGTAGTCCGGGGCCTGTAGACATTTCCGTGACATGAAAAATGGCAAAGCTCCAAGTTGGGTCTTCCATGTGAGCTAAACTACATGGAGAGGTTGGGAGGAGCATTTCAGAAGTGCTTTTCTGAGCATAATTGTGAAATTCCTGGATGCAGTGGCACCAGCTAGGCGTTAGGCCTTGGAGGCATTTCTTCAAGCTGAGAAGCAAGGTGAAGGCTTCAAGGCCAAAAGATCACCTGTTAGAGCAACGTGCCCTCAGGACAGGCGTGTAGCCATTCATCTGCATACAGCGCCCATTCTGCCTACTCAGGTGAGTTTGTGTTTGTATCATGCAAGTAACGTACGCTGAAAGGTAGCGATGTTTGTTTTAGTGGGAGAATTTATTTTAATAGCTTTATAAATCACACCAGGATTTCACTTACAGCATCATTAAGGATCTGAAGGGATCACTCAAATGTTTGAGTTAGACTTCACTGCTGCAATTTATGGGAAATACATGCTATCACGGGTTTATTGTAATTCTGAGCAAGGCAGAAGCATGTTAAGCTTGATCCCACCTCTCTGCTCCCCCAACTTCCAAACCTCCCAGGAACCTACATTTTAGGGTGAGGGGTTGTAGAGAGTGAACGAGGAGACTTTACCAGCGTGCACTAAAGAGGTCAGGATTTGGAATCGGGGGACCCAGATTCGGGGCTCTGCGCCATCCAGTTGGGGGACCTTGGACAAATCACTTAAAATTTCTAAGCCTTTGTCCTCAGTTATAAAATTATAAAATAAAATAAACTAGGAATGATAATAACCTTACCTATCAAACAACGTAACATCTCGAGGTTGTGGGTAGACCCACGTGACATAGAGGTGTACTTGGTAAACTCGTACTTGGTAATACATCTAATTCCCTGCCTCACGCTGCTGCAGAGGTTGGGGGTTGAGATGAACCAGGGGCTTCTGAAGCGAGATGTATTTGTTTCTCATGGCTGCCATAACAGATTAGTGCAGACTCGGGGTGCGGTGAGGATGTTAAAACAATAACAACTTACTGCTTCATAGCTCTGGAGGCCAGAAGTTCAAAATCCAGGTGTTGGCAGGGCTGGACCTTCTGGGTGTTCTGAAGGTGAGTCCTTTCTAGGCCTCTCTCCCAGCTTCAGCGGCCCTGGCTGTCCTTGGTGTTTCTTGGCTTCTATCTATATAATAACTCTAATCTCTGCCTCTATCTTCACACGGCTTTCCCCTGTATCTCTTTGTCGCAAATCTCTCTCTCTCCTTTCTCACTGGATTTAGAGTCCACCCTAAATCCAAGATGGTCTTATCTTAAGATCTTTACCTTAGTCACATCTGCAAAGACTCTATTTCCAAGTAAAGTCACATTCACAGGTGCCAGACCTTGGAACTTACACATGTTTTTTTGTGGAGTAACCTACTACAGGAAGCAAAGTTTGAATCCTTTTCAAAAGAGAAGGCTAAGACTAATGGCAAGGGTGAGGCTTGGGGTCAGATTGGTAAGGGTGGGAAGTAAAGGATGAAGATTGGCAGGGGAGGGACTGACTTAAGCTATCTGTGAGGTGTGTGGGCAGGATTTGCACCCCCAGAAAGCCAAACTGAACCAGACTCCTTTGTCTTGCCGTAGGAGTCCAGAATTTGGTGCCTACTGATATTAGTTGTTCTAACAGAGGCACTGATAAGAGCATGGACTACGGAGTCAGCCTGCCTGGGTGCAAATCCAGGCTGTGTGACTGGGCGTTACTTAAGGCCCTACTTAGCATGAGTTCCCTTAGAACAGAGCCTGGAACAGGATTCCCATGTACTTGATTTATTGAGGCAGTGCTCCTGGGAGAAAGGGCTGAGGGAAACAGATGAGGAGTGGCAGATCTAAACAAGGATGCAGTCGCACCGAGAGTCTAGCTTTTGCCTGACCCAACAGGGAGCTTGAGGATAAACTGCACCATAGAGTTGGTCCCACCTTGTGGTGGTTCACCACCCAAGCTAGTCATTGGCTGGGGGCTGCCACAGCGCAGGGAGAAGCAGTGTGTAACTCACTAGGTGAGATCACTCTCATTCAGCCAAGAGCAAGTCTCTGGAGAGGGAGCAGCTGTAATTAGCAGCTAACGCAGCAGTTGTGGGGTGGATGCACCTACGCATGAAAGGCGGCTAATGGTGTCCACTGCACTTAACTTTGTCTAGTTTAGTCTCCTCATCTATAAAATGGAGCTGATAATAGTAACTATCTCATGGGATTGCTATGAAGTTTAAATAGGTTAATGTATATGAAGCCTGCCACATAGACGTGTTCAGCAAATCTTAGCTATGATTAGTGTATTCTTTATTGCTGGGTAACAAGTTAACACAAAATTTAGCAGCTTAAAACAGCAAGTATTTATTAGATAACTCCATCTCTGAGGGTTGGGAATCAGGAGCGGTTTAGCTGGGTTGTTCTGGTTCAGGGTCTCCCGTGAGGTTGCAGTCAAATGCCAGCTGGGGCTGCAGCTGTCAGAAGGCTTGACTGGGGCTGGAGGGTCTATGTCCAAGGTGGCTCAGTCACGTGGCTATTGGCAGGAGGCCTCCGTTCTTCATCCCGTGGACATCTAGATAGGTGGCTTGAATCTCCTCATGCCATGGCAGCTGGCTCCCCCCAGAGCGAATAATCCAAAAGAGAGAGCAAAGGGTAAGCTGCAGTACCCTTTATGACCTAATTTTGGAAGTCACACACCATCACTTTTGCTATATTCTTTTTGTTAGAAGTGAGCCACTAGGTCAAACTCATATTCAAGGAGAGGAGAATTGAGTTCCACCTTTTGAAGGGAAGAGTACAAATAAACTGTGGAATTTTAAATTCACCCCAATAGCTATTAATTTCTATAGCAAGCTTGGAAACTATTATGTTGCTTTCCGAGGGAAACTTGTGTTTGACAAATGAACACACAAGTGGGCAGTGAATGACTCTCAAGTGAGAGATCATTCAGGCATTTGAATGAAGCAGCTCTCTTTGAAGAGGAGAGATTTCCAGGGCCTATCAATAATATCATGCCTTCCTTCCGTTTGCGCACCAGCAGGCCACCCTTGCCCCAGGATATTCCACTTCCCTTGGTTTACTAATGGAGCCCAAGAGCCCACTTTTGGAAACTCAGCAGGTGACTGTGATGTACAGCCAGGGTGGTGTAGGCGATTATTTTACTCTTCCTAGAAACACACATAGCTCCTGATTCTGTTTTGCTCCATCTTCCAGCTTCCTGGCTTCATGCACCAAATACATTTCCTTTCAGGCTGCATTTCTGGCTTGCTGGATTTTGTTTTTCCGTGTGGTTTTCCAGTTTTGCTTTCTTTCTTGCCGCCAGTTCCAAGGAACGCCTAGCTCCTGACTAGGCTAGTCTCTGTCTGCCACCCGCTGCGGGACCAGGCTTAACCAAACTTCCTGTCCCCTCTCTCCAAATACTTATAGCTTCCATTCTTTGCTACTAGATCTATTGGCCAGGTCTTCACCATCAGACCAAAAAAGAGGGTGGGAACAATTATTCAGATAATTCAGACTCTCTTTCAAGCAGAAACGATTTTTCCCCCTTCCTGAATGATCCAGTTGATTGTTTTAATTCTCAGCTGCACTTTGTCCCTGGAGCCCTGGCCTCTTCATTCTGTGGCTCTAGTTAAAATTTGGTCCCAGTGACAAATATTTCTGATTTAATTGTTTCCTTCACTCATGTTCCATGGGGCACATTTCCAGGGAAGAGGATCTACAGGTAAATGAACATCAACTTCAATCCTGGGCCATCTTCGAACCCAGATAAAGCTGTCACAGCCGACCTGCTGTCTACACTTCACTTTCTGGAAGAGCCCGTCTATTCTATCCGTTCCCCAACCCTGACGCAGGCAGCAGCAGCAGCAAGGAGCAAATTACCATTTATTAAACTCTAATTATCTTTCCCATTTTCAATACCATCCTCTGTGTATGTGTGCCGCACACAAGCCTGTACTCCACTGCCATTAAATTAGCAATAAGTCTTGTTAGCATAACATCCATATTTATAGACAGTGTTGAGTGATGCTGTAGTGACATGGTGCAAAGTTGAATGCCCTTAATAGAAGGTTAGGGACGTGTCCTCATCCTGGAATGATTCAGGCACAGAGCAGATGTAGGGGATTTGAGGGGACTTAACAAAGACTTAGGCTGTTTGGAGACAGCTTCAAGCCTTTCATTGGAATCTGTAAAAGTTCAAGCAGAGACATCTCATTTTGGGAGAAAAGCCAGCCCACGCTTCTTTATTTGGGTGTCACAGAGACCCAGAGGCTGACAGGAAATGGCAGTGTCCTATTTTGTGGCTTGCAGAACCACCATTCAGAAAGTGCACTGCAGATTCTGTTTGAGCTGGCTGGGTTTGTACCACTTCTCCAGACCCAGGATGTCCAGGCTGGGAATCTGCCCAAGCAAAAAAAGTTGCTTGTAGGATTCTTTCAGCATTGCCTCCTACGCTGGGTAACCCTCAAGTACTTGTCAGGACAGTAATATGTGACAGGTCAAGTCCTCTATCTTATCAGTAGGGGAAGGTTAGCTGTAAACCTAGTTTGCCTGGGCTTATGGATAAAACAGGGCCAGTCAATCTGGCTCAACAAACCCCACATCCTTTTCAATAATACTGAGCATCTCCCCCTAGAAATCTAAAGTACATTGTTTTTATTTGTTTTCCAAAGCAAAATGTTGCCCTGACTTCTGAAAAATGTGCAGATTCCCAACCACCATCCATCAACCAAATGTTTCCCAAAGAGGCACAGAGCGAGCTGCCCGCTCCACAGGGTTCACTTCTCCTGCATGGGTCCCCATTCCACTACACCTGCCAGGTGGCTCATCCCACCTAGGGAAGCTGCGTGTTTCACAGGCTGCCCACCCACCCTTCCTGCTCTTGGTTAAGTTCAGTAGCCTCTAGACAAGACCCAGGTCTTACCTGGTCTCCCAGTTCTCCTAATCTTAACTCCTTAGATTTAGAATCTGGGAACTATAAGGAACGTTAAGGAAGAACAGGCCCAACATTTGCATTTTGCGGACAGGTCCGTGGCACTGAGAGAAGGGGCAGGGGTTGCTAATAGTATCCATCCCCCACTTTGCAGACACCTGGTTTCCCTTCACCTATTGTTCAGCTGGGCTGGCAGCTCCCTGCTGTGTAATCGCCCTCAGCTCATTAACAAGCTGTGCTCATTTGCATATCTAAATATCCCTGTACATGGAAAACAGAGCTGAGTACATCTTCCTCTTATGTATATACAGGAAAAGGGCAGGGAGGAGGCAGACAGGAAAGTCAGGTCACACACTCCTTCCCCTATCCCTCAAATTCACCTGTTGGTCAGTCTGGTTTTTTTAATCATCTCATTTGTTACAGAGAAAGAATTGATAAACTTTATCTTGCATTTACTTGTTTCTTCCTTTTCATTTGGAAAAGCTGTGATTCTTTCCTATTTTCACCTCCCTTCTTTTCACCTTTTCTGGCTCCATATCTGGCAGAATACCCTTCCCCCTCTTTAAACACACACACACACACACACACACACACACACACACACACACTCCACTGCCTTCTCCATCCATCAGCTTTATGCAAATGTATAAACACAACCACCCTCTTTCAGGATGCTCAGAAACAGGAACTGTCTATCTATAGATCAGCCTGATTACAGTTCATTTTTATACAGCTTGAGAAGCGTGAAAAGTCACAGGCTGGGGATAAACCAGTTCTAAATTGTCATACAGATGATTGTGAAACATGTAGATCATTTATTCCAGAAGCACCTTAATGGGCTCCCAGGATCCACCCTAGGGATTTGTCAGTTTGTAGGAAAAGATGATGCTTGAATGATGCCTTCTAGGGCAGTGCCATCTTAATCATGGAGGGGGGCATGGAGGGGATGCTCATCTCTGCCCAGCTGCCAGCTTCCTGGGAAACAGCTCCTAAACAATGGACCCCAGGGCAGGGACCAGGCCTGAGAGATGGAGTGGCTGGGGGGAAAGTCTAGACAGTTGTTGGGCTTGCTCCCAGCTTTGCCACTCACTCTATTCTGTCTGCAAGCATTTATTGGACCCTCTCCTGCATGCACAATCCTCCCCTAGTTCTGAACACATCTATTTAACAAATGCTTATAAATGCTTGCTAAGTGCCAGTCACTGTTCTCTTTTACAAACGTTGCTCATTTAATCCTCATCACAATCCTATGAGGCAGCTACTAACATTATCCTCATTTTATGGATGAGGAAACTGAGGCACAGAGAGGTTAAGCAACTTGCTCGAGGTCACGGAGCTCATGAGCATGAAGCCAGGATTCTCACTCAGGGAGTCCGGCTCTCACCCACCCTGTGGACTTTCCATGTAGCTGGAATGATGATAGGATGCAGTGATGACTATTGTTGCTTCCCCAGCACTTATTCACGCTTCCTCTGCCAACAGCATCCCTGTTCTCCAGGTGGCTGGGGTGGGTGTGGCTCCATTTCCATCTCCAGGAGCGGGTCTTTATCAGATTAGGCCTATCTGCATGTCTCATCCCCAGCCTCTCTGATTGGTCAGGGACTTGCACATGGCCAGAGAACAGGAGTCCTTGAGATTCTAAAGGAGATATTTGGGGAGACTTCTACCTGACAGTGTAACGTGAGCAGCAAATGCTGCTGCTGAGGGGAGTGAGCGTAGAGCCACTATCCTGTGACATGTACGAATGAACATGTCGGAGGCAGAGCGGGGAGACAAACAGACAAATCAAATTCTTGGTCAAACTCTTTAAGCTGTCGGATCAGGCTTTGCCTAAAGCTACTACTTCCTCTACACTTTTTAATTGCCTGACACAGTAGACTATCAATAAATATTTGTTGAATACATGAGGTAAAAAATCCCTTTACTGGGTAAGCCAGTTTGAATTGGGTTTTCTATCAAGGTCAACTGAAATATTTCTAACTACACGTGTGTGCATGTGCTTGCCCACACGCGCACACACCCCAGTGACAAAATAAATACAAAAATAACGGGGTGCAGCCCTGGCTGCTGTGGCTCAGTGGACTGAGCACTGGTCTGCAAACCAAAAAAGGTCGCTGGTTGGATTCCTGGTCAGGGCACATGCCTGGGTTGCGGGCAAGGTTCCCAGTTGGGGGTGCATGAGAGGCAACTGGTTGATGTGTCTCTCATCCATCCATCCATGTCTCTTTAAAAATAAAGAAATAGAATCTTTAAAAAAAAAGAATAATGTGGTATTCTATATGTGTATAGCACACCCTGATCAAATTAATTTTGTTAAAACAGTGTTCTGTAAGACGGGCAGTGGGGGTTTCACTCTCTTTAGCCACCAGCGCCTTCACTCTATGGGGCATGGGTCCCTGGGTCTGGGTGCCTATTTACAACAGCAGGTTTCTCTAAGCTGGAGCTTTCTGAAAATGACAAAAGGATTTGTTAAGGGTAAGTGAGCCCTAGACGTGGAGCTGATGTACATTCTGCAGGGAGACCTAGATGTAGAGTGTGACACATATTTATGGGCTATAAATGGCCTCACAGTGATTCCTGCTGCAGGTCTCCGCTTCCAAAGGAATGGTGTCCTCGTGGCCCGGAATGACTGTGAGAGCCACAGCTGGTCAGCTAGGATCCTCTTCCCGGGTTCCCACTGTTAGAAATGTGCAAGAAATAGAGGCAGGAGGAACCTGATAATCTGATCCCAGTGCCTTTATTTGGTGCTGCGCTAGCAGCGGGGTCTGTGAAGGGGAGAGGGAAGGGGTTGTTCTTCTGGGCGGGTGCCTGGGTGGGGGGGTTCAGGATGTGAGCCAGGACTATGGGTTTGGTAAAGAGCCAGGCTGTACCCAGGTACAGCAGGGTCAGTCTGACCACTGGCCACTGTGGCTGGTGCCACGTGACTATTGCGAGGGGTGGGAGAGAGTTTTGATTAAGCCTCCGGCTATCAAGAAAGTCGGACAGCTGAGTCATAGGCAGGCCCGAGGGTTGGAATCTGGCCTGACTGGGCCATCAGCAGTCCGGCAGGTTGGGGAACTGGCCTGAGCCTTTCACCCACTGCTTTGCTTGGAGCTCTTGGAACTGGGTTCCAGCCTGCCTCTCCCTCCTGGACCTTTATTATTAAAACCAAGAATTTGGTTCTTTATTTGCTCAGTGTTCAAACTTTGAAAACTGGGCTGCTATTAGTCCATCTGTGGAAGGCTGGTTTCCTCTTGCATCCATCTAGCGGGGGCTATGGGATTGGCAGTGCTCCTAAGCAAAGGACCCTATGTTTGCTTCATCTGCAGTGGCCTGGTGGCAGGGAAGGGGAGGTGGAGGCACAGCTCACACCCTTGCCCCCTCCAAGAGTCACTCTCTGCTAGGATCTAGCCTGAAAAAAATGAGTCCTCGGTTGTGCAGAGTCACAGAAGGTGTTGAGGACACCAACCTCTCCCAAATCAGAAATTCATGTCACACATTCAATTACAACTAAACCAATATTTTATTCCTCTGACCCACCATCATGGCCACTTCCCAGATCTTCCCTTATTTTCAATGTATATTTGACTTGTTTGCAAATGCATGTTATCAGTTTTTTCTTCTGGAGGGTCCCCCCACTCCGTCCCCCGCCACCAACGCACAGTGCCTCTCCTGTGGACCACAAAGCAATTTCTTTCTTTCTTTTTAAAAAAATATTTATTTATTTTTTAGAGAGAGGAGAAGGGAGGGAGAAAGAGAGGAAAGAGAAGCATCAATGTGAGAGAGAAATATTGATCGGTTGTCTCTTGTACGCACCCCAGCCTAGGCATGTACCCTGACCAGATATTGAACTGGCAACCTTTTACTTTATGGGATGACGCCCAACTGGGCTGCACTAGTCAGGGCAGGCCACAGAGCAATTTCTGGAAGGTTGCGTGTGTAAGGGTGGGTCTTAGGTATACTCAGGTGTATAAGACAGCTTGCAGTGAAATAAATGTTGAGAAGCTGGTACCTGGGCCCTGGCAGGCAAGCATTCTCCTCCTTCTTCCTTATTCTGTAGGTCTTAAAAAACAGCAAAAGCTTGTTTTAAAATTTAGAGTCTGGGATTTTTTTCCCCCCACACAGTGGAGGTCAGAGTCAGTGCCTTTGAAGTTCAATGGGTGAGTCTTATTCTAAGAAAACCCTTTCCAGGTCTGGTGTGTTCTTAGAGAGGTAAAGCCATTTCTCATTCAAGATTGTTTGCAAGGATCTAAATGAAGGTTGTTATTAGAGAAACAAACCTCCAAAACTTTCACTAAGGTAAGACACAAGAAATAAATTGGGTAGGTGTTGTCTCCTGCCTGGCTAGCTCAATGTGAGCATGAGAATTGTTCTCTGACATGTAAACTGTAATCAATCCACCAGCCTTTTTAGTTAGGGGGTAAAAATTGTCCTCTTACAAGCAGCCATGCTCTTCTTGCTCTGCTTCCTCTTCCCCTGGGAAAGTCCAGCCTCCAGCTAATCTGTCTCCCACTGCGATGAGAGTCCCTGGCAGCGGTGCTAACATGTGTCCCTGGCTCTTGTCCCCTACCCCAACTCCATATTCCTGCTCTGACTCCAGCTTGTCACCAGGTGTTTCCTGCTGATACCGCCAGAAGATGCATGACTGCTGATGCCCGTCAGCATCTGTCCTGGAGCTGCCAGTGCCCAGGGTTGAGAGCTGTTATCTTTCTGTCAAGGGTCCTGTGGCAGCCAGACCCATTTCTGAATCATCGCTGGTTGCAGTCTAAGCTTCTAGGACCCAGGCTGGGGTATCTTAGGCAACGGCTTTTGTTGGCTTTCTTCAGAAGTCATTGAAGCTCCTTTGGCTCTAGAACTCACTTGATCCCTGTCCAGAGAGTCAGGACCTTCCAGGTAACCAGCTGAAGGACGACCTTGGAGACAGACACTCGGCTGTGCTCACATCACCCCTCTGCCTCTTTATCTTAGAATTGAACTGGGATGCCTTAACTCTCTGTGGTAGATACAACTCTTCTTAGCTAGGTGAATTTCAGCAGGCACCTTAACCATTCTGGGTCTTACTTTTTCATCTGTAAAATTAGAATAATAATCATCTCACTGGGTAGTTGTAAAAATTAAATGAGACCAAGTATTGCAGGCCCAGGCATGGAGCAAATACACAATAGATATTATAAGTTATTCTTGGGAAACACTTCAGCACCTAACTGATTTTCTAAACACATCTGACTCTTGGGATTATATTACTATTTTAAAATTTTTTGTTTGCATTTACAGAACACTTTCTATATGCCAGGCACAGTCCTGAGTGCCTATCACTCATTATCTCATTTATTTTTCCCAATAGCCCTTTGAGGTGAGTACTGTTGAAAGCCTTGGTTTAAGGCTAAGTAAGCTGAGTCCCATAGAGATCAGTTCGACTTCCTCAGGGTCATCCTTCTGTTAAGTGGTGGAGTCAGGGTTTGAACTCAAAACAAACAAACTCCAACGTTTGTGACCTTAACTGCTCTGACATATTGTTACTCCAGCATGAACACAGCTGAGTGTTGAGCTAGTCCCTTGCTGCAGGATTTTTTGCTTTTCAGACTATTATTACTGAAGACAACTCTGTAATGTCATATTAGGTTAACCAGGAAACCCCCAGAGCTGGGGTCACGATGCTCTAACTGTCTGGTGTGTTCTGCTTGTTTGCCCAGATATGCTGGAGCAAGAGTGCCTCTCTCATGTCCTGATTCAAACCCAGAAGGCCTGTTAAGCTGGGTAGAAAGGGTGTTCCCTTTCCTTCGTCTCTCAAAACTCCGGCCTTGGCCCTTTGCTTCCACGGCAAGGGTTCAAGAAAAGGGACAGATGTTTCACATTCCCCTTATTTTAAAAAAATTAAAATTTATATAGACAGGTGTTAACTTGTTAGTTTTTGAATAACTTCATTGTTTTGATATAATTTTAAACTACCGAAATGTTGCAAGAATAGTGCAAGGAATTCCCACTTTCACTCAGATGCACCAATTGTTCATGTTTTGCTCCATTTGTTTTTTCTCTGTGTGTTTTTTCTAAGCTACTAAAAAGCAACTTGGAGACATCATGTCCTTATTATCCCTAAATACTTCTGTGTGTATTTCCTAAGAACAGAACCTCAGTAGTCATCAAAATCAAGAAATTTTACATTGATATAAAAGAGTTATCTGATGGATAATTTATATTCAAATTTTGCTTAATTATGACAATGATGTCCCTCACAGATATTTTTCCAGGTCTATAATTCCTTTAGGACTACTCACTGCATTAAATTAGTATGCCTCTTTCATCTGGAACAATTCCTCAGCCTTCTTTGTGCTTTTTTTTTTTTTTAGCCATGACATTTTTTAAGATTAAAGGCTTATTATGTGGTTCGAGGTCCCCAAATTTGTGCTTGCTTGGTGTTTTCTCGCGGTCAGATTCAGGTTGTATGTTTTCGGCAGAAATGTCACTGAGTGATATTGTGTCCTTCGCAGCGCACCGCGTCCGAGGGGGCGCGACGTTGGCTTGTCCTGGGACTGGTGATATGAGCTTCGGTTATTCGGCTGCTTTTACTGTCAAGTTACCAAATTATAGTAAAAACAAATTATAATTTTTAATGAACAAATTTATAATGAACAAATTATTGCAATAGCCTTTTTCAGCTTCTGCTTTTTCTTATTTGCCAAATGCCCACAGCAGCTCGCTGTGAATAGCGGCTCTGATTTGGGCCTGAAGTGGGAGCTGTGCTTGTTCTAGAAGAAACTCCCTGTCTCATCCTCTCTCTATTGTTTTCTTTGTCACTTTTTTTTTGAACTGAGGTATCATTCACACACATTGTAGACATATACACATCTTGAATATGTATATACACAGCTTGATGCATTTTTACATATGTGTACGCCGGTATAACCACCACCCAGATCAGAAGACAGAAGAGTATTTCCAGCTCCCTAGCTGGTCTTGCCTTTTAATTCTAGTTGTAAGGAGAAGCCATTGGAAAGTTTTGAGCAAGGCAGTGATCTGCTCTGATTGATGTTATCAAAGCCACTCAGGTTGCTGTGCGAAGAGTCAACATCGGGCGGGCAGGGAGATAGGCTGCGAAGTGTCTTACATTGCGTTCACCCAGAAGCATGGCCTGCATCAAGCATTTAAGTGCAGAGAGTTTACTTGGGGGAGACCCCAGGAAATGCCCATAGAGATATAGGGAAGTGGGACAGAGAAGGGAACGTAGTCAATAAGAGATGCATTAAATGAATTACCCCTGTGGAAAACTGGAACTTAATTCTCCTGAAGAGCCCTGGACCAGTATAGAACATAGAGCATGCATCTTCAGGTTGTCCTAGGGATGAAGAAGTTGGCGTGTTTATTCCAACTCTCTGCAGCCATCCGTTGAGGGCTGGTGCTGGAATGGCTAGCCATGGTGTTGATTCACCAGACCGTCCTGCTGTGTGGGGAAAGTAGGGTCCCACCACCAGAGAAAGCCCACTGGCAAAAAGATGCAGACAGGTGTGGCCTGCAGTGGGAAGGTCCCCAAGAGGGAGTGAGCACTGCGGAGGGCACTGCAGGGATCAGGTACCTGACAGGTGGTGTGGGAGATTAGTGGGCGGCCAAAGGCAGCTGGCCTGACGTGGAGGGGGGCTGATGTGTGGGGGGATGTGCTTGCTGCTCTGCGGGCAGTGGAGGTTCCAATGGACAATCTGGCAGAAAGCAGCTTGGAGAGAGAAAAGGAGGGCTCCTGGTTGCCACGGCATGTACCTGAGAGGCCACCACTTGAGAATCCATCTGGAAATGACTGGAAGGTGGGGTAGTAGTGTCTTTGAAGGGGCCTGGTGGCTCTGAAGGTGTTGACAGGGACGTGAACCAGGGAAATGTGTTCTGCTACCATCCACATGCTCCATTTCTTTTCTCTCCCAAGGTCTGGGAGATGTGGTTGCATTTTGATTGTTTCTCCTGGTGACTGGGCTGGATTTCATGCTCAGACAGTATCTTTCCTGCCGAGTTTAGTTTTCTGAATGCTGACTCCATTCACCCCTCCAACCTTTGACCTGAGCTCAGTCCTCTGGACTCAGAGCACCACCCCTGTCCCTGCCCACACCTCTTTCTCTGTCATCTGACCTGGTCGTGACCTCCTGCCGGCACATTGCCTCATCTTGCCAGCCTGGCACAACTCCCAGAAAGGCTGCCCTTGGCTTGTCCTATTTTATTTCTCTCTTTAATTTGACACTGACATTGACAGATAAAGACAAGAGAGAAGCCAAACCCCAGGGTGTAACCAGTATCATTCAAGCACCACCAAATTAATCCTCAGGATTTAGGATCATGCGGCCTGGAATATAAATCTCCACCACTATATCCCCTTGGAAAAAACTGTCATCCACAAGGATGTCTTCAGAGACCCTGCTCTGAAATGAAAGGCCCGACAGGAGGCCAAGGTCAAGTTTAAAGAGAGGCACAAGACCAGCAAGAACAAATGGGTTCTTCTAAAAGCTGCAGTTTTAGATCTTTTTTATTTCATTCATTAAAAATCCAAAATAAAAATAAATAAAATAAATAAATATACCTCTGCCACTTGGTATGGAAGTGAGGAGTAGCTTTTTTTTTTAAGATTTTTTTTTTTTTTTTTTTTTATATTTAGAGAGGGGAAGGGAGGGAGAAAGAGGGAGAGAAACATCAATGTATGGGTGCCTCTCGTGCTCCCCCATCTGGGGACCTGGGCCACAACCCAGGCAAGTGCCTCAACTGGGAATTGAACTGTTGACCCTTTGAATCAAAGGCTGGCACTCAATACATTGAGCCACACCAGCCAGGGCATGAGGAGTAGCTTCTGGAATTGACATGTAGAGGGGCCATTTGCCCAGACAGGCAACCCTAATCTCTAGACTTGGGGACCCCAGAGTCCAGTTTCTGGAGAGGATAGAAAATCCTAATGTCAGGGAAAGACAAGAAGAGATAGAAAATATGAAACTCTACAAAGATAAGATGTATGGTCCAGTTGTGCCCAAGCATGGCCTATGGTCTGTGTGGGTCTTTCTTATTCTAAGAGGCGATGTCTTCCTACGTGTGTACTATTCCATACCTACCACATGGAATCGTCTTCTGCCCAAATAAAATCAGTGGTAGCTAAGAACTCCCTAGTCCTTGATTTTAACAGCTTTACTATAGTACTCTATTTTACTATTAAATTTCCAGCACATTCTTGAAAAGCAAAATAATAAAACAAACAAACAAACAAAAATCCCTACTGTGAGAGAAAATTCCAGCTAACTACAAATTGGGAGGGGAGCCGCTTGAGTGCCCTGAATGGCCACAGCGAAAGTAGAACTGGGGGCCCTGACATACATTGTAGACAGAGTTGGGTATCCTGGGGGCTTGGCCTTGACCAAAATCTGGCAGCTTTGCACTCGCTAGCTGCCTGTCCTTGTCAGTAATGGCTGGGAGAAGCACCCACAGTCTTAGAGCCTCCTTTGATTCTCAGCTCCTTCCTAACAAGCCTTTATCTAAATGCAAATGTGATTCCAATTTTTTGATTAGGATATTATCTAGTCATCCATCCCAGAAAAACCACAATCACTGAATGATTTTACCTCTGACTCAACATTTCTGTTTGGGTAGTGCATTTGTTGTGTGGCGCTCCTGATGGAAGTGGGCAGAAAGCCGTTCTTAATGTGTGGGGGGCCTCTGCCAAGTTTTCTGAGATAGAAAGGTGTTAGCTTTTTATCACTGTGGGTAGGGGCTGATAGTGGAGAGGGGAGTGTGATGGGGTGTGATATTCTATCCTAAAATATTTTTCTAAAGCATGTTGGCAGCCAAATCTGGCTGTTCGTGGGATTGGGTGAAGTCTTACTTACTTCAAGTGAAAAGGCAGGGCACACTTTATCTTGGGATTTGAACTGTAGTTTGGTTATATGCTGGGAGACCCCCTTAGGGGGCAGCCTGATTCCCGGAGGCATCCTGACTTACCACACGCTAGCTGTGCGACCTTGGGCAACTTATCTAACATCTCTGGACCTCCAGTTCCTCATTTAAATAATACTACCTAACTCCTAGGGTTGTTGGGGATTAAATTAAGTGAGCTAATGTGTATAAAGTGTTGAGAATAGAGCCTGGTGTACAGGACATTGCATGAATGATAATACCTTTCCTGCTTCCAATAATAAAGCCTACCATCTATTGAGAATGTACTAAATGTCAGGCACTGTGCTAAATGCTTTATATGTATTTATCTTTTTTAATCCTCCAGGATATAAAGTTTGATCCCTGATAGGATCCCCATGAGTTTTGATGTGTCAAGTTGGTTAGTCAATAGTACCTAGTTATTTAACCAAACACTAATCTAGGTCAGTGATTTTCAACCTTTTTCATCTCATGGCACACATAAACTAATTATTAAAACTCTGTGGCACACCAAGAGATATATTTTTTGCTAATCTGACAAAAATATAGGTATAATTTTGACTCATTCATGTAGGATGGTTATTGCTGCGTTGGCTGTTGTGATTTTTTTGTTTGACGGTCTAGGGAAAAGAGGTCGGTGCCCCTGACTAGTCAGGTATTGATGTTTTAAAAATTCTTGCTACACACTGGTTGAAAATAGCTGATATAGGTGTTGCTATGGAAGTATTTTGAAGATGTAGTTAACTTCTACATGTGGTCAACTCTACGTAAAGGGGATTTACGTAGAGTTGGTAATGGTAATGTGGGTGGGCCTCACCCAGTGAGCTGAGGCCTGAAGAGCAAAACCTGAGGTTTCCCAGAGAAGAAATTCTGCCTCAAGACTCAACGGTGTTAACTCCTGCCTGCATTTCCACCATGCCTACAGATTTCAGACTTACCAGCCCTCACAATGGTGCGAGTATATGTGTATGCACACATATGAGGAAACCGATGATCGGAGAGATTAATTGCACAAGGGTCACCTAGATGGGCGAGGTGGGATTCTGATCCAGGTCCCTCTCCCCTGCACAGCTTCCTTTCCACTCTAGGCTGCTGTCTCTCCAGTGGCAGGTGAGGGGGCTTTCCAATTTCAGGCCATTTGTGGAGTGTGGAATGCGCTGTTACCCTTGAACTCTGAAGAAAGAACCTGTAGAAGTGAAATCCCTCTAATCATCTGGTTTGCTCTATACTCTGGTGGCATTTGGAGGAAAGACAGGAGCAGAAGCAGGAGATAAAGAAAATGGAGGAGTGAGAATTTTATCAGTGGGGTTTTGGTTGCCAACAACAGAAACTGACTTTCACTAAGTTTCACAAAAAGGAAAGGATTGGAAGAATATTGAGGCTGGGTAGCTCTCAGGAAAAAGTGCTCTGTGGGCTGGACCACGAGAGCCCCAGCAACGGTCTCACTGCAGGGACAGCCTGATGAGCCCACTTTGGCCACAGAGACTAACCTGGGACCTGCTCCTTCTTCCTTGGTCAAAATGCTCAAGAGGACGTCTGTCCAGCTGAGCAGCTTAGGTCACATCCTTTTCCCGGTCTGTACCAGGACACAGAGAGAAGAGCTAGTCTTAGAGAAGCAGGGGTGTTGGGAATTACCACCCACAGAAAATGAGGGATGCTCTGTCTCCCAAAAGAAAATTGAGGTACTGCTAAGAAGGGAAATGTATGCTTGACAACCAAAATGATAAATGTCCATTATAGCTGCAAAAGATTTCTTAGATTAAATCCCCTTTTGCAAAATATTTCAGGATGGACCCATCACTGGTCTCCAGAAATGGCTCTTCAGCTTGTTGGGGTGACAAGGGGTACATCTCTTGGCTTTAGCTTGAGGTTTCAGGCCTTAGGAGAAGGTCTTTGTATAAAAGTTTGCATATTAAACATAAATAGCAATAACAATAGCAGCAATTAGCCTCCATCAAACACTGACTGCATGTGGGGCGCTGTTCTGGGTGCGTGGCCTGAAGCTGGCTCATCTTCACGACTCTGTAAGGAAGGCACAATTATTATCACCATTTCACACGTGAGAAAACCGAGGGATGTGGAGGTTAACTAATTTGCCCCTGAGGCTAAAAAATGGCAAACAGTACACAATAATGTATTTTTACAATTCTAATCCTAGACTATTAAATAGGATAGGGGATTGTCATATAATCACAAGCAGTAAAGTGTCTTTTGCCTAGCTGGAGAGCTGACAAGGTCTGATGCTTGCTTGATAAAGACTCTGCCTTGATGTCTGATCTGAGACGTTCAATTCCATTTTCTTAATGGCTGTCAATCAGTTCCCTACTGTTTCCCCTGAGGATGGACTCAGCAGGGGAGTCGTCAGCACTTAGAAGTAGCATTAAGAACAAAACCTGATGGGGCTGTTTGTTTTTCCCCCGGAGGAGATGGCCCAGTCCCTCAACACAGCCAGAAATGAGCTCAGATGTCATTCGGTGCTGAATGAATTGCTTCCCAGATCATTGGGCTTCCCCAAGGCATCCGGATATTACCAGAGCAAACACAACCCAGTATTGAGTTCAAATGATGCCAGTCACCACTTCCGGTTTCAGGGACTTCTTAGACCAGCGATGTTCAATAGGAATATAACATGAGCCAAAAAACGTCATGTAAAAGTCTCTATTTATTAATTTTTAAAGATTTTATTTATTTATTTCCAGACAGGGGAGAAGGGAAGGAGAAAGAGAGGGAGAGAAACATCAGTGTGTGGTTGCCTCTCGCACACCCCGAACTGGGGGCCTGGCCCGCAACCCAGACATGCACCCTGACCGAGAACCAAATCTGTAACTTTTTGGTTTGCAGGCCTGTGCTCAATCCACTGAGCCATACCAGCCAGGACTAAAAGTCTCCATTTTTAAGAAATTAAAAATACATTTTATTTAAACAATAATCCAAAAAATTATTTTAAACATGTAATCAATATAAAATTTATTGTGGAGGTATTTTACATTCTTTTTTCCATATCAAGTCCTTGAAATCCAGTATGTGTTCTGCAGTTTTGACCAGCCCCATTTCAAGTGCGCAGAAGCCCTAAGTGGCTAGTGGCTGCCCTATCAGATGGTGCAATTCTAGACCATAACCCTTTCAAAAACTTCATTTCCCAAATACGAGCACCTGTGAGGTACCTACATGGTCTGAGACCTCACGGAATTCACAATCTAGAGAAGACAATGTATGCTAAACAAGTAAACTTGGAAATAAACGTGGCAATTATAGGTTGTGAGGAGCAGCCACCCCAAAGCACCTTGGGAGGAGAACACTGGAGTGCGGTGGGCGGAGGGGAAGGGGCCTTCTCTGAGGACTGGACCTCTGAGCTGTGAAGAGAAGGCAGAGCCTTCCTGGCAGAGGCTAGAGATAGAGCAAAGCCCCTGAGGCTGGAAAGCCCTTGGCCTGGGAGGTGCAGAAAAGACAGCTTTAACCCTGGGCACAAATAGCTGGAGAGCTGAGTAGGCAGGGGTCAGATTGTCTACTCAGGGTTTTGGGTTTTGTCTTAAATATGAAGAGAAATCACTGATACCTTTTAAACAGGGAAGTGGCGGGATATGATCTCAGTTTTAAAAGTTTGGCCGGGCAGCTTGGTTGGTTGGAGTGCTGTCCCATACACCAAAAGGTCACGGGTTGGATCCCCGGTCAGGGCACTTAAGGGAGGCAACCGATCCATGTTTCTCTCTTTCTCTCCCTTTTTTTCTCTCTAAAATCAATAAAAATATATCCTCGGGTAAAGACTTTTACAAAAAGATGGCTCTGGCTGGAAAGAGACCCTTTTCCTTCCCCTTCCCTCCTACAAACACTCAGAAATGCCTTCAGTTAAAAAACACACTTAAATAAAACTAAACTGACTTATATATCTGAGTTTTATGGAAAGGCAAATTATCTTGGGTCAGAGAATAAGAGGAAAGTTAAAGACATAGCAGGAAGATAAGATGCCAAGTGGACTCTGGCTGCTTGGGGGTGAAAGTGGGGTCAGGGGAAGGTCCTAGAATACAAACCCTAATGGATATGGGCTGGAGTTTTCAGGCCTGTGCTGGCACAGGGGACAAGGCTTGGGCCCACTGGAAGAGGGGACTTAGAATTGAAACCCCTTCATAAATGCAGGCTGTTGAGAGGGGATCCCCATAAAATGGCCTAAAATACTTCCCCTCACTAGCTCAAGTAGGAAACGAGAAATCTTGCCTTTGTCTTGGGGAAAAAGGAATCTGTGAGATATTAGAACCTTAATCCTGTGCCACGTGAAAGGGTGGAATAAAAGAAATTACACTGAGTGGCATGGGAACTGACAAATGGGTGCCAGACTAATAGGCCGGATGAGGAGAAATTGACCGGTTGGGTGGCTCCCGCAGTATTCTTGGCATATCTTAAACTTTAATGAGTAAATGAACCATCTGGGGATCCTACTAAAATGCAGATTCTGATCCCCTAGGTCTGGGGTGGAGCCTGAGACTCTGCATTTCCAACAAGCTTTCGCATGCTATCAACTCTGCTGGTGCCCAGACCATTTTTGAATAACAAGGCTCCAAGACAATGGTGACTTGGGCTCAGTTGGTGGTGGGATGAAGAGAAGACAATGGATCAAGAGAGAGACTGGGGGGGAGACTCAACAAGATGTGCTGAGGGACCTGTGTGAAGTGAGGGGAAGGGGTGAATCAGGATGACTCCTGGGCCCCTGGGCTTTGGTAGCTGGGTGATGGTGGTGCCAGTTACTCACATAGGGAAGACCAGGCCAGGACAGACTATTTCTTGGTAGGAGGACAGGGGACTGTGTGCAGGAGGGATCAAAATCTGAAGGCCAGTCAATTGCAAACACTATGCCGAATCTCCTTTCTCTGCAAAAGAAATGCCTCTAGGAGACAACCAGAACATGGGTGGTCTGTGTTCTTAGCTTGAATGGCTGACAACAGTTTTTGCTTGGTATGCCCAATCTGGCAAGTGTTAAAGCTTAATAAATAGCCACCTGTGTACATGAGGTCAAGAAATGACCAGCAGACTCCCTTTATCTGCTCCTCACGCACGCACACTCACCCCTCCCTTGCTTAGCAATGGCGAAGATCACGGCACTTAAATCAGTTGAGTTTAGACCGGCTCCATCTGTCTGCTGGAATCCTCCAAAGTCCTCAGCACGTACTCAGTGTGAACGAGCAGAGTGCTTGTATTGCAGTTTCTAATAAATAATACAACATGTGCAGTTTAAGGACATTTGAACAAATGTTTATTTTAAAAAAGAAAAGAAATGATCTTTGTGCCAGGCACCCTGCTAGGTACTTTTACAAACATTATCTCATTCAACAGCTACAACAATGCTTCCAGATGGGTTCTGTTATTCCTGTTTTCATAGATGAGAAAAGTGAGGTTCAGAGGGATAAGTAACTTGCTCAAGGTCCCACACAGCCAGCTGAGAGTTGAACCTGTGTTAACCTTTGTCCAAAGTGCAAGTTCTTTTGACCTTGCCCTGGACTCCCAATTCCAGGCTCTGTGCCATGTGCTGAGTTGGGTACACAGATCTTTGGAAACTATCAATGCAGCCCTGGAGGAGTTTAATCTAAATGGGGAGAGAAGTCAATCATGCAAACATCTTGACATGTGGCCTCACGCTGCTAGTTAGGTGCCAATGTCACTGGAGGTATTCCTACAGAGTCAGAGTGAGGCAGACTCAGCAGAGTGTTCCAGAGAAGGTGGGACTCTAAATCACGTTTATAAGAATGGTTAGGACTGGAGAGAGAGGGGAGCCTCCCAGGCAGCAATTCCAGTGCAGGCCAGGCAGCGAGGCAGCCTCCGCTAACAAGTTTTCCTCCACTCTTTTCCACCTCTCGTCTTGGCTGCTAAAATACAACCTGGTTTCGCCAGGCTTGGGTTAAATGCCTGACTCCTGTAGGCTGAAATGAGTGTCCATTTTCCATTCACTCATGACACCCTGTGATTATTTCTATCACTGCTATTTCCACATTAAATGGTTGTTTTATGTGTTTCTTTCTTGAGGTCAGGAATTTTGCTCCATTTATTTTTCAATCCCCAGAGATAAAATAGTGCCTGGCACATAATAGGTGCTTGGTAAAAACACATATTTTGTTAACAGTTGACTATTTTTCAGGATGATTTCCTCTTCTCAGCATCTCTTTGTTATTTGCTTTGTACCGATCTATACTGGTTGGGATACACCTGAAGCACCGAGTCAATGTATCTGTGATTGAAACAAGACAGCGCATTGCTTCCATGTCACAGTGAGAGCAGCAGCCTAAACGGAGACAGTGCCTTCACAATGAGGGGTACCCAGCATCCTGCTGGCTAGTAGCTCTGTCATCCCTGGTATGTCACCTGCATTTGCATGGTTGAAGGTGGCTCCCCACATCTGTGTTCTAGCCAGCAGGAAGGGGCACAAAGGAGAGGGCAGACAGGCTGCCTTTTTTTTTTTAATGGTGCAACATGGAAATAGCACACATCACATCCATTTTCATTCTGTTTTCAGAATCTAGTTGTCTAGCTGCATGGCCAGATCTAGCTGCAAGGGATTCTGGGAAAGGCGGTTTCTGCTTGGGCAACTATCTAGGACTAAAATTTCTATTACCAGAGAAGGAGACAGCAGATATGGCGTGTAGGGAGGGCAGGGATCAGTGGCAGTATTTGCCACACTTTCTTTTCCTACACTGCCTTATTGTAGTGTCTAGACAGTTCCACATGATATGCTTAACCTATTTTTTTCTTTCCAAGGTACATTTACTATTGAATTGCTTGCAATGGTTGAATCATGTGTGGTCATCTCATCTGTCCTCTGAGGGTGTAAGTTCTTTCATGGCAGAGGTTGTATCTTACACAGCTTTGATCTTGTAGTGTGCCTTATACCTAGGTGCTTGGTCAATAGTGCTGAGTGAGTACGTGGGTGAGGAGAAGAGCCTTTTCATTATCCCATTACCTCGTCTCTGTGGAGTGGGATTTGTCAGTCATGTTGAGCCAACAGCACAAACAAATCAGCATTACCCTTGTTGAGGTCTCATGAAATGTTGGAGCAGTGAGGGACATAAACATCACCTTTCTGGCCCTCTGGTGATACCCTGGAGCAGGGGAAGAGTCAGACCAGGGACCAGGGTGACTCTACTCCCAAGATACATGTCACGATACCAACTGCACCACCACCATCCTCTCCCCCTTTCCTCTGGCTCTCCTTCATAGGGAGGGTCTGCTCCCCCCGTCACAATTCTGGAAGCACTTCCTTTGAGTCAGATTGTAAATATTTTGGGGAAAAAATAATCATGAGGATCAACATTTTCTAGAGTTCTGAAATTGTCCTCCTTGCACTTTTTGGCCATCTGGTTTGGGTATAGGGGTGGAAAGTGCTCATTCACCTTATGAAACTGGGTTACATTTTGATGATGCCAGGCTAGCTGGCCCCTGAGAGGCCTGTTACCATGGCAAACGGTAGGGTCACCTTGCCATTACTCACTTGACCTGAGCTTGTTATGTCTAGACACTCACGCTGAGGGCGATATCACCCAGGAAGTCAGAGATTCATAGAGCCGCCTTGGTTCCTGATTTGTCCCATTTTCTCCAGTCTCCTGGACCAAGTCAGAGTTTCCAGCTCCTCTCATATTCATGTCTGGCATTTCCTTGCTCTCGGCTCTCCGGGGACAGTGCTGTTTTCAGCAGGGAGATGCTTCCCCTCCCTCCCCCAACCCAGGAAGTGCCCTGACCTCTATGACAGCAAATCCATTGCACCATTTAGGTTTAATTAGAGCACAATGACAGATGATTAGTTTACACATCAAAGCACTGAAACAACTCAACAAATTGGCCCCATCCCAAAGCCCAGCACAGGAGCTGGTCTTGAACTCAGAGGCTCTGCCCACAGGGACTGGGGAGCTAGCGATGAAAGCCTGGGAGCCCCATGCAGAGAGGCACACAGCTTCACTTGAGAAACAAGGCACACTTGTGCCTTGGATCCCAGCTGTTTCCAACCTTAATTGTGTGCCTTCGCCTCTCTCACCTTGACTTTCCTCCTCTGAGCCCTCCCTAACTGCTCCATAGAGTTCATGTGCAGTCAACTTTCAGTTCTTTGGGGATTGATTTATCAATCCGTGGGTTACCCAAACCCTTTGCTAATTTTCTTTTTTACCCTGTTACCCTGCAAATGGGATTTTGATTATTCATTAGGACACCACCTACCAAGGAATGAGAGAGAAAGCAAACAGGTTGATCTTTAAACCAGACCACTTTTGATTTTTTTTGTTTGAGGTTTGATGGGGAAAAAGTTAGAAACTATAGGTTGCAACAAGGTAAATGAACTATTTCTGGGTCCCCTTCATTCATACTCCCCCCAACCCTCGGAGATGACCAAGAGCCAGGCAAACGAACACATTCGAGCACTCTCCATTAGACTGTCTTTGCCTTTTATTACACATTTCAGATCCCTTGTTGCCATGCCGGGGCCCTAGAGAGGCGGATGATGTGTTGGAAGACATAGTAGTTTAGTTCTGGCTCAAAAGACCAGTCTGTTCATACCAACATAATCACTTAATTCAGTGAGAAACTAAACAGACAAAAATCCCCAAATGTCCATCCAGTGGTCGAACTAAATTGACTCTCTTCCTTGGACTACACACATGCTCACCAAAACAGTTGACATTTCCTGCTTCAAGGTCAAAGTCAGTGGCAGAGAGGAAACTTGAATCCAGGCCTTCCTTCGTAGTCCTTATCCCTCAGGACTCTGTGATCTTTCTAATTGTTGGAGAAAAATAGGGCTGCAGCTGTACAAAAATTTCACAGAGCACTAAGGCTCCGGCCTCTCTGCTGAACAATTGATGGAGACGCAGTGCATGGTGGGATTGTCATTTTCTCACTGTGGGCCTTGGGGGTGAGCAGGCATCAGCCTCACCACTGTGATGCGGGCGGACAGATGAATGCTGGCTGCCTCTAGCACAGGACAGTGGGCGGACCTGTACTGGATTCAGCCTTGTCTAAGCAAAGCACTTCAGGAAGAGTATGACACTGAATTATTAGCATAAACCAGGAGCCTATTGATCTGGCTGATTAGAAAACCTTCCAAGGCACTGGGGTAATTAGCGTAATTTACAGAGTAGCAGTTATCAGCTTCATTGCCTAATTAACAATGTAAATATCTTCCTAAATTACGTTTTATAATCATGATCGGGCCCTCTAGCTTTTGCCCTGTTCACTGCAAGTTCCTTTCCAGATGTATAGATAGTCACCTTTTCTCCATGCCTAGCATTACGTTTCTGCCTCACTTAGGATAAAGCAATCGTACGTGCCCCAAGTCTCCTCCGTTGCATCTTACCAGGGGTCTGTGCTGCCGTCCTCTCTCCAGCCCAAAGTATACCGTCTGCCAATGGAATTGCCAATTAGAAGTACTTAATTAGATATGAAAGGGGAGCTCTGTCATGTTCTGGATTCTGAACTATTTTTTATTTATGTGCTTAGTAGGATAAGTCGCCTTAAATTAGCATCACATTTTTTTCCTCAGAAGAGCTTGTGAGAAATGAGGCTATTAGGAGGAGAGGTTTAACAAAATATTTGCTTACACTAGTCACGGGTGCAGGGAATCATCCCAAATGCATGTGTCGCTTTGAGAAGCCGGGCTACTTTTCATGTTTATTTTACTTCCTTATCACTTCTTGTTGAATGAATGTGATAGGATATTTGGCCTGCCTAATCAGACATACGCTCAGGGACCTTGATTGTTTTATTTTATTTTATTTTTGCATTAAATTCACTTATTCTTTTGAGCATTAGGGCCACACTAAAGGTTACTGTTCCATGTCTAAATTCCAAATGGCCTGGACACACATTCAGATCTTTGTAGAGACCTGGGGGTGGGAAGTTCAGAGGCTCATAACCTTCTCTGAAAAGAACGCCCTGAAAGCTTTCCATTAGTGAAGGCCTGGTGATTTCAGCTGGTGGATTATTCACTTCTGATCTTTTTGCTTCCACTCACGGCATGCAGTCAGACAGAAAAGGAATTTAATACAAATCCACACATATTACATTGGTAAAGCGGAGGGAAGGCAAAAGTGAATTTTAGAGGAATGAGCTGTAGGTTTTAATTAACTCTCTTGCCCTTGTTCCCATTATCATTGATTTGTGTGATAAGTGCCAATTATATGTGTCATAAGTATACTCCTTTTTGCTGAAGACAAGAGATCTTATGTGTGATGCAAATAAGGGTTCTCAGAATGCTAATTTTGTAATGAGCCAATGCATTCTTCAAGGAGTTTATAGTCTAGTGGGGGAATAAAACATGTGCATAAATAATTATAATGCAAAATAGGAAACTAGTGCATCATGAGATGGTACAGAAAGAATTGTGGCCAAAAAAGAGGGTGGAGAAATAACTTCAAGTTGAGAGATTCAGGAAGATCTGCTTGAAGGTTGGGGAAAATTGGCCTAAAAGCAAACTGAGAGTATTGGGTGTGGTTTCCAGATTTGGGGGACAGTTGGGTGAAAGCACAGAGGTGGACAGCATGAAATTTAAATGAGGAACAAAGAGATGTGTGCCATGGCCATTGAAAAGGTCAGGCCAGTCCCCAGCCCACCAGACTGCACACTACCCAGTCAGGCCAGTTTTCCAACCCGCTGGACTGCCTATGACTCAGTTGTCCCAATGCAATTGCTAGCCCTCGGTTTAATCGAAACTCTCTCCCTCTGCACCCAACAGACATCTGGCTCCAGCCACAAGGGCCAGTGGTCAGACTTACCCTTCTGTACCTGGGAACAGCCCCGATCCTGTATCCAATCCATTGTCCAGGCCTGAGGCATCCACCTGGGAGAAGATGAAACTAACCCCTCCCCTCCCCGTTCACAAACCCCACATTTAAAAAACAACAACAAACCATTCCTGCCTCCCCTCTGGGGCTGCAGTCCATCTCGACTCAGCCTGCCCCTGAGCACAGCATCAAATAAAGGCACTTGGATCAGATCATGCAGTTCCTCCTGCCTCTGTTTCTCATGCAGTTCTTACAGCCATGATGGGAGGAATGTGAAGGAAAACACCACAGGGGATGCTGTGGACCTCGGCTGGAGCTGCATCTCCCAGAACCTGGAATCCGGCTGAAACATCTGCACCGATTTCTGTAGACCAGGGTTGGCAAACTTGTTTTCGTTTTGTTTTGTCTCGTCTTGCTTTTTTTGTGTGAAAAGCCAGAGAGTGAATATTTTAGGCTTTGCAGGATGCGTGATCTCTGTCACAACTACTCAACTTTGACATTGTAGCACAAAAGCTGCCACAGACAATATGTAAATGAATGGGCATTGCCCTGTTCTGATAAAACTTTCCTTATGGACACTGAAACATGAATTTTATATAATTTTCATGTGTTGCAAAATATTTCCTTTGACTTTATTACTGTCCTCTGCTAGCAGGGGCATGGAGCTGGGACCATCTTCAAATCTCCGAGTCTTTCTTTGCCTTTGCTCACATCCCCACAGCCACCAAGAGCCAAGGTCTGATGAGCACGGACCCAGAGGGCAGAGAACCTCGGAGTCAGGTGCCGAGTGACTATGATGGTGCACGTGTGCGTCAGGAGCTGTAGTTCCTTTGCCGCCGCAGGCCCAGGACCCAGCTTCGGCACGCAGCCATGATGGGGCTGTGTGCTCCTGATGGGCCTGACAGTATTTGGTAACTAAACACAAATATCTAAGAGTTTTGACAATCCATGCATAGAAAATGTGGTATACAGACTGTCCTCTATGTTTGTGAACCTGCACTTTGGTGCACGATACCTTGACACCCCTAAACCACCTTCCCTGGGCTGAATTAGGTCTTTCCTCATATCAGCAGGCTAATAATAACTTCCATCCATCACTTAGGTGGGGTTCTGTAGCATCCAGCAAATGGTTTTCCTCCTCCCTCCTTCACGCCTCTCACTGCACCAACCTGCCCTTTAGGACTGGCAGTGAGTTTAGACCCGGGGTCCTGGGGTCCCAGGATCCCATGGGGAACCTCACAGCCCCTGCCAGCTCTCCTTCCTGCACAGATTCCCTGAGGCCTAAGACAGGGCGCAGGGAGGCAGGAATGGAAGGAATGTTGGACCAGATTTTTTCCTTCGTGAGCTAGATCAAAGCAGTTCTCTATCTCAGTTCCAGCTACGCCTAACATAACAAAGGCTTTTGAAATAAATTATAATGTCAAATGTATTTTTTCTGATTTGGAATTACATGTTTATACTTGAATAAAATTCATCTCATTCATGGTCTTCCCCCTCATCTCTCTGCCCTTACTTCTCTTACCCAGAAAAGTCTTCAGGTCTTTTTTTCTAATAAGAACTAACATTGAACAATTATATGGCGAGGAAAAGGTTAATTAGGTGACTAACTTATTTTAACAATTTTCAAGGAGGAGGATACAATCAGCTGACCGAGGAATCTGAGAAGTAGAGGAAACTAAGGACAGAGAAGGGCTGTTGCTTGTGACAGCAGGGAAGCCATTGGGACCTCGTTAGGACAGGTTCAGCGCTGTGCAGATGGAGACCAACTGTCTACCCTGAAAGGTGAACGGGTGAATGAGTGAGGGAGCCAGTGAGGCAACCTGTGTCGAAAACTCAAGTGATAGCTTCTTGTCATTGAGGTCTCAGTTTAAATATCACCGTTTTGGTGTGATCTAAAGTAGCCGTCTGGTAACTATCACATGACCATATTTTATTTCTCTGCAAAGCACTTATTTATGACCTGATCATGTCTTATTACTTTATGATTCTCTGCCACTTGGACACCCCCCCCAACACACAGATAATGTTTCATTTTTCTGTATCCCCAGAACCTAAAAGACTGCTTTCTCCCTGGTAGGTGTTCTACAAACATTTGCGGAATGAGTGGATAAAAGTTTGGCTGTGACAGAGAGTGGAGAAAGAGAGTGGGAAATTGTGCAATGCTTCTCAGACTTTAGTGTGCCTAGCAACCTCCTGGGGATCTTGCTAAATGCAGATTCTGATTCTGCAGGGCGGGGGTGGGAGAATCTGAATTTCTAAGCTCCCATTGAGGCCAGTGCTATTGGTCCATGAATCACATTTTGAGTAGCAAGACCTCTAGATGGATTTGATCTGCTGCTTAGCATGAGCAGGAGAAGAAAGTAATGAAGAAGGAGAGGGGGGTAATGACAGCAGCAAAGATTTTAGAAAGGCAGAAGGGATGGAAGCCAGACAACCCATGGAGGAATTGGTTTTTCAAAGGTGAAGGAAACTTTCCTCCGTGCAACAGGAAGGAAGGAGAAGGAGTGAGAAGAGGAGGAAGATCTTGACTGGGGTGTCCACCGTTTCAATGGGGTCAGCACTTAGAGTAAGGGTGGAGGTGAGCTGGGGGAGTTCTGAGAAACAGTCATTTTCTTCCCAGGCAGCATCCAGTATGCCTTTGAGTTTGAATCATGAATGTAAAGTAAAACCCATTGGCTACCTCGTTGTGTCATTTTCTCAGCATGAATCTGCAGGGGTGCAGGTTGGCAAAGGAGGATGGCAGGTTCATTCAGAGTGAGTGTGACCGAGGGTGAGAGGAACCAGGGAGTTGATGATATCAGTGGGGGTGGAGGGATATTTTTAAAAATTTATTATTTAAAAGAATTGTAATTCTTCAATTACGGTTGACACCCCATATTATTTTATTTTAGTGCATAGCATAGTGGTTTAGACAGTTATGTAATTTACAAAGTGAAGGGGAGAGTGATTTGAATGGTGGACCACAGAAAGAGAGGCACAGGCACTGGCAGAGGCACTGGGAGAGACACTGCTTATTACGCCCCTGTTCTCATGGGGGTCTGGTGGGAAGGCAATATACATACAAGGGGGGAGCCAAGATACCCCAGATTTATCTCCTGGAGGGCAGGCTTCCCCCAGCTAGGTGAGTGTTCAAGGAACGCATCCATATTAGTGTACCAGCTGGCGTTGTTGTGAGAGGCTGTATTTGGCTTCAGTGAATTATTTTCGAAGACTCTTTCACTGCATTTGCCCATTTCATGATGGGCGATTTATGAATGCACCTGCCCACACCACACTGAGTGTTCAGCAGTTTTGACCAAAAAAATGGCAGGACCCCAGTGTCTCACCCTCCTTAGTCACCCAATCTTACCCCGAGTGACTTGTTTTTGCTTCCCCGGATGAAAAAAGTCATAAAAGGGAAACATTTTGCCAATATGGAAGAGGTGAAACAAAAAAATAGCAGAAGCACTAAAAGGCATCAAAACCAATGAGTTCAAAAACTCTTTTGAGCCATAGGAAAAGGTCTCAATAGGTGTACTACATCAAATGGAGAGTACTTTGAAGGTGACTGAAGTTAAACATGCAAGAATAAATAAATACACAATAAATGTACATATGTATGTAACTGCCAGAACCGCCCCCATAGTGCCTTGAGGCTTACCATTGTATACACTCGGCTAACTTAACAACTGCCAACCTCTGCATCTCTTTATCTGAGAGTATGGAAGGGCAGAGTCAGTACAGGGGCGGGGAGAAGACCCCAGAGAGCAACATTCAGCCAGTAACTAACAGGAATTGGTGAATAAATGCCCCAGCTCTCATGACCCGATGGTGGGCTAACTGGTGTATATTGCACATTGGCCTCCCTGCAGGATGAAGCGCAGTTGCTCATGGTGGCAACTTGATGGGCAAGATTCCTTCATGGGCTGCCTTCCTTCCCTTCCTGGGTGTTTTCTAGCATCAACTACCAAATAAACTACTTGCATTCAAATCCTTGCTTTCAGTCCTCTGGGGGATCCCAAGCTAACGCAGATACAGGAACTACAAATTGTGATGCATGCCATGGAGAAAGATACAGGTTCCTGTCTGGGAGGAGGGGCAGGTGGAAGGAACATGGGGCATTTGAGGGTCTGAATGGACAGTTTGGCTGCAGCAGGGGACCAGGGACATGGAGTGAAGCCTAAGAGACCAGACCCTGCAGGGTTTTGTAGGATGCTGATAAGGAGTTGAGGGTATCTATTCAGAGAACACTGAGAAGCCATTAACGGGGCTCAAGAGAGCGACAAGGTCATATCTGCCTGTACCAAAAAGTGGAGAAGGGCGGGAGAGTGGGAATGGGAGGGAGGGAGTCCGGGGGCCTCTGTTATGACCGGGGCTTTGCATGGAGGTTTGCACTCAGAGGAGTCTCAGCAAATGTTTGATGAGTTCTTAGCTGCATATTTGATTGAACAGGCACTTCATTTCCTGGCCAAAATGAGTAATGGTTTCCTTTAATTAATGATGCCCTTTTGTTCTGGGCTGCTTCCCTTAAGTTTATCAGGCCTTTCTGTGTGGGAGAGAACCAAAAGGATAGTAGCTTCCTTTCCATTTTCTCATTCTCCACTCCCCTCCTTTTCTCTCTCTTTTTCTCTCCCCCACTCCTTCCCCTCTATACCTCTCTATCTCTCCTCTTTCTCCAAGCAACCGTATTTAATAAAGTTCATTGTTCCATACAGTCTCTATTTCTATTAACGGTGGCCTTAATTCTTACTTGTGGCTCTCTTAAGACTCTGCAGATGTAGTCAGGGGAAACAGAATTACACTTTGTGAACAACGTAATTTTAAAATGCATCTTTAGTTCAATGCTATCAAAATGCAAAAAAGAAAAATTTTCCCAAGCACATTCGCTCCTTTGATAATATCACCATATACACAGTTTTGTATTTGCTTCTTCTTTTCATGGAAACAATTCCATTTCAGAGGTGATTTATGCAAAAAAGTGTGTGCATGTTATTTATAATCTGAAATCATGAGACATTGAACATATTTGCAAGAGAGGAAGAAGTGGAGACTCATATTCATACATGTGATCATCAGTGTGGTCTCAACATGTGGCCACTGTAAACATATTACCACAGAACACACCAAGAAAGGTGGTATGATATTTACCAGTCAGCAAGTTTAGATTTACGGAGATGCAGAAAGTAACACAAGGAACCCAGGCCATAAATTGCTCTCCAAGAATATATTGTGAATAGTCACAATTGTACCCTTTTCCCTCTTGTACTCCTTTATATAAAAACCTTGAAATTCTTGCTCATCCCCTTCTTCAAACCAGCAATTAAAGAAACAAGACACTACATGTCTAAGAGTTCGCATGACCTTTTAGACCCAATGTTTTCATTTTCTTAAAAATAAATCTTCCGCAGTTGGTGAAGGTTATACTTTGCAGCACCCTGGGGTGGAGAAGATCTGTGCACTGGGCTTTCCATTTTCACTCTGGCGTCCCCTTTCGGTACGTGCACCAGACACCCCAAGCCCCTCACGCTGTGTTCTGGCAGGATTGGAGACATGCAAATTGCAAACTGGTAAACAGCAACTTTGCATATTTTGAATAGAAGAACAACGTGGTACCACTCATTCTGTTCACAGGGAAATCTGAGATAATGGGAGTGAGAGCAAGGGCAGACCGAGGGTCCTAAATGTTTTCTTCAAAGTGTCTAGTATGCTTATTAAATCTATTGTACAGTGATGAATTAATTTGAATTATTTACATGGTCAACCTGTGAGACAATAACCTGATTTAATTAGAGGATGCAAATATATCATTTCTCTCTGATATATAAAAGCAGGTTTAAACTGGAAGAAGCATCAAGACTTGTATTTTTTCCTACAACTATTGGTTACAAACCTGCTGTTGTCTGGTTAAATGACATAATGTCAGAAATCAAGAGAAGGTGGTATATTTCTCATGAAGGTTGATTAACTCCCCGGTGACAACATGTCCCCTGGACAGCTAACTTGGATGGCAGATATCTCCAGTAAAAAGTCTTTCAATTCCATTTATTGGTAAATATCCTGTGTTGTCTGACATGAGGGGGGTTCATCTACTAACATTTTAGTGTAAAAGAAAATAACCTAGTAAGAATGGTTGGGTTTTCATTGGATTTGGACCAGGTACCATTTTAGGAAATGTTTATACTGGTAAGAATTCTTTAGTTTTACTACTGAAGCTGTAAGAATCTAAGGCTGATGTCAAGTTCAAAATATTATAATCCAATTATTTAAAATATCTAAGTTTCCCTTATGTCTTGGGAAAAAAATGGGTAATTGGTGTTCAAGCCTATCCTATTTTGGGTTATTTCTTTTCCTTGGTGTTTAGATGTTTATAAAGAGTTTTTGAGACAGGTAAATTCTTGTTTTTGTAAAGACAAAGAGGCACATATGATTTGAAGGTGGAGTCTTTCTGAGGTAAAGTGAACAGGTTGCATCTTAAATATTTTATGAAATCTAGGTATTAGAAGAGCAATTTTCAACCGGTATGCCACAAGAATTTTTAAAACATGTAATAACTGACTATTAAGTCAGGGGCACTGACCTCTTTTGCCTTAGATGGTAAAAAAAAAAAAAAAAAAAAAAAAAAAAAAAAAGAGAGAGAGAGAGAGAGAGAGAGACCAGCCAAGAATAGCCATCCAGTGTGAATGAATCAAAATTATATCTATCTTTTTCTGTCAGATCAGCAAAAAAGATAATGTATTTTTTGGTGTGTTGCAGAATTTTAGTAATTGGTTTATGTGTGCCAGGAGATAAAAAAGGTTGAAAACAGTTGTTTTAGAACAATGTTTCTGATGCAGGAACACAGCAATCTGGGAACAAAAGGGAAATGGGGCCAAAGAATGAACTGTGACATTTTTTCAAAATATTAAGTGATTCTAATGCTGAAAACAGAAATGGATGTTGATATTGCAGATGGTTCCTAGTAAGGACTTTAAAAGCTTAATGATTTATTGATTGAATATGCACTAATGATGTGCCCCTGAATATGCATGTGTAAATAAGAGGGCTTATTATGAAAGTTCAATCATATCTTCCAGATATATTTGGTCCATATGGAAAATGCACATTGAAAATAAATTCAAGGGTTGAGGCAATGATCTGAATGCTTTAGGGGCAGAACCCCCACCTGATGTGGGGGAAGGCTAGTGTGTCAGGTGAGGAGGTAAAACAAGAAAGGGAGAGAAGACTCTACAGGGAGTGAGGGAAAAACAAAAGGGAGAAAAGCCTAACTCCCCCTTTCCCTGCCTGCTTCTCTCATCCCAAAAGGAGAAAAATAGATTCCCAGGTGCACCAGGGAGCAATTCTTTTTCAGGGTTTCCCTGAAAAAAAAAAGAAGAAGAAAAGTTGTCCTGCTAAATCAGCTGCACACGGAGTCTGTCTGTGTAAGGAAATCAGCCTTTTCATTAGAAATAGGTTTTAAAAAGCCTTAGAGAGGAGAGATGGGAACAGAAGCAATATTATCTGCTAACAACCTAACTCCCTTTTAGGCATCAGCTGAGAAGATCAGCAGCATCATTGAACAGGGGGTTTGTCTGAAGATAAAGACTCATCTTTATTTCTTTCAGGATATAAAACTTGTATTTAAATCAATTCAGAGAAGCACTTAAGCTTTAAACATTAGAGAGCGGGGAGAGCCTATTTAATAAAACAGCATATTTCATTTTCAAAGAATGATAGTGGCAGTAGATCTGAGTTTAAATTTTGTATTCTTTTCCTCAATTATAATTATAGATGGGTTTGAAAGGAAGCATGCCTATTACTGTCATATTTATTCTTTTGACAGGTGTTATAAGACTGTAATTTGATGAAATGACTCAAAATGCAGATTCCCATCCAAATATAATTCCTGTCATCAATACGAGTGTTTTAGGAAAGTCCTCTAGCAAGCTTTTTCACAGATCTTGAACACCCTCAATGTTTTTGCAGCTATCCGTATTTGGGAATATGGGGGACAGCCTGCCTTCAGGGCTTATATCCGAGGTAGCAACAGCCAGAAGGAAGCGTGGATGCTAACGTAAGAAGGCTGTCAGTGCAACAGCTTTCTTTTTCAACTGGATATGGTCCGATTAGGGAAGGAGCACCCACTAGGAACAGCATATTTGGTTCCCCTATAAACATACCCCCGAGTCCCGCGCGCGGCCGACAGAGGGCACTCGGCGCACAGTGGCCAGGCGGGGGCGGTGCTGCGCAGATCCGCAGACGCAGGCGCACTTGTGGCCCGGCGTCCACCGCGTCCGGGGTTGACGTTTCCCAGTGGAGGCGGGTGAGCCGCGCTGCATCCGCGGAGGGCGCGGGCACGGGCGGGTGTGCAGGGCTTGGTCTCGCTGGGGTGTTGGGCGGGCTGGGGATGCGAATCCTAGGGCGTCCTCGGCTCTGCGTGGCCTAGCGATTCGTCCAACTCCTGCCCCTTTTACCTGCCTCTGGAGAGCTGGGTTTCCCCAAGCGCTCCTCCCGGTTGCTGTAGGCCTGTAGCAGGCGTCGCCGGGGCGGCTCGGAGGAGCGGAGAAGGCCCAGGTCTGGGGGGGTGGGGGGGCGGGGGGAGAGGGTGGGGGGGAGCGCAGGGAGCCCAGGGATCTACAGGCGCCTCCACGATGCTCTGCTGCCGGGCCCACTAGTGAAATATTCATTGTCTGGCGCACACTCGGTGGTTGGCCTCGGTTTGCCTATTTTAAAAGATGTGGCTGGCCCCTGCATGGTCCATCTGCCTGGAGCACCCCGTGAGCGAGCTTACCTGGAGTAACCTTCACATTTTGATGTATTCTTCTGAATAACAGACCAAGTCACTCAGTGGCTGAGATCCCTTAGCCCTTAAGACTAATCTTTTATTTCGTTTGCTTTTGCATAGCATACAGTTCACCCATTTAAAGTGCAGGATTGAATGTCTTTTAGTCCATTCACACACTTGAGCATCATCCAGCACCATAATCAACTATAAAACATTTTCATTACCCTCCCCCTAAATAAACCCCCCTCTAGCGGTCACCATCCCAATCTCCCATCCCTTGCAGCCCCAGTAAGCGCTAAGCTATTTTGTGTCTATGGATTTGCCTATTCCGCACATTTCTCATAAATGGAATCATACAATATTTGGCACTTTGTGACTTGCTTCTTTCACTTGGAGTAATGTTTTCAAGGTTCACCCATGTGTATCATGTATCATTTCTTTTCAATTACAAAATAATATTCCATTGTGTGAAGATACCCTGTTTTATTTACCCATCAGCTGATGGGCTATAGGACTAATTTGAACTCCTCACCACCTACCAGACCCTTCTGAATCTGACCTCACTTTCCTAGATAGTATCCTTTTTGCTCTTGCGCTCCCTCCCTGCCTCTGGGGGCTCCTGTGGACATGGCAGTCCCTCCCTCCCTTAGGCCTGCCTGTGGGCTGTGGGCTGTTCTCTCTGCCTTCACCACCCCTCCATCTTCACCTTCCACCAGCCAGATCCTCCTCTTCCTCCCAACCTCAGATTAAACGTCCCTCTCTTGAGAAAACTTCTCTGACTCTTGACTGGGTGAGGGACCCTGTGAACCAGTCTCCAGGACCTGAATTTCACTTTTAGCATTTAGTTATAATTGAATAAGTGGTTTTTGTTATCTCCGCTTGTTAAGTGTGAGTTCCATGGGGTCAGGGACTGTCATGTTTGTTTCTGCATCTCTGGTGCCTAGCACCTTGTTGGTGCTCAATGATTAGTATTTCAACGTGTGTGCTTGTGGGCACCTACTGTATGTCAGACATTTTACTAGGGATACAGCTAGATAAACTCCCTGCTCTTATAGAGCTTACATTCCAGTGGGGGACTACAAACAGAAGCAAATATAATTCATGTAGTGAAGAGTGCCATGAAAATAAATAGAAGGAACTATAGTGTGGTCAAGGAAGGCCTCTTCGGTGAGACCTGGATCCAAAGAGGGGCAGGTGGTGTGGCCCATGTGGGCAGCCTGGAGGAACGCTTGGGTATACGGGGACCAGCAAAGAGGCCAGGTGGGTTGGAGGGGAGAAGAAAAGGATAAACAAGGAGCTTTCAGCTCAAGGGTCCTCTCAGACACATCCTGGGTATGTGTAGAAAGAGCTTGAGTTAGGGAGGCAGAGATGTGGGTACAAAGCCCAGCTGTGGCTCCTGCCCAGTTCTGTGTAACCTTGAGCCTCAGTTTTTTTTCCCTCTGCAATGTGGGAGGGGCAGGGTTGTAGGTGAGGTAGTCCCTGTGAAGTCCCTCTCCCCAGTGTTTGACACCTGGTAGGTATACATATAGTAGTCCTCTTCTTTTGCCTTCAAACCAGCGCAGTGTGCCGTGGCTGGTGTGCGGGAGGCCGTTGGCACAGAGCACTCTAACATGAGCAATGATTCGGTTCAGGTTTCTGGTTGCTTCACTCTGAGACAAACATATTTGCCTTTTGCATGATTTTTCTGGTTTGCTTTGGCTAGAATAGCTCCCCATGTTTATTTGAAACCAGTAATGGCTCAGGGCAGTTTGGGTTGACAGATGTAACATGACGCCTTAGCCCTGAGACAGCAGGTGAGGTAGAAAAAGCTGAGGATTCAGAGCCAAAGAACCTGAGTTTGAGACGTGGCTCTGCCACTCACTGGCTTTGTGACTTCAGGATCATCACTTTCCTCCTGGCTTTAGTTTCCTTTCTGGTAAAAGGGAATCAATCAACACACATCTCTTGGGCTTCTGTTATGTTCTGAGCACTGTTAACTGTGGAGGGGTGTCTAATGCAATGTAGTTTCTACACTCCAGAAAGTTACAGTCAGCAAGGAACATAGCCAGGTAGAGTAGGGAAGGGTAAGATTAAGATGTTCAGGCACCTAACTTGTGCCAGCCCTTGTGCTAGGCACTTTACTTAGGTTCGCTTTCTTGGTCTTTACAACCGCTCCCTGCATGAGGCACGTTTTCTGTTCTCCAGGATACAGAGCAGGAGGCAGGAGTCCCAAGCAAGTTGCCCAGGATGGCATGGCTAATTAACAGAAGAGGTGGGCTCCCAAGCCATGTTTATTTGTTTTTTTATTTTTATTTTTTTAAAGATTTTATTTATTTATTTTTAGACAGAGGGGAAGGGAGGGAGAAAGTGAGGGAGAGGAACATCAATGTGTGGTTGCCTCTCCCACGCCCCCTCCTGGGAAACTGGCCTGCAACCCAGGCATGTGCCTTGACTGGGAATCGAACTGATGACCCTTTGGTTCACAGGCCCACCAGTGCTCAATCCACTGAGCCACATCAGCCCAGGCTTTTTCTTTCTTTTTAAAAAAGATGTATTGATTTTAGAGAGAGTGAGAGAGGAAGGGAGAGAAAGGGAGAGGGGGTATCAATTTGTTGTTCCATGTATTTATTTATTCATTGGTTGTTTCTTATATGTGCCCTGACCAGAGATCAAACCTGCAACCTTGGCATATTGGGATGATGCTCTAACCACTGGGCTACCTGGCCAGGGCACAAACCAGGATTGTTTGTGCTCAAAACCTGCTCTATGCTTTTCCATCACATTGTTACACAGATGATTAGAGCATGGTGTGATAACCCCATTGCAGGAGTGTGGGCAGCATGGAGGAGCTAACATAGGCGCTGGATCTTTAAGGATAAAGAGGAATTCTTGAGGTGGGTAAAGGATTTAAGGTAGTGGGGAAAGAGATATTGAAAAGCGCATTGCAGATATGTTATTAACAATAACAACGGATAGTTAGCAAGCACACAGTGAGTGCCAGGCACCGTGCTGAGTGGTTTAGGAGCATTACTGAACCCTCACAGCGAGTCTGTGCAGGAAATACTATTAGTGGCCCCACTGACAGATGTGCAGCACATTCTGAGGTGGAAGTTAAGAAACTTGCTCAGGGTCCCACAAATGGCAAGAAATGGAGCCAGAATTGGAACCCAGAACGTCTGATCCTAAAGTCCACGAACTTAACCTCCAAGTTCAGAGTGTTGCTAAAATGCAGGATGTGTGGGAAGGACAGCAAGAGATGAGTTCGATGAGAGAAGCTGGAACCAGATTTTGGGAGGCCACGCATAAGGAGTACTCCACCGGGGTCTTTGGAGAAGGGGAGTGACAGGGTGTGTTCTTTAGGATGTGTCCTTGGGTGGCACTGTCGGGGTCGGACTGGAAGGAGAGAGACTGATTGGGAGGGATTGGGACAGTCTGAAGGTGGCACTGTCACAAAGCTGGGAACAAGGCAGTGCCAGGGGATGGAGGTGGATATGGGGGTGGTAGAGGGGTGAGGGACATGGAGGGTGGGTCCCGAGGGCCTAGACCACGTAGCAGAGGGACTGGGGAGTAAGGATAGCTGCACCATTTCTTGCTTGGGAGAATGCGCATGTGCAGGCTGGAGCCCCGGAGTCGGGGGGAGCAGAACCTCTTCAGTCCCATATTGCGACTTTCCTCATCGAGAAGAATAATTGCACGTTTAAACAATGGCCTGTGCAGGCTTAATTTAGCTTGTGTTGGTGCTCAGTAAGGCATAATTTCTGGTTATGTTTCTCTAGTTCCTTCCCATTTTCTTTCTTTCTTTAAATATAAGATGCCCCCCAACCCCCATTTATTTTTAGGTGCCCTCTGTCAGGGCACAGGTGAGGGAAAGAGACAGTGGGTTTAAATGGGGCCATAGGCCTGTTTCTCAGCGTCTGTGCCATTGCTACCACTTGGCTCCCAAGAATTCCCTTTGTGGCTTTATTTTCACTCTTTTCCTTTATTCTGTCTTATTCTCTTTTGGGTTTCCTAAGAGCTTTTTAAGCAGATCCTTAGCTCCTCCTTTTCTTTGTGTAATTGACATCAGCCTTGTGACTTTTTTTCCATCTATATTCAGGGGGCAGTTATAGATGGTAGTCCTGGGTTTTTGAAAAGCACGAAGCAAGGTTTTATGGAGAGAGTTGGAAAATAAGTGCTGAATAACAGAGCAATCAGACGCTTTCATGGCTACTTGGCCTGGGTCCTGAGCGAGCCCCCGGGGGCGTTCTTGGTGAGGGTGTCAGCCTGTTCTGGGCAGCATCGCGTGGGTGGTTCAGATGGGATACGGCAGGTGGTGCTAGAGGCAGGCCAGGGCGTGGGCTTCGGAATCAAATGGACCTGACCACATCCTAGCTGTGTGGCCTCTCAGAGCCCCAGTTCCCTCACCTATAAAATGGGGTACTGATAGTACCCTGTAAGGATCTCGTGAGGACACATGATAGATAACACGTGTAAAGCTTTCACTGTCTACCTGGCAAGCCATCAGCTTTGCAGAAGGCTCGGGGCACGGCTCCTTAGTGCCATGTCAGGCCTTTTGTCTTTGGTCCGAGGGCTGAGTCCAGAGCCACATACACATCAGATGCTCTGAATGGCCTTGTATGGGTGACTGACACAGCCTGCTGGGGTTAGTCTCTCTCTCATTGTACCCCATTAGGACCTGGTGTGTGACCGTCTGTGCTTTTGTTGTGCTGCATGGAGTTGAATGGGATAACAGACAGGATCGGGCGCCCCGGAGATTGTGGCAGACCCCAGGCACTCCGGACTGAGCTAGTAAAATCCAAGGTGGGGAAGGGGACTTAAGCCTGGTTAATAGAAAACAAAAAAGAACAGATCATGGAGGAAAAGTTGCCTTCGAGCTGAATGCCAGGGTCACGGAAGGGCCCAGGCAGAGAGAGCCATCCGAGTGGCATTCCTTGGATTCCCCGGTGGAGGAGGTGGCGTTGCCACCTGAGCCCCTGTGCCCATGGAGCTGGTCCAAACACAGCACACTGTGGCTTTAAGGGTGCGATCAATCATGAGGGGGAGGGGTGTGTCCAGAGTGGGTTGGAGAAGCATTATAGCACCTGTAGGGTAGTTACCCTGGAATATAAACCACCAGAGGGCTGGGGTCATCACTTTTGAATAAGGAAAGACTGGATTTGGGGTAGGTCAGCAGAGACTGTTGCCCCAGAAGGCAGAGCTCAGAACAATAAGTAGAATTTTGCAGAGCAGATTTGAGCTCAGAAACAAAAGGATTTTCTGACGCCCTGGGCTGCCAAGGGTGTGGAGGGAGAGACTTCTCTCACACTGGACAGGGAAGGTGGCTCTCAGCTCCGCAGTGTCCGGCTTGGAAAGACTGCCTACTTCGGACTGTTTTTCTCGTCGCTCAGTTAACACCTTTTACTGAGAGCCTACCAGGGGCTAAGCCATGCTACCTTTGGTGTTTTTATAACTTTCTAATCCATGAAAGGCTGCAGGCTGAATAACTGGAACCCAGTTCTGATTCAGGAAAAAGTTTAATGAACTTCACCTGATCTTTCATTTGATTTAAAAGAAAAAAAGATGTATTTTTTCTCTTTGAAGTATCCAGAGCTCACTGAATCAGTGGACTCCACAAACTCCCCCAGTCTCACTTTGCAGCAGAGGCTTCTGGGAGCAAGACTTTTAATTCTGGATAGAAGCATTAAAAGGGCGTCATAACATATTGTTTACCCGCCTTCGCCACCTTTCCAGGGGCGGAGAGGGGCCGGGGAGAGAGAGACCTTACCTCAGGGAGCTGCAGCCCTGAGCAGGGTGTGAGCTCTCCTCTTTAATGCTCTCGTCCACGTGCTTTCACTGGTCCACTCAGTCTTCAAGGGACAGGAGGGTGGCTTCTAAATTGTCGCGGAGAGGGAGGACTCACTATGACACCCCTCTATCAAGGGACCGCTGTGTGCCAGGCACTATAGCAATAACTAAGTGACAGAGGAGACAGAGGCAGGAAGAGGGTAGAGTGCGGTGCAGGGAGGGGGAGTGGAATTTGGTTACAGATGGGTCAGGGATTGGCAGCTGATTGGGGAAAGCCTAGAACACCATTCCCCTCCTGCCAACACACAAAGGCATAAGTTGTATATGCTGACAACTCAGAGTTTGTTCTGTGGGCACCATTGAAGGCCATCTAGCAAGGCTCTCAGAGATCAATTTTGTTTCTAGGGGCTCATTCTGGCTGAGCACAGGGAAGGACTGAAAGGACACATGTCAGAAGGGTGTTGGATTCACCCAGGAGAGTGGCTCTGAGAGCCTAGCAGAGCCTTGGAAAAGGAAGGGCCCCCTTTCCTCCGAGAACTCAGGGAGGCTGGAGCACTGAGAGTTCACATCCCAGCGCTGCCACTCCCTAGCTGTGCGTCCCAGCCTCAGTCTTCTCAGCTGCAACGTGGGGGCAGTGCTTTTGGTCAGAGGATTGTTGTAAAGGTGCCTAGCACCGTGCTTAGCGCACCAGTCTGTCCTTCAGCTCTCGGGTGAGGATGCATTTCATGGTGGGGAGACTTGAGGATACTCCTGTCTGATGGTCTCTCCAGACTGAGGTGTCGCTTGCCAGCAGGCAGTTCCTGCAGGTCAGTTACAGGGAGGCTGAGGACACTGGATGGGGCTTGGAGTAGGTGCAGGGGAGAGGGAGGGCGATCCCCAGGAGTTCCCAGGGCATGGAGGGTGCTGCAGAGGGTGGAGGCCATCACTGTACAGTGGGCAGGAGTGCAGATCTGTCTTAGGCACATCGGGATCCCCAGGACCTGAAGGCAGGGAGAAGGCTTAGCTGTTGCTTGCTTTCTCAAGTGTGGGGACTGGTCAGATTTGGAGGTTGTTCGGTCAGGAAGCATTTACGGAGGAGGCCACTGTGTGCAGGGCATCGAGGGAACAGAGGGGAAGGATCTGACAGCGCTGGCCCTCCTGGAGCTTGGCCTGGCGGGGGAGATGGAAGGGCGAACTGGAGCATAGGGCATTCCTGTTGTGACCTAAGCAGGTGCAACAGGCAGTGGGCAAACAGGAGAGGGGGAGAGTCTAGTTCTGTGTGGGGCAAGAGGAGACAGGAGGATACAACCAGAAAGAAATGTACTGGAAGTGAGTTAGGAGCTCACAGAATCAAGGGAGGAGGCTGGGGAACCACGCAGGAATCTAGACATTTCCGGAAGGCCAGGCAGCAGGAACTCTGAGGACAGTTCAGAGCAGGAGGAGGCTGATCAGACACTGCGGGGGTGCACGAACTTGTTTTCAGACTTAGGGTATGTGTGTGTGTGGGGGGTGGTCATTAGGAAGAACCACAAATGTCAACTGCAGGGCGAGTCAGAACCCAGTTGCGGGATGGGGCCAGTGTTCTGGGCTGCACCCACTGCGGCCTCCTTGGACAAATCTCCTGCCTTCTTTTTTGCCTCTGTTTTGGTATTGGTAAAAGGAGAGCATAATGGTACCCACTTGTAACGTTATTGTGAGGATTAAAATCAGTTAATTTATGTGCACTGTTTAGAATAGGGCCCATCACATGACAACCGTTCAGTAAGGCAGCTGTAATAATAATGGTAAGTAGTTGTAGTTGTTGATGTTGTGTGGTTGTGTGGTTGTTGTCATTAAAGGAACTGTATAGGTGGCGTGTCGAGTGCCTGGCAGGTGGAGGAGTGATGAGGGATGAATCCGGCTGTTGGGAGGGGAGTGGACTGGGAGAAGGGAGACATGCTGGGAACTCTTGGGGTTGTGCACGTGAGCTATGATAAAAGCCTTGACCATGGGTATGCAGTGGAAACAGAGGAGGGGACAGATTTGAGGGGGCATTTAGAGGTAGGATTTGATAGGGCTTAGAGACTGGTGACAGGGGGTTGAGGGAGAAGGAAACGGCTGGGTTGGCTCTGTAATGGGTGGGGTTTGGTTGCCTGGGATGATGGCGGTGCCTTCCCAGTGGCAGGGAGCCCAAGTGGAGAGGCTAAGGTCAAGTCCAAGGTGCAGGATATGCAAAGCGAGTATTCCCAGGGCCACAGTGTTTGACTACAACGATATTATTAGTTTTAGCAATGATATCATGTTGTGAGGTTCACTGCCCCTTAAATAATAGCAAACCCACACTTTAAATTAAATTAAAACATTTTTCATTTGATTCTTCTGAGCGGACCCACACATGCATTCTCTGCTAGTTATTACTGAGAATGACTAAGAATTATAATTGAGCTGAAAATAATCTCCCGCCCATACTTGCTGGTTGGTTTCTAAGTATTGCTTGGGCTTAAAGTAATGAAACAAAGTTGTGCTCTTTCCAAATGTTAATTTTGAAGACAGCAGCTGGTAGCCATCTGGTACACCATTAGCATTTTACAATATTTGATTAGCACTTTATATAGTTTGGGGAAGCCTGCCAGTGGACTCTGCTCATCAGATTGGGGGCTTCAGTGGTATGTCCTCTCTGGTGGCACTTGAAGGTCTTTGCCCCATTGGGTGGGGTTCCCCTCAGTGTTGAACAGTGTCAGAGCTGAAGTGCGGCTAGTCAGACCGGCAAGTTGATGTTGGGGGCATGAGGACCTTGGGGTCCCGGCCTGTTTGCATCCTTCCTTAGAGCTGGGACCCTCATAGCTCATCATGCAGGCGGAATTTGGGAGATTGAGATTTTCCGATCAGTTCAGATGCTTTTGGTTGCAAGCGACGAAACAAACCCAAGCTGCTTTAGCAAATGGGATTGTCTTGGATCATTGAAAAGTGTAGGGGTGGGACTGCCTTCAGGTGGATGGTTTTAGAGCTCAGGTGAGTTCTTTAGACTTAGGTTTTGCTCAGATTCTCAGCTCTGCCTTCTGCTGCGGTTTCAGTCTCAGGCTTCAAGAGGAGGCAAGATGGCTTCCCTGAGAGAGAATAAGTCCTCTCCATATCTGGTCTAGAGAGAAAGAGCTGAGTCCTTTCCAGTTACTCCTGCAGAGGTGTTGAGATTCACTCAGGTCCCATCATGTGCCCGTCTGTGAACCAATCCCTGTGACCCCTGGATGCGGGCCTCTGATTGGTCAGGCTTGGAGTGGAGCTCCACCCAGACCTTGTGGGCTGAGACCTGGCCAAGAGCAGACCACCAGCTGCACATCTGGGGCTGTTACCAGAAGGGAGGATGGGTGGTGGGGGGCAGATAACCACCTGCCCACCCAGTGTCAGAGCTAGAGCCCAGAATACCACAAGCAATTGGCAAACTTAGCTGTGGGGACAGACATTTATTGTTGCCAGGAAGATGACATGCTGCAAAAGGAATGAAGGAGCCTCTGAAATTAATGCTACTCAGTGCGTTTCTTTTCTTAGTTTAAGGACCTTTGATAGATTTCGAATTCTGGTTCTTCTTCTTCTTTTTTTTTTTTTACTTTGAGGGGGAGGGGTTGTCTTTTTATTTTTATTTTTAAATGTTACTTTAAAACCAAGGCCAGTCACTTAATCTTGGTCTTTTAGCCCCTTCATTTGGAACATAGTGAGCTTCTCTGTCATAGAGGGGAAATCTGTAGAGAAGAGATAACAGATTCCATTCAGTCCAGTTCAATAAACAGGGCACCAAGCGCTGGGGCCTGGGCCAGGCTCCACAGGCCTGGCAGTGGATGAATCCCTGGCAGTGTGGGAAGCACTGTGTCAGCTCCATAAACAGGGCACTGCCAGCCCCCCAGGAGGGACAGTCAGGGAGGGCTTCCCAGAGGAAGTGACAATGAGCTGGACTTGTAAGGATAAACATAAGTTCCTCACATGGAGAGCAGAAGGGAGCTCATGCCCAGGGAGCTGCATGGGCAAAGGCACTGAGAGGTGGCTTACTTGCTGTTTTGAGGGGTCTGGGAGAAGGTCTTCATGGCTGACTGTGGGATGAGCCCAGGCATCGGTCTGGAGGAGACTGGGAAGTGACAGGCTGGAGGCAGGGGACACTGGGCAAGATGCCATGGCAAAGGTCCTGGCAGGAGCCCACAGGGCAGTGAGTGTAAAGGAGGGGACAGTTATGGGCTGGGAGATACTTAATGGAACCTTAACAAATCCTTATGTTCTAGAATCTACCGTTGGGAAAAAAATATCTATGCTTTTAATTGAGTTTCCTACTTCAGAAAATAAGGGGCCAGATCAGAGTTGAGGGTTCTTTGGAAAGAGCCATTATAAATATGAAGCATACAACTATGGGTTCTGCAGACACACGGGAGTACATGACATACGATTCCTTTTATGTAAAACTCAGGGAAATGCAAACTCATCTGTAGTGACAGGGGGCAGAGGTTGCTTTGGGGTGGGTGGGTGGCAGCAGCGGGAGGGAGGGGTCACAGAGAGGTGCTAGGATGCTTGTGGGGGTGGAGACATTCACTCTACTGATTGTGATGACAGTTTCTTAGGTGTGTACGCATGTTAACACTTACCAAATTGTACACTTTAAATATGTGATTGTACGTTAACCACATCTCAGTCAAACTTTAAAAATTAAAAAAAAAAAATCTGGACTCTGGAGCTTGTCTGAGTTCACATCACAGCTCTATCCTTACTAGCTGTGTGACCTTGGGCAAGTTGTCATACCTCTCTGTGCTGATTTTTTTAATGTGTGCATTAATCACGTGTAAAGCAAATAGGACAGAACCAGAGCTCATTAGTATTCCTGTTTATAACACACAGTAAAATGAAATCGTGCAGAGCCCTCCAGGGTTGTGTTTCTCAGACTTTAACATCCCCGTGAATCTCCTGGGCATCTGATTACAGTGCAGGTTCTGTCTAGTCAGTCTGGGTTGGGGCTTGAGACTCTGCATTTCTAACAAGCTTCCAGATGATGTGGATGCTATTGGCCGCACTTTGAGTAGCGAGGTTCAGACCTTGGACACCCTGCCCCCTGTTGTTTGAGGTTAGATGCTTTCTCAGCAATTGTAATGCAGGCTTTTCCTGTTGTCTCCCCTACTTTGCTTGCCAGTGACACCTCCTTACCCACTACCTGAGGTTGGGGTCCAGAAAGAAGATGCCAGGATGAGGCTGAACATCTCACTTTTGTTCCTTGCTGGCATGCTCTGTGCTGAGACTTCTGCAAGATTCAATGCCCAGCCCACCGCGCAGAGCACTGAAACCTGGGGGCCAGGACCGAGAGTCATGGCCTGATGCCTTAGGAGTGATGCTCTGTGTTTTCCAGGGACAGACAGTCTGCAGATGGCCCCACTCCCGGGGGCAGAGCTGGTCCAGAGGCCTCTGCAGCTCTACCGATACCTGCTGCGCTGTTGCCGACAGCTGCCCACCAAGGGCATGCAGGAGCATTACAAACACGCTGTCAGGCAGGTGGGAGCAGGGTGTTTTGGACCTGGGATTGGGGGTGCTTCCTATAACAGAAGGCCTATTGCGGAGTTGGGATCCAGGGCCAGGGGCAGGGATGGTCTTTCAGGGGGTGGTGGGGTGGCAGTTTGGTAAGAGCCACCAGAAATCAGTGCTGGGCAGCCCAGCTCTTCCCTTGGTTTGTGTTCAGGAAACAGGATGGATGCATCATCCAGCCCCCTACCTCTGCGCCAGGCCTTGAATTAGGCAGCTGGGTGGATAGTTAAAATAGTGTGGGGCGCATCATCATTGTGACAGGTGTTTCCGTCGCCCAAGCCCACCTGAATTTAACCATGAGAAAACATCAGTAAACCAAGGGACCATCTACCACACAACTGGCTGTTCTTGTCATCATGTCAATGTCACGAAACACAAAGAAAGGTTCAAGGACCACTCTGGTTTAAAGGGGACTGAAGAGACGTGATTGCTGAATGTAATTCATGATCTCAGACTGGATCCTGAGCCAGAAGAAAACAATTATTGTAAAGGATATTATTGGGGAAATTCATGAAATTGGAATATGGGCTATAAATTAGAGAGACACAGCTGCACTTTATCAATGTTAAGTTTTCTGAATTTGATTACCGTGGTTGTCAAGAGAATGCCTTGTTGTTGGGAAATACACACCGAAGTGTTGGTTAAGAGCTTGTCTGCAACTTTTAAATGCCCCTGAAATTTTTATACAAACACAGATAAAGGGAATGGTGAAGCAAATGTGGCAAAATGTTAACAGTCGGTGATTCTGAAGGCAATTCTTTTGTTCTTGGCAGCTTTTCTGTAGGTTAGAAATTACTTACAAATAAAAAGTTAAAAACTAAAATTAATACACATATAATATGGAAAGTAAAAAGATAGAGGAAGCAACAGAGGGATGTGGCTATGTGGAGAAGGGAGCAGGTAGTTGCCTGAGGGAGTCAAGGAGGACTTCCTGGAGGTGAGCACTTGAGGTGTGTGCTCGTAAAGACAGGAATGGGGAGGTGTGGGGTCTAGAGTAACAAGGCAGAAGAGGTATCTGTACTTTTGAAGGGCCCTGAGTGCCCTGTATGAACCTGAGCCTCATGTTGCTTCTCCAGGGTGCACATCTGATCAGAAGCCAGCAGCACCCTGGGCTCTGCACTGGGCCTGGCTGGACTTCCCCAGTCCACCCTCTCCACGGCCCCTGCCTTTTCTACTTGGCTTTCCAGTGTGGGTCAGGAGAAGTCCCGTTCTTCCCTGCTGTGAAGCCAAGCAGAGATCTCATCCTAGTGAAAGCAGCTTCTCGGCAGGAGCAAATGAAACACAGAGATGGAAATTTCCATTAGGCCTTCTACTGACCCCCTACTTCCCCCTGCCTGATAACCTTTGGTCCCAGCTTGATTTGGGGGTAACTTGGGGGGCCACTCTTCCTTTTCACAACTGTCTTGCTGGCAGGAGTATGCAGTAAATTAGACCAGGATTCAAATGCTGCCATCATTGCTTAGCAGCAGGTTAAGACTTCTGAGCCTCTGTGTCCTCATCTCTATGTGGAACCCTAACTCTCCACGGAGGGGAAGTGAGATGCTGAGTATAAAGCACCTGCAGTGTGCTTTACTCAGTCACCGCTGTGACTGGTGCTCTGAAGCTACTGGGCCTGTGAATTTTGCCATCATCTTTTTTTTTATGCTTAAACTTTCAGAGTTTCCGGGTTCATTCAGATGAAGACAATCCTGAGAGAATCCAGCAGATTATTAAAAGAGCCATTGAAGATGCCGACTGGATCATTAACAAAGTAAGCGCAGGGCTCTGACACCATGAGCTGTAATCTCCGTGACCAACAGGGGTCGCCTCTGCTCCACCGTTGAGGATAATCCAGCTGCTCCCAGCCTCTGGGAGCCAAAAAGTGCTGGATGGCAGATGCGCTCCTGGTTGCATTGGTGTGTGTGTTGGAGGAGAGGGCAAATTTTTGCCTAACAGTACTGAATAAGCCAAGATGGGGCAGCAGGAAGAAGGAGGAGAGCAGTCTCACTGGAAGCAGTGGTGACAAAGCTGCCAGCAGTTCTGTGATGTCTCAGAGAAGAGAGACGTTTGGGGCAGGGGGTGGCGGGGAGGTGGTGAGCTCCCTGTCTCTGTAAGTATCCACCCTGAGGCAGCGTTATTAAGGAAACATTCAAGTATCTGTTTTGGCAGAGAAGGGGAGGGAGTCAGGAATACAGACTGGCTTGCTGGTCCTTACACTTTGGTGTTAGAAAACCTAGAGAACTAGAACATGCCCCACTTCCCTATCCTTCTTCATCAGAGTCTGCAGATACTGGGTGCAGGATTCAGTTTTTAAAACTCTGATTGGGCTAGATGGCTTCTGAGGTTCTTCCCCCTCTACCTGAGGTGTTTCTCCCCCTTATACAAGACCCTTCTTAACGGGAACGATGGGCATGCCACTATATTTAATTCTAATCCCTCAGTGTCTTTCTTAGCCTTCCTCCCAACCCCATTCCCAGTAGAGAAGAAAGGGGGATCCAGGCACCAACTAGAGATTCCACCACTTTTGAGAGGCCCCTGCAGGGGGTGCCTGCGGCCTAGACGGCCACAGTTCTCAGGATTTCCCCGGTCCTCCCTCTCCCATCACTTCTCTCACCACCCACTTCTAATGATCTCTCTGTCTTGCAGTATAAAAAACAAAACTGAGGCTCAGAGTGGAGCTGTCCTGAAGACACTGAAGTTGAAGACCTCACTGCTCCTGCCACTAATCAGTAGCAGCAGTTCCGGGCTATCCATCGGTCTTGTTGGTGGAGAGAGCAGGAAATCAGCAGCAGAAGAAGCTGACATTTGCGCAGACGGCTCTTCTCACCATGTTCGTGTCTCCTGTGACCTTTATCTTTGCTTTTTCAGATGGCTGTGATGTGAGATTTGGGGAGAATGTGTCTCTTCACTTTGGTGTGGAAGTGATTCATTTATTTTGGACGTCATTCTTTGAGACCCGGAGTGGGCATCCCCTCGGCTGGCAGCCTACGTAGAGGACAGGGCATGGATTTCAGAACCAGACAGAGCTGGATTTGAATCCCAGCTCGGTGGATTTTCAAGGGTGTTGACTTTGAGTTTGGTTTCCTCCCTTGTGAGAATTAAATAAGATGAAGTCAAAGAGCCTGTCACAGGACATGGTGCGTGCTGGTACCAGGAAACGCCCCTCTGAGGAAGCTGTCCTCCCCACTCCCTCCTCCACTCCCACAGTGCTCCATGCACCTGTCTCTAGCCCACTCCACGTCATGTCTTACTTGTTTGTGGACTTGACCTGCCTCTGCTTGTTGCCCTTGCCACTTTCTCCCGGGCGCCTGAGCCCTCACAGTCGCACTGTGCCCAACACTCTGCCAAGCACCCGGGCTCCTAGACACTGTCCCTTCCTGCCCAGAGAAGCAGAGCCCTGGTCTCTGCCTTCCTGGAGTTTACAGAGTCCCAGAGGGGTGGAATGCAGCCTGCATGAAACAAGAAAGAACGCCAACATGTAGCACCGACGCGGTTAAGCTTCCATGAACCTGCAATCTATCTGTCTTGACTGTCCCTTCCTCCCTTTGCCACCATCTTGGAAGGAGGGGAGGGAGGAAGCCAGCAAGCAGTCCTGTGGGTTCTTATGAGCCTGAAATTGGTGGAGAAAGACCTGGGTCCCATCGCCATGTCACTCAAGTTCTAACTCCCCTCCCTCTTTCAGCCTGGCTTGCCCCATCTGTCCATTGGAGTAATGTCTGTACCTAGGCCATGGAGAGGAGTAATGCACACCAAGCGATCATCCAGCTAAACTGCTAGGGAGCCCTGCTTTGCAGGTGGGAGATGGAAGCTCAGAGAGGTTGAGCCCCTTTTCAGGGTCATGAAGCTACTTTTCAGGGCCTGGGTTTGGGAGAGCAGTGTCCCTTGCCTGTGACTGGTGCCTGGGGATGGTCCCATGACCTTCCATCCACTGTCAGTGCCGATCCAGGTGTGCTGACTCTCCCAGGAGGTAGACAGTGGGTGTCCAGCCCTGGTGAGGGGCATCTAGGAGGGCACTGGCAAGGGGGACGGCTTCGTTAACAATGTGTTGGTAGCTCTCCACCAGCCCCAGTGATGCCAGAGGGGGTAGTGAGCACGGTCACCAGAGGCAGGTCCCCAGAAGTGCAGGTGGAGGCAACAAGGTAGGGGAGGCAGGAAAACATGGCAGGGCACAGAGGTGGTCGGAATCAAGAGTGGGGAGCACTGTGTGAAGCACGGGGGAGCCTCTCCCATCCTCAGTAGCCTTCCTGGGCTGTGTTCTCAGACTTCCACCCTTCACACCCTGACTCGTTTGCCTGGATGGGTGGGCCTTAAATCACCCAGGGTTGGGGCCCTTAAATGCACTCAATTGGAGGCTTACGGAGTTGCCTACAAGCAAACGAGAAGGAGACGAAGGCTTGTTCATCCACAGTCAGGCAGTGTGAGTGCCAGAGCCAGGCACCTGGGTTGAGATCCCAGGTCTGTCACTCAGTAGTGACTTTGGGCGAGTTCCTTAGCTGTCACCCTCACTTTCCTCTCCTGCAGCCAACTGCACATCCCACGGAGTGGTGAATTTAAGGCTATGAGCACACATAGGCAATCAGATGACTACTTTCTCCCTTGTCTTTGCTTTACCCGCTCATGAACCTTCTCCTTAGGCGGGTCTCTCCTCTGCTCCCTTGTGTCCACTGTACAGGCACGGTGCCCGCAGGCAGGCATCTGACATTTGTGGTCTGCACCCTGGCTGGTGCTTGCTTGCACCCTCACTGCTGTGCTGGCATGCGTGTCCATGGTAGAAGTTCTAGGTCAATCTGTGCAGTGATAGGCAGCTGCTATCCAAGGACGTCAGGCTTTCTTGAGGGAAACTGTGACATCTGGAGGCTGATCCCTGGGGTAATGCTGTCTTGAGTCCTGCCACCACCACTTGCTCCCCGGGACAGAGCCTGTCCTGCTGTGTACGGGTTCCTTTCTCCCCCTTGTGCTTCTGTCTTCCTGACTGGTGAAAGGATTTGAGATTCCCCATTCAGCTCTTATGGGTGAGCTGATGGTAAGGAGGAAAGCAAAAAGAAAGAATTCATCTCCTTTGTCTTTAGAATAAAAATATTTTATAGATACTAAGTAGCATATTGAGATGCCATATTTAAAAGAAAAATGGTGCCCTGGCCATGTGGTTCAGTGGGTTGCAGCGCTGTCCTGTGCACCAAAAGTTGGTGGGTTCGATTTCTGGTCAGGGCACAGACCTAGGTTGTGAGTTTGATTGATGGTTGGGGCATATATGGAAGGCAACTGATTGATGTTTCTCTCTCTCTCTCTCTCTCTCTCTCTCGCTGCCCACCTTCCTCTCCCTCCAGATGGCACAGGATCTTAAAAAGCTACATGTTTTTTTATGACTTAAAAAGTGAACAAGCTCTGTTACCAGAGAGACCTGGGCTCATATCCCAACCTGGGCACTTGCTAGTTGTGAGAACTTAGGCAAGTTACTGTACTTTTCTGAACTTCAGTTTCCTCATCTGGAAAATGGGATAGGTGCAGGGGTGGGGGAGGCAGTAATCCTTTCTCCACAGGGTTATTTAGAAATAGTCACATTTAAACACATACAGAGCCTGCAAGTTGAAGATCTCCTCTCCTCCGCTGTTCTCTTTCTTTTCTGTTGCTCCTTTCATGGATTTGTCCCCTCCAAGACCCGCTGGCCTGGTCCAAGCATCAGGCCTGCCAGAGGGGACTACAGGACAGAGCTCACAGCTGCTTTCCTTCATTAGCACCTGGCACCCACCCGCCGCCCCCTCCCAGAGAAACGGAACTCCTGGAGGTGATCCCGTTGGTCTCCCTTTCATCCTCCTTATCAAGCCGGGTGATGACAGGGAGTGGGCCTGAGACCTGCACCGGTGCTGTCCCTGCCCTGTGCACTGGAATGTAGTCAGAGCCCGCCGACCACGCTCTCTGGCTGTTGCAGTTGGGGAACTCCAGACACCCTGGCCGTGCCCGCCTTGTGCGGCTTTCCCAATACGGCAGTACTTTCGGGTGCTTATTTTTACACAGGGAAGCATGGAATATCAGACTATTTATTTAATAAGAATGTGGAGGGATGTGGGTATTGCATCTTAGGGGCCATTTGCTACTTCTGAGACCAACAGTACAGCTTTTCAGCAGGAAGCCTAATTTAAAAAGCTCTGGAAAGGCCCCAAAGTTATGCGTCTCTGTGGGGCCACGAGACACGCTGGTTTGGGGTTGAAAGAGGGAGATCCTTCCTGGAAATTGTGCCAATTGACTGGAATAAATATTTTCATCCCACCCACATTCCCAAAGGCCCCCAGGGCTCCTCTGTTGGGGGATTCCCATGGGGATTGTACCAGGAGTTAGGGAATAGGGCAGGGGCCAGGACTTCCTAATTGTTTAAACAGAGGGGAGTACCACCTGGAAGCCATTTGTTTAATAAATTAATTTTCTTTTTTTAAAAGATTTTATTTATTTGTTTTTAGAGAGGGGAAGGGGAGTAGAAAGAGAGGGAGAGAAATATCAATGTGTGGTTGCCTCTTGTGCACCCCCTACTGGGGACCTGGCCTGCAACACAGGCATGTACCCTGACTGGGAATCGAACCAACAACCCTTTGGTTCACAGGCCGGCACTCAATCCACTGAGCCATACCAGCCAGGGAAAATAATAAATTAATTTTGTAATTCATTTGTTCATTTAACTAATGAATCATTGTTATGCAAATTTAGTTATGGACTAGGTAAGATGTTTGCATGGTTCAAAAATTCAGAAGGTACCCTGTCAAAGTCTCCGACCCACCTCCCTGCTGCCAGTTCCCCTCTCTAGAGGTGAAGCAATGCTAGTGGTTATTTAGGTCTCCTTCTGGAGATAAGCTATGCACAGAAAAGCTGTGAGTACTATTTTCCTGAGTCTGGTTTGTTCGCCTTTTAAACTCATACATACAATAGCCATTTATAAAGTCAGTTGTGAAACTTGAATTTTTTAACTTAATAATGTGTCTTGGAATTCTTTTAAAAAATGCATAAAAGGCTTCATTATTCTTTTTTTTTTTTTTTTATGGTTCATTTTAGTCCAGTGCATGGAGGCATCACAGTTTTTTTCAATAATCTCCTATTGAGAGACATCTGGTTGGTTTCCATTCTTCTGCTGTGGCAAACAACAGCGCGGTGAATAACCCAGTACAAATCCATTCCATGCATGGCCAAGTCCATCTGCAGAATGGGTTCCTAGAAGGAAACTGCTGGGTGGAAGGTATATATACATTTGTAACTTTGAACGATGTGGTGAAATTGCTTCACACAGAAGTTGCATCAATTTACACTTCCACCAGCAAACATGTAAGAGTGTCTTCAACATGTGAACATCATTTGTTGAGTGTTTTCAACATGTGAACATGTGTACATCCATGTACATTGGGTGGCTAAAGAGGTGAAATCAGCCTTCAATGTCTTCCCTTCGCTCTTGAAGTAAGAGCAGCTCCCTATTGGCCTTGCGTGACCCAGCCTGTGAGCTCCCTGCTCACACCGGGGCTTCACCGCCTGCCTCTCTCTCTCCTTGCCCGACTCCCTACCTGGGTGCACCCATCTCTCTAAGTTCCCCAGACGTGCCAAGCTCCCTCCCATCACAGGGTCACTGTACATGACGTGCCAGATGCCTAGAAGGCCCTTTCTCCTCTTTCCTCATGTAGTTACTGCTTTCTATCTTTAGCTCTCAGCTCTGTCACCCTTCCTCCAGGGAACCCTTCCCTCACCTCCGTGACTAATCCTCTGTGGCTAGGCTGTAAGCTCCCCAGCGCTGTGTACTTCTTCAAGACTCAGAGGCTATTATCCATTTCCTTTCTGTAATTATTTAGTTAACGTCACTCTTTGTGGTGGTCTTTGAGCCCCATAAAGGCAGGGACCGTGTCTGTTTTTCTCTCCATTGCATCTCCAGAGCCTAGCACTCTGTCTGGCACCTAGTAGGTGCTCAGTAAATCTGTCTTGTTTGATTTTATTCACTAAGATCAATGACTGTTTACTAGGTATCAGTTATGTACAGGAATTGTCCTAGGCACCAGGGAGACATTAGTGAATAGAACAAGAAAAAATTCCTGCTCTTGGGATGCCTAACATTCTGATAGTGGCTGGGGGAAGGAGAGTACAGCCGACAGACAGATAAGCTAGTGAATATATAATATGTCAGATTGTGATACATGTTATGAAAACAAATAAAGCAGGATAAGTAGTAGCACAAGATAGAGCTGAGAGAGCTGTTTTAAACAGAGACTTCATGGAAGGGCTGGTAACTAAGGTGATATTGGAGCAGAGACCTGGATAAAGTGAAGGAGTGAGCTCTGTGACTGTTTGGAAGAGGGCGGTTCAGACTGAGGGAATGGCAAGGACAAAGGCCCTGAGGCAGGCCCATGATAAGCCTGTTAGAGGAATAGCTAGAAGGCTGGTATGGCTGGAATTAAGTAAGCAAGAGGAAGTGAATGATGACGAATGAATGAAGGAACGACCCAAGACGCTGACACGTGGTGGAAAAGTACAATTTACATGGGAAAAACTCTAATGTTAAAATAGGTAAGAGTGTTTAACAAATGGTACTGGGACAAGCAGACATCTACACACAAATGACTGGACCTTGATCTGTACGGGTTGCCATCTACAAAATTCAATCAAAATGGATCATAAACCGTAATGTAAAACCTAAAACTGTAGAACTTTTAGAAAAAAAATAAGAGAACATTTTCGTGGTCTTGATTTAGGCAAAGGCTCTTTTAGATACAACGCCAAAAGCATAATCTGTAAAAGATAACACTTGTAAATTAGGCTTCTTTAAGGTCATAGACTCAGAAAAAATAATTGCAAAGTACATAACTGATAAGTGACTTATATACTTGTACAAAGAACTATCAAAATCTAACAATAAGAAAGCAAACAACTCGATAGAAAGGGCAGAAGACTTAAACAGATACTCCACCAGTGAAGATATGTGGGTAGCAAAAAATATGTATGGCAAAACGTATGGATAAGCACATGAAAAGATGCTCAGTATCGTTAATCGTTAGTGAAATGCAAGTTAAAACCACCACTATTTAGAATGCCTGAAAGAAGTGCTGATAATATCAGGTGAAGACTGGGGTGCAGAGTAACTGGAATTCTTACACATTGCCGCTGGTGGGGATGCAAAAATGCTACAGCCACTTTAGAAAAGGCGTTGGCAGTTTCTTGTAAAGTTAGCACACAGCCACCATATGACCCCGAAATCTCACTCCTGGAGAAATGAAAACCTGACTGTCACACAGAACCTGTATGTGAATGTTTATAGCTGTGTGTTATTTGTAATGGCCCCGAACTGTAAACAACCTAAATGTCCCTTGATCGAAGAATACATAAACAAGCTGCGGCACACGCATACAGTGAAATACTGCTTTGCAATAAAAAGAAATGGACTGCTGTGCATGTAGAAACGTGGATGAATGTCGATGCCTTCTACTGAGAGACAGCAGCCAGACCCAAACGGCTGCACACTGTGATTCCATTTGTTAGACGTTTTGGAAAAGGCAAAGCTGTAGGGGTGGAAAATAGATCAGTGGTTGCCAAATGCCTCTGGGATCAAAATCTGAGCCACATGATCGCTCTGAGCTTCTATTTCTTCATCTGTAAAATGGGGGTGATTTTTCCTACCTCCTGAGGTTGTTGTGAGCATTCGATGCCAAAATATGTAAAAGAGCTAGAAAGCTCTTGGTGCTCAGGAAATGTTTGTTTTCTCCCCCTTCCCTTCCTCTGTTTTGGGCAGGTCACTTTTACAGGTGGCTAATCTCATCTGTGAAGTGCTGATCCACTGGAGGGGCCCTCACCCTCACATTCTGGAAGCACCTTGCTCGCCCTCTGGATCCGACTGCTGCCACCGGTGTGTGTGTTGACTGTGACCTGAGTGGTGATTCCAGCTTGAATCCAACCTGGGATACAGACACGTCTGAAGACCCAGTGGGATGGCTTTCCAAAACCCTGTTTGCATGAAGGAGGGAACCTTCCCGAGACTCTGTTCTAAGTAAAGAAGGTGGTAACAGCCATTGGTAAGAGGAGCTCTTGAGAATGACTGAGGCAGGGAAAGAGGCGGTGACTCTGAGGGCCTCTCCCTCAAATGTTTATACCTGCGTGGGCTCCCGTGGACTGTTTAGGCACTTCCTCTCAGAGCATGCAAGGCGAAGAGGCGCTGTCTTCCTCTTTGCTCCAGAAAACCCTGCAACTTGAGTATTTCCAGGGCACCTGGGTCTTGGCTATGACAGGAGATGGTGGTGTCTGGTGGCCGGGGTGGTACCCTGCGACAGCTCTGTGGGGAAGCTGGGGCTCAGCACGAGAACACTTGGCCAAGTGCACACGTGAAACACTTCCCGGAAACTCCCAGAAGAACATGAGCGTAAGGAACAGGGTCAGGGAATTTTGAGTTGTTAATGGGCACCCTCTGTGTCCACAAGCTGGTAATGGGGTCTCTCCCTACCTCTCCCCCACTTTTCCTTCTGACGATTGTCATGTCGTGTCCACAGAAGGCTGTGATCCTTCTAGTGTGTGCAGGCGTTTGAAAACAAGCCCAAAGTTCTTTTTATAATAAAGATTGTATTTATTTATTTTTAGAGAGAGGGGAAAGGAGGGAGAAAGAAAGGGAGAGAAACATCAATGTGTGGTTGCTTCTTGTGCGCCCCCTACTGGGGGCCTGGCCCCCAACCCAGGCCTATGCCCCTACTGAGAATTGAACCTGCAACCCTTTGGTTGGCAGGCCAGTGCTCAATCCACTAAGCCACACCAGCCAGGGCCCAAAGGTCTTTATTAATAGGAATTTGTCACCAGATACCCATTTAGCATCCAGTGAACACACACAAACGACACAACCCTACTACACTTGAGTGGGAGGCACCTGTCCCTGGGGGCGCATCTTATTGGGGGAGGTCACACGCATGAAACAACTTTACAATAACTATGGTACAGTGTTATATTTGTTCCCGTACAGGGTACTATGGCAACAGAGTCTAGATCTGGGAGTTGTTTGATAACCTATATTACCTGCAACTGTTTTTTCCCTGGCTGCCTACTAAAATCACCTGAAGCGAGGCACTCAAACACTCTGACATCTGGGTCCCACCTGAGACCAACTCAGTCGGAACCTGTAGGTACAGCCCCTGCGTTGCTGAAGTGTTTTAAATGCTCCCGGGTGATTTTTTTTCTCACATTTTTATTGGCATTTTCCCCATAATTAAGATAAATATACAAAACAACATAAACAGGCAGACGGAAGAACATTCAGCATTTTAAAATAGTTTTATGAAAATTCAAAGATGGGATTCTTACCCTTTCTGCAGTATGTTTTTAAATAGCAAACTGCCTTCACTATAAAATACTATGCTAAATATAAGTAAAAATAAACTATATGCATGTAGGTAGATATTTTTAAGACTAGGATTTATGTAACATTAAACACTTGCACTCAGTTAATCCTACATCTTATTTATGGTGTTGCAAGGAACTTGAGATAATTTAAGATTAAAAAACAAAAAGAATTTGACAGTGAAAATAATATTTTATCCTGAGACCACAGGCTAAAAAATAAAACTGTGATCTTCTTCCCCAAAATGTCCTATTCTTTTGTAATTAGAGCCAACCACCTCACTTCAAAATACTATAATTCATTTCACCTAAGTTACTTTAGGTCAAGAAGGCAATACAGTGAAACTTCTTTTCAGCAGTAAATGAAAACATTAGAACAAATCTCCTGAGTATCCATTTAAAATAATGGCAAAATGGTCCAGCTGGTGTGGCTCAGTGGATTGAGTGCCAGCCTGAGAACCAAAAGGTTGCTGGTTCTATTCTCCGTGGAGCACATGTCTGGGCTGTGGGCCAGGTCCCTGGTGGGGGGTGTGTGAGAGGCAGCCAGTCGATGTCTCTCACACATCCACGTTTCCCTCCCCCTCTTTCTCCCTCCCTTCCCCCGTCTCTAAAAATAAATACAATCTTTAAAAAAAATAAGTAAAATTAAATAATGCCAAATGTTTACTTATTTAATATTTATATAACATTTATATATAAGTGCATATATTATATATAATTGATTTTTCTGAAGAGATTATCTGTGAAGGAATTTGTCACTGCCTTATAATGTATTTTATGTTATTATTAGCATTCTACTCAATGTAATAATTTAATATAATTTTGATGATTCTATTTTCACAAAAGCCAGTCAAAAAAGGTGCAGTGATATGAGATTCTAGTTAAAAGAATTATTTCTTTTTTAAAAAGATTTTATTTATTTATTTTTAGAGAGAGGGGGAGGGAGGGACAAAGAGAGGAAGAAACATCTATGTGCGAGAGATACATCAATCAGTTGCCTCTCCTGCACCCCCAACCAGGGACCTGGCCTGCATCCCAGGCATGTATCCTGACAGGGAATTGAATCAACGACCTTTCAGTTTGTAGGCCAGTACTCAATCCACTGAGCCACACCAGCCAGGGATAAAAGAATTCTTTCTACTGAAAGAATTCAAGGTATAAATTTGGTCTCCTGAGAATCAGGCAGGGTTCCTAAAATCACCTTCAGCATGATAACCTCCTTATGAGATTTATCATAAAGCATTCTGAAGGTACTTATAAGCACTGTAAATAAAATACTGTGCTACCTGTCATGTCAAGTTGGCCCACCAGTCACAGATGTCACAGTGACGTGCTGGGCCAATGCACCCTGGCTTCCCAAGGCCAGTGGTTAAATATGCAGGAACTTTGCAAGCAGCCTATTCAACCATTGGTAGCCTGAAATCTTCCATAGCGAAAGTAATTCACCATGGAAATCAGCAAATGCTACACATCAGGGCTCCCCAAAAAGCCAGTGAATCAGCACCTGCTGTCTAGGTGAGTATTTGTGATTTTTACCTAGAACTCCTATATTTAGAAAAGCGGTTCCTCTCCAATCCTAACCTTAGTGCTATGCTGTGCTTGGGCCCACACGGAGCTGCTGTTTTACCACCACAACCCTGAGCCTACAGCAGGCCCACGTGCCCGAGGCCCACGTGCTCCTCCCCTTCCTCAGCTGTGCTACCCCAGACCTGCCGTTGCCCTAGGATGACAGCCTGCATGTCCATCAGGAGAATTTCTTGATAACATGTATGCCTGTGTGCTCCGCGCCTGGTTATTTAACGTGCATGTGTACACATTGACTTAGTTGCCTCTCCAAGAGTGAACAGGAGACATCTAAGTACCTATCATCAGGCATAGGTTTGGGGAGGGAAGAGGACTGCCTTCTAGGCGCAGCCTGCTCTCCATGGCCCTGGGGTCACAGCCTCTCTCTCACTGTGATCTGTTTAGGAAGGACTCGGGGAGACCCAGGAAACCTAGAAATGGACTCACTGGCCTTTGAGGATGTGGCTGTGTTCTTCCCCCTGGAGGAGTGGGCTTTCCTGGACCCTCCACAGGAGGAACTCTGCATGGAGAAGTGTGCGGAGATCCTTCAGGTACCTGCATCAGTAGGAAGAACAAACTGGGAAGATCATGATATTGAAGATCAGTCCAAAAACCAGGGAGGAAAACTAAGAAGTCATGTGGCAGAGAGAGTCTGAGGGTAGTGAATGGGAAGAAAATTCCAACCTTACTCCAAGCCTCAACCTGAGTGAGAAAACTCCTCCTGGAGTGACGCCGTGGGAACACAGCGTGCGTGGGAAAGTCTTCCTGCACCATTCACCCCATAACACGCCCGGCAGACGTCGGGCTGGGTGTTATGGAGAGGAGCCCCTTAACACAATGGGTATGGGGGAACCTTCGGCTATCTGCCCTGGTTTGAAACACACGAAAGAAATTGCAATGGAGAGAAAACTAATTAATGTAAGGAATATGACAAAGCGTTTAGTTCTTCAATTTCACTTCAGAGAACAACACTGGGGAGAAACTCTATCAGTGTAAACAGTGTGGAAAAGCCTATAGCCATCATCAAACTTCTCAAACACATGTAAGGACCCACACAGAAAAGAAAGCCTGTGGCTGTGAAAGATGCGGCAAAGCCTTCAGTTGTCTCAGAAATCTTCACAGCATGAAATAAATCACACCGCAAAGAAGCCCTGTAAATGTAAAACATGCAGTGAAGCATTTGTTTCCCACTGATCTTCAAAAATGCGAAAGAAACCTCACTGGAGAGAAACCCGATGAATGGAAACAATGTGGTGAGGACCACGGACATCCCACCCAGGTCCTTGTAAACGCGGGAAAGAACACAGATCGGGGAAAACCCTATGAATAAAAGAAGGTGGAAAAGCCTTTCTTTATCACACAACTTTTTGAAGACATGTGACAATTCTATTTTCCATACTAATAAATAGTTGGAATAGATTTTATGTATGGCAAGGCTTTTTTGGGGGGTGGGGATAATTTTTAATTTTTTCAATAAATACGCCAGAGAAGCAAGCAACAACGCCAGCACTGGGTGCACCCCTGGGCCGCGAGTCTGCACTCCTTTGCAGCTGGTCCTGTGCTGGCTGCGGCTCCACGGGAACAAAGCACAGAAACCACAGCAGTCGCCTAATCTGTTGTCTCCGCTGTTGCCTGGACTGGTAGGTGGTTAGGGGAAGGGGAACAGCACCCATCGAATATCTACAATTATGCAAGTCATCTCATTTTATTCAATACTCAGGACACTCTCAATGTCATTATTGTGACCTCATTTTATGGATAAGGAAACTGAAACTCAAAAAAAGTTAAATTACTCATCTGGGGTTTTATAATGAGGAAAGAGTGGATCTGGGATTCAAATCCAAGCACATCCAGTGCCAAAATCTACATTCTATTTATTTGTTGTACTGTGCTGCCTACCTTCTGTGTTCGGCCACAGGAATTGCATTAAGTTTAATTTTGTCCTCCTATTCCCACATGATAGTTTGTCTCCCGCTTTAACTCTTGCTACATTTCCCCCCCGGTATTTTGGTGTACAGCTGGAGTTCAGCCCACGGACCTACAAGACATCTTGGTTCTTTGAGTTTCGTTTTCCTCCTCCGTAAACTGAGGGTCATACTACTCACCTGGGAGCCTTAGGGTGGACTTACAGGTACGTGAAAACCACCTGGTAACGTGCCCGGCGAGTGTCGGGCACACAACACTCGGGGCTGCCCTTGTCCCTCGGTAGACTTTCCCTCACCACCACCGCTCATTTCAGAACTGATCAGACGACGTGTTCCTTCCTTCTCCTCTTGGTTAGCCACGTTCACCAGAGCTCATTCTGACCAGGCGTCCAAACCGTCCGTTCGGTCTGTTACATCGCAGGTGTTGTGAATATCAAGTGAGATAACAGGTAAGAGGCGTAGCAATCAGCCGGTCAATTGGCAAATATTTACTAAGCATCTGTTCTGTGCCCAGCCTGCAGCATAGCTGTGAAACGGAGTCCCTGCCCTAAGGGAACTTACGTAATTATCATTAATTGCTTTTTTGTGGAGGTGGCAGGGATTAGCTCTCTAATGCTTTCCACAAGCCACCACAGCTACAATACTGTTTTGCTTCTAAGCTACTTTGGTTGGTTTATTTTTCATTATAGGCTGGGAACTTGGAATTTTACTTTTTAAACAATTTTTATTGATTGATTTTTTTAATAGAGAGAGAGGAAGGGGTGAAGAGAGAGAGACATTGATTTGTTGTTCCACTTATTTATGCATCCATTGGTTGATTCTTGTATGTGCCGTGACCACAGATTGAGTGGAACTCTACTTTTGAGCTCCCAGCAGCTCTTTGCGTTTTTTCACCCAAATGGACCTACTGATGGCGGTAATGCCTTCTGGTATCTCGATATCTACTGTGCTGAAGGTCTGGGAACGGCCTGCTGCTATGCCTCCCAAGACAGCAGCAGAAGCTGGAGTTAAGAGCTTGCTTTTCCTTCTGGCATCTTCTATACCCCAGAACCTGAATCTCCATGCTTGGTGCAATGCTGGAGAACTTCAGTAATAGTCACAGTCCACAATGACTTTCACATCACTAAACCCAACGCTCACCTCTCAGGCCCCATCTCAGTGGCCCACCAGCAACATTTGGCAGAGTTAATCCTTCCCCACCCTTCTCCCTCAAACACTTCCTTCTCGTGGCTTGAAGGATGCCACACTCTCTCGGTTTATAGTTTCCTCCTCACTTCGAAGGAGGTGCCCAAATCCAGCCTCCTTGTCTCCCAGGTCCTGACCTCATGCCCTCTTCCTCTTTTCAGCTAAAAACACCTCCCCTTCCAGCTGCTCAGGTCAAACCCTTGGTCACCCTTTACTCCTCTCCTTCTCTCACTCCCCACATTAACCCATTGGCAAATCTTATTGGCTCTACTTTCAAACTGCGTCTAGAATCTGACTACTTCTCAGAGCCTCTGCTGTCACCACCCCTGTCCAAATTTATTCTAGACCCCAGCGGCCAGGTCGATTCTTTTCAAGTGTAAGTCAGATCACACCACTCCTCCACCCAAAGTTCCTTGTGTCTCTGAAGGACAAGCCAATGTTCTTAAAATGTCCTATAAGCCCTGCATGATCCGGCCCCATGATCTCTCGCACTGTCTCCTGGTGAGCACTCTCCTCTCTCTGCTGCTCCAGCCACACTGGCCTCCTTGCCCTCTCCTGATGTTGCTGGGCTCACCCCATGCAGGACCTTTGCCTTTGCTCCTTCCCGCCCCCCAGCCCTGCACACATTAGGTGCCCAGGAAACATTCTTGTAGGAGGTTGAAGCTACTTGTGTTTTCCAGACTCCATGGATGGACAGTGGCTGTCAGGCACTCTGCAAGAGCCCCGGAACTATCAGTCACATCTGCCTGCACAGGGGTGGGGAGTGGGGTCACACAAGTGCTTGTCTGCCTTCAGCCAAGTATAGAGTAGATAGTCAGTGTTTGTTCTTGACTGAAGGACACAATTACTTTTTTAAGGAATTGACTTGAACCCTTCAGGCAACACAGGAAGGTGTTTTTTTTTTTTGTTTGTTTGTTTGTTTGCTGCATTAAGAAGAGGCAATTTAGCAAAGGCCCTTTCTGGTTTAACTGAACAGAAGTCCATTCTATGTTGGTTGACACACTTTTGTGTCCATGTTAAAATTACGTTGAAAGAAGATGCTTTTGTCCATGGTCCCCGAGGACGCCGTAGCGGCTGTGGGTTCCGTGCAGCAATGCTGCTTGCAATACGCGCACGTCAGAACTTGGGTTACGTCAAGGACAGTCCCTGGACATTGGTGCTTTTGTGGCCTCTCAGACGCACACGTACCTTCTCGTAACTTGGCTTTTTATATTAACAGTAGAGCCACCTGCATTTGGGAATGGGACGGGTAGATATGATTCCAATTGACTGAGGATTCAAATTGAGTGAATTGCAGTTGATGGATTTTGCAAATAACGGGGCCCTAAGACAACTCTGTGACTGCCCCACGTTCACTCATCCTAAAAACCAGGAATGACCACACCTCATTGCAACCAGCCGGGGCTCAGCACATGTGTTGTTCTGCTACTTTGGTAGCTGCAAATTGCTTTAACAAGTGGAACCTTTTAATTCTCAGAGGATCTTTTTTTTCCTTTCTGTTCAGCAAACTCAAAAATGTCTGGAGGCTTAGCTTGAAATAAATGGTAGAGATTTATTCAAGGGTCTCAGAGTCTGCAAACTGGAAACACAGTTGGACCAAAACCCAGAAGTGTTCCAAAGAAGAAAGAGAAATTAAAAGTTCTTACAGCAAAAGTACATTCTTGAGAATGATCATCCTTCATTCTTAGACCTAGGGTTGGTCCAGGATGGTTATCAGTCAGGTGACAGGTGGTCAAGATAAAGGATGCCTGGTGGTCCAGAAGATGGCACCGTGAGGTCTGCTCCCAGCAGTGGCTTGGATAAGCATGTCAGGTGGATGTCTGCGTGAGTCTTTCAGGGTTAGTTAGAGGGCACCTGGAGGCCCAGATGCACATCCGGGCACCAGACTGGAGAGTTGATGTTTATCCAGCCATTCATGTAGGTCTGGAAAGTTCAAAAAAGCTTAAACTCAACATGCAAAAATGACAAGTATTAGCCTATCTTCACTCCTTCCTCAGTTCTGTAGAGATTCCTACAGGGCTGCTACTTGTAGCAATGTCTGGTTGAAAGAGAAGAACATGGATGTGTAGGTCTGTGAAGTGCTTTGAATAGAGCAGAAAAAATTGTTTTGAGCCACTGTACCTGCCTGCCACCCACCCCCAACCCCCAGGCCCAGGGAAGTCACCTGCCATTACATTATTGGAAATGTGATTATTTTGTAGGTCTTCATGGAAGGGACTTGAGATGACTTGCTCAGAGATGTCTTTAACTGTTGTTTTGGCAGTTGGAAAAGTGGTTTAGGTCTTACCATGAAATCACGAGGGTGCAAATCAGTGATTGTTCTTCTAGGGAGAGTAGTCAGCTCAATTAACTCCCGCATCAATGCCAGAGTCCACGTCACTTTTATTTTTAAGTGTGGTTCCAGGGTGCGAGGTGGTTGCTCATAAGGAGTTGACTTCTGGAGAGATGTATTTTACAGACACAGCTGATACAAGTAATGCAAACAAGCCAGTTTGAATAAACCACCAGAAGTCCCCATGTCTTCTTTTTCCATGGGTTGCTCAATACTGTATTTACCCCAGGTGATGCTGTCAAGAGAGAAAACGAAATAGCCGGGAGAGACTTGACCAAAGGAGACACAAAAAACAACAGCAACTTCACGGACGGAGCAGGAGCTTCAGGAGCTTCAGCTGTTGGAAATACCCAGACTGCACATTTTGGCATTTCCATGTTGAGTGTGGATTTTTGAGGTGGTGGAAGAAAGCCAGCCCTGGCATCTGTAGTAAGAGTGGTTTCTACCCAAGAGCAAATATCCTGGAGCTGGGCTTTGAACCAGCAGACAAACTGGCCCAGGTCCAATATTTGACTTTGTATACAAAGGTAGCTTTCCTATTTTTTAAAAAAATTATTATTATTATATTTTAAGATTTTATTTATTTATTTTTTTAGAAAGAGGGGAAGGGAGGGAGAAAGAGAGGGAGAGAAACATCAATGTGTGGTTGCTTCTCATGTGTCCCCAACTGGGGACCTGGCTGACAACCCAGCCATGTGCCCTGAGTGGGAATCGAACTGGCAACCTTTTGGTTTGTAGGCCAGCACTCAGTCCACCGAGCTACACCAACCAGGGCACAAAGGTAGCTTTTCTGATACACATTTACAGGAGATCCAGTTGGCTTATTTTTTCCTGCTTTCTCTTGTTTGGTTCTTTTGCAGCCAGCTGTAAACACCTGCATTGCCAGGACAAGTGTTTAGCACCAGAAAGGCCCCTGTCACTCCTGGAGGTCATGCCTCAGGGGTGGGGCAGGGGCTTCCCACTTCTCTGGATTGATGACCAATACATCTCCCAAGGGACTAGATACAGCATTAAGTGCAGATGTTCCAGGGGATTAGGGCAATGGGCGAAAAAGGTGAGGAGGATTAAGAGGTACAAATTACCAGCTGCAGAATAAATCACAGGGATGTAATGTACAGCATAGGGGATACAGTCAATAATGCCGTGATAACTACGTGTGGTGTCATGTGGTTACTAGAATTATCATGGTGACCACTTCATAAGGTATACAAATGTCTAATCACTATGTTGAACACCTGAAAGTAATATAATATTATGTGTCAACTTTAATTAAAAATAAAATTTAGATAAGGCAGACATTCTATTTCCTGATTCCAGCCCTCTAACAGGACACTTTCTACTCGGGGATGGGTCAGCGATGGATTCTTTGCAGCCGAATGCCCTCGGGAAGGCTCAGGTTCCTTCCAGGGCGTCAGGGGAAGCGCAGGGGTGGTGAGTAACCGCCCTCTCTCTGGGGCTCTGTTTTATGACCAATAGAGAGCATCGGTTGGCATTGGGAAACAGAGGGCCAGGGTTGTCCCCTTACAGGAGGGACGTTAAATCAATGTCCTGTCAAAGGACAGGAAAAGAGCTCCCCAAATCCCCCAGTTAATTAAACTGGGGACTTCTGAGACACCCGGTTTACTTCTGAGCGTGGCAACCGTGGGGTTTTCCCTGTCTGGGTGAGACGAGTGATTCAGCTCTCTGGCTGATTTTTCTTTCTCGGTTTTTGGCTCTAAGTCTTGACTTTGCTCTAGAAAAGAACACTTCTCAGAAATGGGTATCACTTAGCAGTGCCACCTAACAAGGGAGCCAGACATCCGTGCAGAAATTCTGTAGATTCTCCCAGGGGTCCAGGAACTAACATTAGTAAAAATATTAACAACAACAACCATCCCTTAGATAGTAAATGTACCAGCTTCGTACATTTACTCAATTGGGTGGGGTTGTTATCCTCAATTACAGACGAAGAACTCTGGGAACAAAGAGGTTTAGTGTCCTGCCCGAGGTCACACAGTGGTGGGAAGATGTCTGCTGAACACAGGAGCCTAAGAAAGCGTCATGGGAAAGGGTGGTCTGGGGGGCTGGTAGCCAGTCTGATGGGACCCTGATGCTCTTGAACCTTCTTTGTGTCCAGAAGCCCTTTTGGGAAAATGTTGAAGCATAACCCTCTCCCCTGAGCAATGCGCATATGCGTTATTACAGAAAGAAGTGCCAGTGTAGCTGCTTTACTTGAGGAGTTGCAACTCACTAACTATTTAACTATTTAACATGATACTATAACAAAGTATGGTATCATGTTTCTGACATTTGTTGCCAGGGGTGCTATCAACCCTCTTCCTGCAGGTAAGCTTCCACTGCTGAACAACCTGAGGACCTCTTGGTCTGTCCTCATAACATTGGTCACTTGTGTTTATTAAAGCAGTCTTCTGTACACTTTAAATATGTACAATTTTGCTTGTCATTTATACCTCAATAAAGCCAAGAAGAAAAAAAAAAAACCCACCGGTCTCATTTGTTGTGAGGTCTTAATATTAACAACATAATGTAAGTTTTGTTCATTTAAAAACTTCAGTCTTATATTTGATTCCAAATTTCCCTCCTCCTTCCAGGCCACCACAAGGCTCCTTTGCTTCCGAGGTGTATGTGATGGGTGTGTCTCACCAACTCCCCCTCCCTCCATGACCCAGCAGTCCCGCTCTGGGTATTTATTCCACATAAACAAAGACTCACATCCCTCATCTTTGGGCTGGATTCAGTCAAAGGAGGCACCTGATCAGGGTTCTGCTACAGGCGACTCAACATCAACATCAATGTCAAGTGGCATATGGGGGGTATGGTGGCAGCACTACCCATAGAGAATTTAAAAGCCATCATAAAAGTGACAAAAGTCCATCTGTACTTATCATCATTATTCAGGGATAACGTTAAATAATGTCAGCAATAAAATACTTCCTCCCTCCTCAGTAGACCATACCCCCTTGGTATACCATCATGTCAAGTGACTTTGCCAGGTCTTGATGGTCCCGTGACCTGATGGTATCTTCAGGTCAACTCTCAGCAGGAAGAACCTACCGTTCATGCCTCTGTGCCCAGTGTGCTTGCCTCCTTGTCTTCAGCAACCTGTGGCCAGCCTCCCCACCCATCTTACTCTCCATGGCCCCAACTCTGGCACCTGCAGGAACCTGGGATGGGAGGGCAGAATCCTTGCCCTTTCTTGCCCATACCACTCCCATAGCCTAAGGACAGCTTGGTGGCTCTGCAGACATCCAAACAGGCAATGAGGTGTTCCTCTCCACGATGCCCATCTCCCCATTGTGCAGATACCCACAGAATTTTTTTAATCCTCACCTGAGGTGTTTTTTTAAATTTCAGTGTGAGAGGAAGGGAGAGGGAGAAAGAGAAAGAGAGAGTTGGTTGTCTGCCATACATGCCCTGACCAAGGATTGAACCCACAACTAGATATGTGCCTTGACCAAGGAAGGAACCCGCAACCTTTTGGTGTATGGCATGATGCTCCAACCAACTGAGCCACCTGGCCAGGCAACCAGGGCAGTCTGCTTCTCTCTTTCTCTCTCTTTTTAAAAAGATTTTAGTTATTTATTTTTAGACAGAAGGGAAGGGAGGGAGAAAGAGTGGGAGAGGAACATCAATGTGTGGTTGCCTCTCACATGCCCCCTACTGGGGACCTGGCCCGCAACCCAGGCATGTGCCCTGACTGGGAATGGAACCAGTGACCCTTTGGTTTGCAGGCCAGCACTCAATCCACTGAACCACACCAGCCAGGCCTAATCACTTTGAAAACTTCTTGTCAGTCCCTTCTAGCCTGCAAAGTTTCTTTTGCAAAATCAGCCGATAGTCATACAGGAACTCCTTTGTAGGTAACTCTCTGCTTTTAAGACTCTCTCTTTATCTTTAACCTTTGGTATTTTAATTATGATGTGTCTTGGTGTGGTCCTCTTTGGTTACATCTTGTTTGGGACTCTCTGTACTTCCTAGGCTTACATGTCTATTTCTTTCACCAAATTAAGGAAGTTTTCTTTCATTATTTTTCATATAAGTTTTCAATTTCTTGCTCTTCCTCTTTTCCTTCTGGCATCCATATGATTCAGATGTTGGTACATTTCGAGATGTCCCAGAGGCTTCTTACTCTGTCCTCATTTTTTTAAATCCTTTTTTCTTCTTGCTGTTCTGACTGAATGCTTTTTTCTTCCTTTCATTCCAAATCATTGGTTTGATTCACAATTCCATCCCCTCCACTGTTGGTTCCCTGTAGATTTCTCATTATTTCACCTAATGTAAACTTCATTTTTGCCTGGGTCTTTTTATGCTGTTGCCGTACTCAATGAGTTCTTTGAGCATCCTGATCATCAGTGTTTTGAACACTGCATCTAAAAGATTGGTTATCTCTATTTCATTTTATTGTTTTTCTGGAGTTTTGTTTTGTTCTTTTAATTGGGCCATATTTCTTTGTCTCCTCTATTTGGCAGCCTCCCGGTGTTTGTTTCTGTGTATTAGGTAGAGCAGCTTTGACTCCCTTAGTAAAGTGGCCTATTGTAGAAGAGTGGACCTGTAAAGTGTGTGGGGCGGAGCCTTAGGTTATTGCCAGGTCAGGGCAACCCATGTCACTGCTTTGTGGTTCTGTGTGCAGGGAGGGCTCAGAGAGGGGACAATGCCACTATCTGGCTTCTGAAAGTTTGCCCAGGAGGAAGCTTTCTCCTGGTACTTGCCCTGCTTCCAGTCACTTCACTTCTTCTCTGTATGTCACTTGTGCCCTTCCAGCTGTTGCCCTGGTGTTGAATCCCAGAGGTGGTGTGTCTATGTAAGTCCTAAGTCTGTGTGGGCCTTTGTAAGAGGAGTCTCCTGATAATCCAGCAGTTTCTTCCACTGCCCCAACCCCCACTGGTTTTTATAGCTCAAAGTAGGAGAACCTACCTTCCTGGTGCTGGAATGATGGGCTGCTGGGTGGTCTGGTTTGGGGCTGGGACCCCTTGCTCCCAAGGTATCCCTCCTGATTTTTATTCACCACATGAACGTGGGACCGCCTGTTCCACCACCTCTCCATGCCACTCCTGTGGCTCGGCACCTCTCCGCACCTCTCCACCTCTCTCTGCGTCTCCACCCTTCTACTGGTCTGAATGAACGTGGCTTCTTTACATCTTGGTTGTTGGAGTTCCATACAGCTCAATTTTCTGACAGTTCTGAATGATATTTGTTTTGTAGTCTAGTTGTAATTTTTCTGTAGTTGTATGAGGAGGCAAAGCGTGTTTACCTTCACCTCCATCTTGACTGGAACTCTCTTTTTCCTTCTTAATGATTATCGTAGCCAAAAATCAGCAAACTGTGGCCCACAGGACAAATTGCCCCACTGCCTGTTTTTGTAAATAAAGTTTTATTGGAACACAGTCATGCCCATTTGTCTACATATTGGTGATAGTTGCTTTTGTGTTACAAGTGCAGAACTGAGTAGCTGTGACAAAGACTGAATGGCCTGTAAGTCTAATATTTCTAGTCCCTTTACAGAGAAAGGTTTGCAACCCTAGTCTTGGCTATTCTAAGTCCTTTGTAAATCTATATTTTAAATACCCTGCTGGGATATTGGGAATACCCAATTGAAATTGCATTGAATCATTAGGTCAGTAGTATCTTGCACTATTGAGTCTTCCAATGATGAATGTGGTGTCTCTGTCCAGTTATTTATATTTTCTTTAATTTTCCTCAGCAATGTTTTAGTGCAGCTATTGTGCATCTTTTAATAGATTTATTCCTAAGTATCTGATGTTTTTTGATACTATTATTAATATTTTAAGACTTTTATTTTAAAATAATTTCAGACTTTAAAATGTTGTGAAATTAGTACAAAGAATTCTATGTAAACTTTTTTCCAGATTCCCTAAATGTTAACATTTTATTACATATGCTTCAGAATTCCCCTTCTTCTCTCATGCACACACAGACATACATATAGATATGTATTATTGGTGAGCAGTATTTTTAAAATCTTATTTTTCAATGTTGCTAATATGTAGAAATTGATGTTTTATATTGACCTTGTAGCTAGTGACCTTGCTAAATTCACTTGTTAATTCCAGTAATGAGTTATTTGGCTTTTTTACACATGTAATTATGTGATCTGTGAAAATGACAGCTTCACAGCTTCCTTTCCCATCTTCTATTTCTTTCTCTTGACTTAGTGCATTGGCTGAGACCTCCAGTAAAGTGTTGAATATAAGTGGTGATAATGGACATTTTTGTCTTGTTCTCAAACTCAGAGAAAAATGTTTAATATCTTACTACTAAGTTGGATGTTAGCAGTATTTAGTTGGTATTATAATAAAGGGTATCAACAAAATACCTGCAAAACCCAAAGGCTCACCAGATCAATTCACATAGCAATGAAAAAGAAAGAATTATGGTCATGTTCAACAATACAGTGACTCTCATAGATATAACAAGGAGCTAAGAATGACAGAAACAAAAGAGTACATGAAGTTCTGTATCATTTCACTTACATGAAGTTCAAGGACAGGCAAAGTTAATCAGAATAGCATTTCCTGAAGCAGGAGATTGACAAGAAAGGGGCATGGGGAAGACTTCAGAGGAGATGGAAGTGTTATTTTTTGATCTGAGCGGTGGGCATATAGGCATATATATGTAAAAATTCACTGAGCAGTATATATACAACTGCTGTGCTTTAATAAAAAATTTAAAGTTCCGTCTGAATAGAAAATTCAGCATCCTATGCATTTTACACGGAACTACATAGCGTGTGCATCAGCAGTAGCTGTTGCCATCAGCTAGCCCGAGCTCCTCCAGCTTATCTACGAAGCTTTCACGAGTTTTGTCAAATATCCTTTCTGAGATCTGGTCTTTCTACATCTATGACAGTGCTTCTCAAACTTTTTTTCTTTTTGTCCAAGCCCTTTACAATGATTATTTATTCTGAGTTTTAAAACATCTCTATCAGCCAAGGAGATTTGGTGGAAACTCCCTCTGGAAATTCTGATAGTTGCCAGGGATGCCTGCCCACATAGCCTGAAAATCACTGGTCCCCTGAATCAATAGTCCTTTTGAAAACTTTTTCGAAAGACAATCTTCTGATGACTTGTCCTTGGTCAATTTGCATTGGTTCCTAGAGATTAAGACACTCATAGGTCATTTATTTAATAATCAGTCTAGAATTCTTCCAGGGTTGGGCGTTAAGCTCTCTGGTGGTGAAAATGCTATAATCATATCACAAACTCTGGTGGAAACTCAGGGCTTGAACTTACTTTGGTACGTTTCCTTTTTTGCTGGAGCCAAGTAAAGTTTGGCTGTCTGCTATTTGCAACCGGAAATATTCTAACTCATTAAGAAAGGAAACTGACCTTGAGAAAGTATCCTATGGCAAGCACTTCAGAGCCACTGAAATTTAAATCTTGAATCAGCCAAATGAAATAGATGCTACTCTCCCAACTTACAGATGAGGAAACTGAGGTTCTGAGAGAGGTAATGACCTGCCCGAGCAGTGGGGTCAGGATCTGAACTCAGATCCCAGTCTTACCTCAGTGCTCGTGTTCTTTCCACAACTCGTCTCCCTCTCACCACCACGCCCGAGTGTGTTCCCCACTTGCTGATCTGAAGACATTCTCTTTGATGGAGGCTGACATGAAAACAGATAATGAGTAGTCCCCCGTCTTCTAATCGTACCTGTCCTATCATGTAACCCAGCACCTCCAGAGCTATTGTCCATGGAACCCGACTCCATCTTCAGGCGTTAACAGGTGTGCCACGAGAAAACAAGTGTTTAATGGTTCAGGGACTTGGGAAACGTCCCCCGTCTTAGAGTCACAGGTGCATTCAGCACTGTAAAGGCTCCGGTACATCCTACACTCTCAGGGCAGGGCACGGGTGGGTTTACCTTTGTGAGCACATGAAACACACTGTTTTTTCTTGTACTATTATTTATTAATTACTGTATCATTTTCCATACAAACAACTGTAAACCTACTTTTGCCCCACCCTGTACAACCTGTTTCATTTCATTTACTTGGTGTTTCTCAAACTCGTTGGTCACAGAGCCCTGTTTCGAAGGGACGTTTATTAAAATTTTGGTGATGAGACATGGTGTTCATTGGAACAGAGTTTGGGATCTGCTGATGTAATGGGCTAGACCCTTGGTATCAGAGACTCTAGCCCTTTCAAAGTTTATTTACCTAAACTTTGGTGTAGCAAAGTAAAATAGGCCAACAGTTGCCTCCTGCCTTACAGAGTACTATTAGAATTCAAATAAAATATGAACCATAATCACTAACATCTGCTGTGTGTTTGTTCTGTGCCAGGCATTGCTTGAACACTATGTACATTAACTCATTTAATGCTCACTATACCCTATGTGGTAGATTTTGTCTTTTTACTTGGGGGAAATGATGCTTTACATGGAAAAGCCAGGATTGGACCCAGATAGCATGGGCCTAGAGCCTTGACCACCGCCCCACCCTGCCTCTCAGCTCTTACATGATGACCGCGACTAGGAGGCCCTCTGACAGCACTTAGTGTATCTTCCAAGCTTCGGCCCCTTCTATACGTCAGCCCTCCTGCTTCTGCCTTTGCCTCTGTTACCCCAGAACAATCTCTGACCTCCTACACTGGTGGAAACTGCTGAAAATTCCGCTTTGGCACAACACACAGCATCTCCACCCAGGGTGTGGGCATAACTCAAGACCACATATTCCTACCACAACTTGTGGGTGAAGCGATGGAGAAGGGAGCCCTGGGCACGGTGAACAGACTTTGCTTGCTGTCTGTGAGCATCATGGTGTGGCCGGCGGGAACCCGGTGGGCCCTGTTCTTTGTTCTTCCTCTAACGCAGCTCTGAACTCTGGGCTGGCTTTGCAAAAACTAATAATACGCTCTTCCCTCCTTTCTTCCCTCCTTCTCTTCCTTTCTTCCTAATTTTTTCTTCACTTTTAATTTATTAGTAGATAAAAATGTATGCAGGGTAAAATAAATCAGGCAGTACCAAAGAGTACAGTATCAAAATTAAGTCTCACTCCCAACCTTGATTCTCTCCCGTACCTAGTTCCCCTTCCCAGGGGCAACCACTGTGCCAGGTTCTTGTATTTCTTTCTGAGATATTTAATGCACAAAAGCATATATAGATATATCATTCCCTCATCAGTTTATCACAAGTCACATGATACTTTATATCCTGCTTTTTACACCTAAAAATCCACCTCGGAGGTTATTGCCTAGGTGTGCGTGAAGACCTAGTGGCTGCAGAGGACTACAGTAGTTTACTAGTTTAGCAAAGTAATTTTGATGCAGACCCTTCCGGCCTCAGTGTCTGGCTCATTCAGTCTGGCCCGTGATAGTGAGACAGGGCCCCACACAGGTGTCTGTGTGCACACTGACACGGATGCCTACCTGAATGTGGCGGAGGCAGCTTTAAGCCTGGACCTTATGAAGGAACCCAGAGGCTCTGATGGCAATGACTGATCCCAAGTGCTACATACATTTCCCTGGATGGTTATCAAATCTGGATGTGACTGAATCTCTGGGGACAGCCACTTTCCTCATCCTGGAAAGCTGGGCTCAGCACCTTGGAGGTGGCCACGTCACAGCACATTAGTAAGAAATGGGTACTTTACAGCAGTTTGGTGGAGAGCTGGGGAAAGGGCTCTCCATTACACGCCTCACAGACAAATTTGGTCAAGGTCCCCAAACCCCCTTCCCCATGCTCATCACCTCATCTCCCTGCTCCCCAACCTCATTCATCTCCTCTGCTGCTGCAACTCCCCTTCTTCCCTGTCTGGCCTGGACCGTTTAGCTCTCTTGCCTTCTCCCCTTTGTGCCCTCTCCTTCCTTACGTCATCCTGCATGGCAGCATTTCTCAAAGCGTGGTTTCTGGATCTTCTGCATTAGAATCACCTGAAGGACTTATTGGAAATGCCACCCAGGACGAAAAAGAACTAGAAACTGAGGGGTGGCCTCACCAGCAAGCTCCCGGGCGAGTTGCAGGTGTACTAAGTAAAGTTTGAGGACCAGGTATGTAAGGTTGCTTTTGGCACCATCAGTTGAATCCAGGTATCTGGAGCCAGGTCAATGGGATCATGGGGCTTGTGGGTAAAAATGCCACCATCTTGACATGCTGCATTCAAAAGGAGCCATGGTGTAATACTGAGTCCAGAGCCTGGGGTGAAGGGGTAAAGATGTTACCCCTATGCTTTGCACTATGCTCCCCACTATGCTTTGCACATAGAGAACCTGCTTGTTGGCTACCATTTTTTCCCTTTAAAAATTGAGCTATAAATTATTTGCTAAAGGGCTCAAAATCTAACTCTGCAGCCTGATGACTTTTTGCATAATTATACCCATGTGGAACCACCACCCACATCAAGAGCTAGAGCATGGGCTCCCTCATCCCCTGTTCCTCACACCTGCCGGCCCAGAGGTAACCACTATTGTGACCACCATCATTATAGATTAATTTTGTCTGGTTTTGAACTTCACCTAAATGGAATCATTCAGGATGCACTCTTGTGTTTGGCTTCTTTTGCCCCGCATCTGTCTGGAAGATGCATCCATGTTTGGCATGTAGTAGAGATTCAGTCTTTTTCACTGCTGCGGTCAGCAGCCTGTTTCTGTAAAGGGCCAGGCATAAATATTTTCAGCCATGCAGACACGGCCCTTGTAGCTCAAATGCAGTTATGGGCAATACACACACACCGAATAGGCTATAGGTTGGCCTGTGGAGCACAGTTTGCTGACCTCTGTGGTATAAAATTTTGTTAAACAGATATACCACAGTGTATTTAAGTTATCCATTCTCCTGTTATGGGCCTTGGGGTTATCCACTTTTGGATGCAATGACTTGTGCTGCAGTGGGTACTGGTGAACACACACTCATTTTGTGGAGGGGAAGGAGTGGAATTATCAGGTCATAAGATAGGCACACGAGTAGCATTAGTAGATACTGCCCAACGGCATTCTAATGTGGTTGTACCAATTCGCATTCATCAGCAAAATTTCTTCATGTCCTCAATAACACTTGGTATTGCCTTCTTTTTAAGGTGTAGCCATTTGGGTAGGTGTGTCTTGCTATCTCCTTGTGGATTTTAATTTGCATTTCCCTGGTGAGTAAAGATGTGGAACCTCTTTTCACCTTTGAAGAAGTGGAATGGAACACCTTTTCAAATGCTCATTTGGCCACTTGAATGGTTTTTTTTTTTTTTTTTTTTGACATAAAAACTCTTTACTATTTCTAACAATTGAATCGTCTTTTGTTGTTTTATAGAGTTTGTTATGCATTTTGGATACAAATCCTGTGTTAGATAGAAGTGTGGCCAATATCTGTTTTTCAGTCTTGGGTTTGCCTTTTTTCTTTCTTAATAATGTCTTTTGACGAACAGACGTTTTTAATTTTAATGAGGTCCAATTTATCATCTTTTTCTTTTACGGGTGGTTCTTTTAGAGTTGTTTAAGAAATCTCTGCCTGCCCCAAGGTCATGAAGATATTCTCCTATGTTTTCTTCTAGAAGCTTTATTGTTTTACCTTTCACATCTACATCTATAATCCATTATGAATTAATTTTTGTGTTTGCTGTGAGGTACGGGTCAAAATTTCCTTATGAAAACCCAATCGTTCCAGTACCGGTTGGTAAAACAAACATCCTTGCTACTGTGATGAGGTCTGCATTTAAGGTTGAACTCTAGTCTGTACCAGGAATCTGAACACCTGTAGTGTGTTGAAGCTGAGGACAGTTTCTATCTAGACTATGCCCCAGGAGGAAGCGATGAAAGGATGGGGTCCAGATGCTCTGGCCTGGAATAGTACAGAGTCACCAACTCCAAGGTGGCCGCTGAGGCACAGGGGAAGGAGGTTGCTTCTTTCTATCTGTTTCCATGACCCTTAGAAGGATGTCTCAACAGGCCAAGATTTTTCAGCTGTTGTTGGAAAAATGAGATTTCCAAGAAACTACCCTCAGGGAAGAAAAAAAAAAAGAAGAAGAACCCAGCTTTGCATTTTTAAATGTTTTCATTACACTTCCTATTGCCCCAGTCAAATTTTTGCTTCCGGAAGAAAACAGGCTTTACACCATGAAAGACTAAGTAAGCCAGAACTGGCAGAAGCAGCAACCAGGGAAAGTCCTGAATATTTTGAGACTCAGAAGTGTTTATTTCTGTAACTGAAAGAGAAAGTGTGTCCCAGGCTCAGGTTTTGCAGACAGCAGACTGCGGACTAATATTTTCCAGGCAGATGACTGCTGTCCAGAGCTTTCCTGGACTGTTCCCCCACCCCCATCCAGGCCTTCTCTTTGGCTTTGTGAGCCCTGGCAGCCACTCTGCCATGCACAAGGGACAAGAAGGCTGCTTTTGTATACATCACTTTGCTACTCTGATAGGGCAGAAGGGCACTTGTTATTTCTCACTGTTTCCTCAGTGTGTGGGATTTGACTTGGCTGGTGGGCATGGGGCCAGGGAGCAGACATGGGGGTGAGGGCCTTGGCCCTTGAGTTCAGGCTGGAAGAATATTTCATTCTCTGACTCATGGTTTATCCCTGAGTATCTGGAGTGTGCAGGGGCAGCTGGGAATAAGGCACCCAGGTGGGATGGGTGGGCTCCACCAACTGAGAATCATCCTTGAGGCCCACTCTCCTTAGAAGGTGCTAGTGATTGCAATTAACAAATAATTTATTCTCTGTCACATTATATCAGAGAATTTCAATCATTCACCTAACAAATATTGAGGAAGGCACCATGCTTTGTCCTGGGTATACATATATGAACAAAACAGACAAAAATTCTCTCTCTCTTGGGGCCTTCATTCTAGTGGGGAAAAACAGACAAGGTAAATTACATAGGATGTGAAGTAAAGTCCTGGGGGAGATGCATAGAGAAGGATAAGGGCAATCAAGAGGGGCCGGGGAGGACAAAGCCTGTAATTTTGAAGAAGGATGGCAGGGTTGACCAGTGAGGAGGTGACATAGGAATAAAGACTCCAAGGAGTCCCTGGCCACTGTGGCTCAGTTGGTTGGAGTATCATCCCATTGACTGAAAGGTTGTGGGTTCAATTCCTGGTCAGGGCACTTACCTGAATTATAGGTTTGATTCCCCAGTCAGGGTGTATATGAGAAGGCAGCCAATCAATGTTTCTCTCTCACATCAACATTTCTCCTCTCTTTCTTTCTTCCTTCCTCTCTCTCCAAAAGCAGTGAAAAAAATATCCTCTGGTGAAGAAAAGTTATCTCTGCAAGTCTTTGGCTCACCCTTAGATTAGGCAAATTCTAATTTCGAACTTCCCTTCCTTCTTTCTTCCTTTTCACACACATTAATTAAATACCCACCATATGTTTACCAGACACTTTCTCACACACTATGGTTCTCCTCTCACTGAGAAGCAATGGGCAGAAGGGGTCAGTTACTGAGACCTCTCCAGGCCTCTTGAAATAGGACCTGGACATCTTTAGAAATGCCCCCAATATGGTGGAACAGATAGGAAAACAGTGATAGATTGTCTCTCCAATATTAGAGCCTCAGAGATGCTGCTGGAATGATATTTAATTGTAATATGTTCCCTCCAACTCTTTTTATTTCATCCCAACTAACCTCTATCTTCTGAGGCCTTTGATGGGCATTTTAATTAAATTATGAAGGGCCCTTTGTCTCCTGAGGAGGAGGATTAAAACCTTCCCATCCCTCATCATCCCTCATCATCTGGGTACATTTTTCTTTGAGGCTCGGTAGCAATTACTGAGAGATCTACATAGCTTAGGGTCATCCCTGAGAGCCACGAAGGCTTGGGTGTATGGAACCTCTGTCCACCTCCCTGGGACCAACAAAACAGGTCTAGCTGCAAGATAGTATTAAACTTAATGGTGCCATTAACTGGCCAAACCTACCCATTGCCTGCTTTATATTGGAGCCAGGCTGTGTTGCAAAAGAAGATTAGCTTCTTTTTCTTAAGGGACTCAGGGTCAAATTTCTCCCAGCTGGTGAGCATGCACCCTAAAAGAGGGTATATTGAGGCACTGTGGGTGAAGATTGCATTGCCTATTATCTTTGAGGATAGAAAACTTCTAGAGACCATCCTTCACCTCTCAACTCACCGAAGGGATCTGTTTACCATCTGGAAGAGAAGAGAGGAGAGTATGGGAGAAAACACGTGTCCCTGTTTTTCCCAGCCTATAGTGGGCTCAAAGAGAGCACCCCCTGCTTCATGCATGGGTTCCTGGAATCAGCTAGCCTAACTGTGAGACCCACGCTTGGTGTTGTACCACTGCCGACTTCAGCATCCTCAGGCCTACGTCTTGCCCCTCCCAGGACAGGGCAGAGACCTTCCCGAAGTGGCAATACAGTTATGCCCAGGTGTGGAGCCTTACCAACAACCAGTGGTGAGGCACAACTTGCTGGGTTTATTTAACTCCACGTGGGTGATTCTGATGGCCTCCGGCCTTTACTAGTCTTAGTGGAGGTTCCCACCCTCGTGTCTGCCTGTACAAGGGGTATCTATTACCTCTGCTGCCTTGGGTAGAAAAACTCATCTTGTGACTCTGGCCTTTAGTATTTGGGCAAGTAACCTGTTTTCCTGCCTTTCATGTTCCTAAGAGCCTTAAACCTTTAGGGGGCTGAGGGGAGAGAGAGAGAAAGAGAGAGAGAAAAAGAGAGGTGCCCCACTCCTCGAAGAGAAGGATGAGTCCCTGTTAAGCTGTATCGGAGGCTCTTATGGAGGATGGTCCCTTTCTCTGGATTTGGGGACCCCAGGGAGTATGCAGAAAAGGTGTTTTAAAGGACAGGGAACCAGGGAGGGATCAGAGAAGATCCCCATGACCTCTGTGTGTTAGCTGGGCTGGCTGGGCAGAGACAGCACCTCAGACCCTGAAGGCAGATTTGTCGGCCTGCTCTAGGAAGATCAGAAACTGCTGGGTGTCCATGGGGGTGAGAAGACACAGAAGTCATAGGAAAAACGAATACACCTCCAGTCAGTCTCAAGATTAGCTTCCTCTTGTTGAGGTTCCCTTTAAATATTATTTTCCCAATTGGCTCAGTATCTGATTCATTTAGTTCTAAATATATATTTCACCCTCCTGGAAAAGGATACGTGGGCATCATTGATTTTAAGAAAATCTCATCCTATCAGGTGATATTGTCCCATGACATTCCCTTGTTGGAAGGGAACAGGTTCTGATGTAAAAACAAACATTGGTTGATTAGCTCTCTCTACCACTGGTGCGGAAGCTTTACTCCGAGGGAGAAGGCAACTTAGATGTGGTTAAGAACAGACGGAGTAGCCCCAGTGTCTACAAGAGCCTTAGCGGCTTCCCCTTTCATGATAATTTCAACTTCTCCCAAACCACCAGTGAGGAGAAGGGGAAATGTGTTCAGAGCAACCCTATGCAGAAAACCAGGACCCAATTCTTTAATGGTTAAATTAAATTCCTTTGCAGACCCACTGGGGTCCTGGAGAAAGGAATGTATTCCATCGCTGTTCACCGGTTTTTCTGGTTTTCTATTCTGTAATTTACCTGTGCTTCTCTCAGATGCCTCTAATTTCCTATCAAGATAAGCTCTCCATCCATTTAGCTTTAGTTTTAGAGCTGGCTTTTGCTACTTTTACATGCAAAAATTAATTTAGGCATCAAAAGAGCTACATTTTGGCCATCTTAAATTGATAGCTCTTCTGGTTGAATCTCCTCATTTCTGTAAGTACTTGTAAGTAAAGACTTCCTGTCAGTAGTTTATCTGCAGTATTCATGGGGATCTGGGGTCTGGGAGTTTCCAGTCTTGGAGGCATGATTTTCCGTGTTGATTTTAGTTTTATTTTGGGATATGAGGAGTAGTCTGAACAAATTTCTAGAGATATTATGGGGTGGGTTGAAGGGTGCTGTTTATGGGTGGAGCTCCAAGGGGCTGTCACCATCTGAGTCATCTCTAACTGTCTTACGTGTCTTGGGGTCTGTCCCAGGCTGTCTAATACAGCAGTGAGAACTCTTTATGTGCACGTCCCTGGTCGAGTCAGTTCTTTAACTACAGGTGACTTGGAATTCCCTGTGGGGCCCCTTCATGTCCTGAGGTATACCCCTGATACCTCCACAGAGATTCCCAGTCACCTGCGAATACCCTTGATTTGAGCTGGAGGGAGGAAGTATCCCTTATCTTTGGAGCCAAATGAATTCAGTCTCTTGTTTATCCAGCAAAAGATTTTGTTCAAACTCTCAGAAAGCAATTCCAGTTGAAGAGCCAAAATTAAACGCAGCCATCCATTTTTCTCCTGTCCTTAGTTATCCCAATCCTTATCTATAGCTTAGGTTCTCCTAACCCTTAACCTTTAGGTCCCCCTCTAGGACTTAAAAACAACAACAACAACAAAAACAGCTTAAAGAAAGTCAGCCTGAATTCAACTCCAGACATAAGAAAGAAAGAAAAGAATGTCCTTCTAGCCAAAAAGACAAGGACCTCTCTGTCTCTGTTGGAACTAGCAACCTGAGAGCCCTGGGGAAGGGCCTTTGTTATTTTACGGTGTCCTGGAGGGGCGTGGATGTTGTCTTGCAGTCAGCAGGGTGCCCAGTGCAAACTTCCCAAAATTCCTTGGTCCGAGACAGACATTCTTCAGGGGAGTCCTCAAGCACCCTATCAGCTCTCAAATGCTCGACCCCTGCCTGCAAGTGCACCAATCCACAGGAAGCAAGATTTTTGGAAAGAAGGGGAAGGAGAGAGAGAGAGGGGGAGAGAACCATCAATGTATGAGAGATGTTGTCTCTTGCACACCCCTAAACCGGGCATGTGCAACCCAGGCATGTGATCTGACCAGGACTTGAACCAGTGACCTTTCGGTTCTCAGGTCAGTGCTCAGTCCACTGAGCCACACCAGCCAGGGTTTAATGGGAGGAAACCCCATGGCTGGATGGAAGGACCTAGAAAACACAGTCAGGTCCTTCAAGCCAAGGTGACAAGGATGACCGGCCTACCAGTAACAAAACAAACTGAGTCATGGCACCAAAGATGTTGTGGGTGAGACGTTGAGACACAGACTTCCATTCTTATCTTTGTGAAGAAAAGATTTCAGTCAAGAGACAGAGAGAGGCAGCAGGTAGGCAAGAATTTACTAACAGGGTGAAAATAAACCCGGGGGGACTGAGTGGGCACCTCAGAGTGAGAGTGCCCACCTCAGAGTGAGATGCCCATCAGTGCAAAGCTCAGGTGTTCACGGGCGCTTCTTCCTGGACATCTCCGTTTTTGTTTCGTCAGCTCGCCCCTCTCACTAACCTGACCACTCACACGCTATGGGGCTGGAACAGGTGACCTGTGTGGCTGGACAATGTCCTGAGACTGAAGCAGAGATTTGGTGACCACAGTTCTAGGTATGTTGAGGCCTGTTCTAGCCTAGAGACTTACTTTATTTAGGCCCTGTAGACATGCAAGGATGCATGAGGAGAGGACACTCTGTTCCCTTCCCCTTCCTTCCCCTGCTCCGGCTCACATCTAATTGGCTACCTCTTTCAACAGGACCTTCAGACAGCTTTCCGCTTCTGTAGAGCCCAGTAAACTCAGTATGAGGGGCACTTTCCAGCATCACCTATCATTGTCTAGCTCCTTTCCTTCCTTAATTCCTGGTAAACTTTTACCCCCAAATAGGGGACTTCCTCAATAAAACAGTAGTACCCGTGTTAGGCTCTGTTAGGGGCAATCACTTTGGAAGACTTCTTGCCTGCAAAAGTGCAAGCCCAGTACACAGGTTCTTTCGGGAAATGAGTTTATTGTGGAATAATACTCTGGGCAATAAGGAAGCATGGCTGGGAGTCACACAGCTTGGGGAATTCTGACCCCGTCCGGTCCTGGGCTTTTTCCACATGGCCTGGCCGGGGCAGCCTGCCTCTCCCGCAGCAATCTGCTGTCACTCCCCACCTCAGGGTGCCTGCTCACTCCTGGCTTCTTCTGCACCCTGGCTCCCACCCTCCACCTTCTCTCTGGGGTCTTTTTTGAGATCAATTCTGCTATCAATCGCTGCTCCTCTGTCTCTAGTTTGAATCCTTCAAGGAAGAGGATCCACCAGGCTACCTCTGAGGCCCCTGGCTGCCCTAGGGTGATGTGCCCACCCTGGTCCAGTCTACTGGGAGTGGTCACATGATACACAGCAGGGAGACTGAGGCCCAGGAAACCCCTCAGAAGTGGCCGGGCCAGATCGGCTGTTCTGACACTCCCAGAAGGGGTTTATCCAGATAGGAGTTAGGTATCAATGACAAACCAATTAATACAAATTACAGACAAAACAAGGGCCTGGAACACAGTTGCAACTGCAGATTCGCTGTGTTTCTGTGCATTTTTCCCCTCCTCCCCCAACCCACTGGCTGCATGCTTCAGTTTCCTCCCTGGGGAACTGAGGAACCAGCTCACCTGGAATCGCTCGGAGGAGTCAGAATCTTCCCGAAGCAGGCCTGGGCCCTCCCGGCCTCTCTCAGTGGTGGAGACAACCTCCACCTGGGTCCTCCACAAACCAGACACGCAAGTCCAAGTCCGTCCTGGAGGGCAGGGTCAGCCACAGGTGAAGTGCCCTGGCTGTTTCCACCCCAGTCGTTTCAGCAATTTATTTTAATTCTCTCCTCTTTCTCCCCTGACCTTTAAACTGCCGCAACCAACAAATTACTTAGGTGACGGAGAAAGTATCTAACAGGGATCTCACCTTCTATTGGTCTAGAAGAGTAAATATGGGTCACTGCTCTTACAGTGCTCCGGTCCTTAAAATATACAGAATCTTGGGGGAAGATACGATCAAAATATAGGTACAGAACCTTAAAGTCCTTGTTGCCACAAGGCTCTGTGCCCCTCCAAGGACCTGAACAGGAGGCTTAAGGGTCTGGAAAGCAAGAGTGGTGTTGAGGTTCCAAATGGCTTAAGGAAAAAACCCTCTGAGGCCTGAGGTAGTTCTCGGGGAATTGTCTGCGATCCCACCCGCTCCGTGACCAGCCGCTGTGCCTGCTGCTTTCCCGCCACATGTAAGCCTCTAGCCTGTCTTTCTCCCTTCCCACTGCCCCCTCTCCTCAACCTCTTTTCCCGTAGTTCATTAGTGCAGTGACATTTGTGCACATGTTGGATGGACCTCTGAATAAACAGACTGGGAAAAGTAAGCCTCCTTCTGCGCCTTGTGCAGGCAATTTGTGTGTGTTCCCTCATTCCACTGTCATCCCATAAGTGGAGGTTTACTTCTGTTTCCCAGAAGAGGAAACTAAGGCCCAGAGGGGTCACAGAACTAGCCCAATCTAGAAAGGGGCCCTGTCCAGCACCTCCCCATGGGATAAGGGGGGTCCAGGCCACCAGCCTGCTTGCGCGACCCAGGACTGAGGCAGATTAGGGGTCCGGAACTGCATCAGGGGCAGGCTGCTGTGTGTGTTCGGTGCAGACCCCCAGCGAAATCAGAGAGCAGAGCTGAGGGGCTGGCATCCGCTTCTACAAGTCCCCCAACCCATCCATCGATTAGCTACTCATTCCTTGAAAGTTCAAGTGAGCACTGCACACACACTAGGAAGCTATAATTAAGAAGACAAGCAATAACGAGTGTTGGAAAGCATGCGGAGAAAACAAAGCCCTCACACGCTGCTGGTGGGAGTGTTAAATGGAGCAGTCCCTTTGGAAAACAGTCTTACAGTTCCTCAAAAACTAAACAGTTAAACATTAAGTTACCCTACGACCCAGCAATTCTACTCCTAGGCAGTATACCCAAGAGAATTGAAAATATCTGTTCACATAGAGACCTGTATTCAAATGTTCGTAGCAGCGTATGACCCCCAAACAGCAGAAGCAGCCCAGATGCCCATGAACTGAGTGATGGGTAAACAAACGTGGTAGGTCCGTACCAGGGATTATCATTTGGTTGTAAAAAGGACTGAAGTACCAATGTACGCTACAACATGAGTAAACCTTAAAGACATTATGCTAAGTAAAATAAGCCAGGCACAAAAGGCCATACATTGCATGACTCCATTTATATAAACTGTCCAGAACAGGCAAAATCATATACAAAGTTAAGTTAGTTGTTGCCTAGGGTTGGGCGGAGACTAAAATGGGGAGTGACTGCTGATGGGTGTGGGGTTTCTTTTGGGGTAATGGAAGTATTCTGGAATTAGGTAGTGGTGACAGTTGCACAACATTGGAATATACTAAAAACCCCTCAACTGTACACTTTAAAAGGTGAATTTCATGTTATGTGAATTATATCCTAATGAAAAAATTTTTGTTGAGTACCTACCTACTCTGTGCCAGGCATGGTGCTGGTGCTACAGAGATTTGTGAGACACGGCCTTGGCCTTGGGGAGCTTGTGTCCAGTAAGGGAGACAGATGAGTGTTGAGCTGGAGGGAAAACAAGCAAGCTTAGGGATGGAGGATGGGGGAACCCTCTGGAGATGACGATACACGCCATGGAGCAGAGCTGGGTCTGGGGAGAGACTGAAGGAGGTCAGAGTCAGCCCGGGGAAGAGTGGGAGTGGTGAGCTGTTGGGAAGACTATTCTAGGCAGAGAGAGCAAAGGTGTGGCTTGCTGGGGAGCTCCTGGAGAAGGTGGGGAGTCCTCAGAGAGGGGGGCAGATTGAATGAGGCAGGAGAGGCACAGGTGGGGGATGCCAAAGGCCAAGGCTACCCCCTGCAGTAATGCAGGTGCCTCCTTTGTTAGCTCAGCAGCCAGGGCAGCAGGAAACAAAGCACTCCTTCCAGGTGGGGACTGTCAGCTCCTCCAAGAGCCAGGTCCTGATTTACATACAGCAAACTGCCTGTTCCCTCTGCCCTACCCCCATTCCCACGTGGAAAACATAGAGACGGTAAAGAAGAAAATAACCATTGCCCGCATTTCCACCACTCTTAATATTTTAGGGTTTTTATCTCAGTTTTCTATGCCTTTATTTTACATGGTAGGGATCATTTTGTACCATAATCTGATCTTTTTCTCTTGATATCATAAGTATTATTCCTTAACATAAAATGTTGCTAATATACTTCATTTCTTTGACTATATAGTGATCCACCATAAAGGGGCATTCTAAAGCAGGACCAGCATGATCTTTTCAAATGATTCTGACTCTCACATACGGTGATGCCCTGAATGTTTTTGTGTACCAGTGGCAGGTGTCTGGACCCAGAGGTGCCAGTTCTTGCCACATTCTGCTTTTTGTGGGCACTCTGATTGGGAAGGAGACTGTCCCAAGTCAAGACGTGCATGGGGCGGGGAGACTCAGAGAGCCCAGATATCAGAGCTGGGAAGGCTCCAGGGAAACTTAACTGAGAAGGCAGAGCTGTGGAGGGCTCACATGGCCCAACCAGCGGTGCACAGGCAGCTAGGGAAAGATCCGGAGGGTGTGCTTGGTTAGTGCAAAGGCATTTAGAATTTATTCTTGGGTCAGCACCCAACATCCTCAGAGGCTGAAGCTGGGGAACCACTTCTTTTTCTCCTCCACCCACATCCCTCACTCCAGTGCACCCTGTGAATTCCAGCTGCGAGCATCAGCCTACCTGAGCCAGAGAGCTTTTCAAGAATTGAGGAAGGCCGCTCTCTCCACAGCAGGCCTTGGAACGTCCACCAGCCCTGGGATCAGCCCCAACCAGTGATGCTCAGAAATTGCTGGGCGAACAGCCAGCAGCCTGGCCTCTCAGGTGGGCCACTCTGAGGTCCACACTGTTTCCTAAGGGTTCCCTTGGGGTTCAACTCCTGTTGCCCACTGTGGTGGCTGGTTTAAGAGTGCACCCTGGATGACTGCCTGCCCTTCCCCACTCCCCTAGTGATGTCCCCTGCAGGTCCCAAATATACTACTTGCACCTGAATCCCTGACCCTTGAAGTACCACACCTCAGCACTTGCCTGGATGCCACTCCACAATCCAAGGAGCATCACAGAAGGGCAGAGAAAGGAGCATGTTCTGGGGAGCATTGACAAGAAAAATCCTGGCTGGAACATCCCTGAGAGCACAGCTGTCAGGCCTACACCTCCCCCTGCCCCACCATGCCAGCCCTGCGGTGACCTGCCAGGCTTGCGCCAGCCAGCGTGAGTCATGCTCCAGGGACTCCGAGAGCAAAGGTGTCCATCTCCTGATCCACCCCGGTTCGTGCACCCCAGGTGACCACCTGGGCATTTCCAGCAAAAGTCCCTGCGCTTCTGTCATCTCCGAGTCATTCCAGGGAGACCTTGGTTACTGAGTTATGGGAACCTGTGTGACTCACGCCCCCCAGTGGTCAGTCAACACAGGACGCTGGACTCCAAGACAAGGGAGCCTGTTTGAGAGAGACCTACCTTCTCAGGGCGCCACGACTGGGAAATTCTTAGAAAGCCTCTTCCCAGATCTGTCCTTTGACCGGGGTGTTGGACATGTGACTCACCAGGGGACACACGCACACACACACACAGCCAAACTCACGTCTCCTGCTGTGCTTTCCTTGCGGTTATTTGGGTCCCACCTTCATAATTTCCGCCATACCGGGAAACTGCCTACACTATTTTTTGCTTAAATATTTTTTGCTTAAATATTTTTCCTTAAATGAACTCTTTTTTAACTTAAATTAATTTTTATCCTTTTTCACAAGTGGAAAATCAGTACATTGTCATAGACAGTAATCAAATCAATAAATACTTCAGCTATTTACAAGGAAAAGAATGTTATTCTAGGTATGACCCCAAGTCCCCTCTGGACCGCCTTCGGTGCAATGACCCTGAGAGCCCCCCGACCTCTCCGACTCCCTGAGAGCCCTGTGGCTCACCGTGACAACCACACTCTTTCCTTCTGTTGGGACACCAGGTGCTTGTGCTGCTGAGCGGGAGCATTCTGGATGAGAGCGACACTCGGCATGTCCACCCTGGAGAAGGGACGCTGACACTCCCCTGCAGAAGCAATGGAGTTTGGGGCCTTGCCTCTGGCCTGAGCCACCCCCCTCTCTCCCCTCACCCCATCTAAGTCCTTCTATCCTTCAAGAGCCCCTTTTGCTTGAAGGATTTCAGCCTCCTTGAGCAGCCCTACTCCCCCGACCCTGCCGCTGAAGGCCTGGCGCCCTCAGTGTCTGGGTGGCCCAGATGAGGGGTTTGGGCAGCACTGGAGTCAGTGCAGAGCCCCTCGGGGGGCAGCCCCTATCTTCGGAGCTGGGGGGTGCAAGTCTGCATTTCTGGATGTCCAGTTTCGATCCATGGGTCCATGAGGTGGTGGGCCGCCTCTCCAAGCCTCCGTGTCCTGTCTGTAAAATGGCAACAATGACACTTTCATCACAAGGTTGTCACGGGGCTGGGTATAGTGCCATGCAAATGGTAATGCACAATCTCGCATGCAATCCATGTTTGACTGCCCACTGTGAACCATGGGAATACAGCGGTGAGCATGACAGGCACCCCATAAACCCATGGCATGGAAGGAATCTGCCTGTAGAGTCTGACACTCTGGGTTCAAATCCCAGCTCTGCCCTGTACTGCATGGGCGACTCAGGCAAGTCACTTTCCCTCTCTGAACTTCAGGTTCCTCTTCCGCACACAAGACATGACAGTAACTCCCTCAAAGAGCTGGTGGGAGGATTCCACAGGGGCTTCTGTGCAGCAGGGGCATTCAGCAGGGCCTCCTCTCCTCCTTCCTACACCCCACCTCTTCCCCATGCCTGTCTTATATTGCACAGAGCTGGCAACAGACTCCAGTACCTGGGGGATAACATTCAACCCCAAGTGAAATTCAGCTCTTACAGTGGCCTCAGTTTCCCAGCCCCATCCTGCCAATCCCTTGCCTTGCCCCTGGGGTGTGCTCACACGCAGAAATGGGTGTGCACATGGGGGCACATGAGGTGGGGAGTCATCTGCAATCCAGCGAGGACCTTGGTCTCAGACCTGGTCCAAGCCTCAGCACCATACCCTGTGAGTTGAGGGACCCTGGGCTGGCGGCTCAACCCTTTGGTGTGTCAGGTCCCTTACTTGTGAGATTGGCATAGAAACAGACCCTTCGCAGGAGGCTGCTGGAGGACTGACCAAGATGAGAAAAGCTCAGGGCCTGGCATAGTTAGTGAGCTGTAATTATTCTTGCCTCTGAGAATAATTATTCTTACAGGAGGGTTGGGGAGGAAAGGTGGTGAGTGTGGTGCGGGGGCCTTGCTCCTCGGGGGCTGTGTCCTGGCTCTGTCCTTTGCAGGGAACGACAGGGGTGAGGGAGAAAGGAAGGGGACTCCAGGGTTTCAGTCTCACCACCGCCCAGCTGTGTGAACCTGGACAAGCCATTTAACGTCACTGAGCCTCAATGTCCCCATCTATGAAACGGGACTAGTGATAACCCTCCCCTTACAGGTGGTTGTGTGGATTCAGCAGTTGATACACATAAATGCTTTGCTTAGTGAGTGCTCTCTGATTATCGTTTTGGCAGAAAGAGCTTCAAAGCTGCTGACTCCCAGGGCCCGGCTGGAGCTGAGCCATCTCCACCACCTGGTGCAGGGGCAGATCAACTCTATTTGATGGAAGAAAATACAATGCAGATTAAACCCAAAAGAAAAAAAGGAAACAGTCCCAAGATGATGAGGCTGAGAAATGCCAGTGCTGGCAGGTATTGGCGTGGTGTCCGTGATGTGCTGGTGACACAGAGCAGAGAGCACTTCTCCACAGCAGCCTCAGAGCCTCCGTCCGCCCCTCCCAGTGGCCCGCCTGTTCCCGGCGTGCCCTCCAAGGTGCTCGGCAGTGCTAATCTGCTGCGTCCCTCATCAGAGCAGCCCGGGAATGCGACCTGTTGGGTGAGCTGGGCCGTGCAGCCCAGAAAGCCGCAGGACACGCAGAGAGGAACACCCATGGCGACCTCCAGGAGGGGCTGGCCCTGGCTCAGAGGCTGCCTGGGCTGGGCAGCAGGGCTCACGGGCTGTCCTGGCTCAGAGGCTGCCTGCTGTGTGTCCACGGTGAATCTCTTACCCTGTCCATGTGTCACAGTCCTTACTGCTATTTTTTCTTTAAAGATTTTATTTATATTTAGAGAGAGGGGAAGAGAGGGAGAGAAGCATTGATGTAAGAGAGAATCATCAATCGGTGCCTCTCGGACAGGCCCTGACTGGAAACAAACCTGCAGCCCAGGCCTGTGCCCTGGCCAGGAATGGAACCAGTGACCTTTTGCTTTGCTGGATGACGCCCAACCCACAGAGCCGCACTGGCCAGGCCTTCACTGCTATTCTCACTCCCTCCCTGGCTGTTCATCAGTGAAGAGAGTGTTGGGGTAGTGGCGATAGTCACATGCAATATTGTGAGTGTATTGAAAACCACGGAAACATATACTTTAAAATAGTTAAATGATGAATTTTATGTTACGTGAGTTGTATCCCAATTAAAAAGAAATAAAGGAATGCAATGTTATGGAGAGAGAAGGAGAATTGGAAATTTAAAAGCAAATGTGGTGGTGGAACCCTAACCCCTCTGCTGAAGGGTAGTTTGGAAGGCCGGTCATGGTACCTGCTTGCTCTTTGTCAAAATGTAAATTATTATTCTCTGACCCACAGCAGGGCTCAAAAATTCCTGCTTGGCTGCCTTTTTTTTGCTCCATAGCTCAAAGAATTTTTTTCCTTCCTCCATTCCTCACCCAAGAATGGATATTTTCATTGATTTTAGAGAGAGAGGAAGGGGGAAAGAGAGACAGAAACATCGATGTGAGAAACATCGACTGGTTGCCTTTCATACATGCCCCAACCAGGGATTGAACACGCAACCTAGGCATGTGTCTGACTGGGAATCAAACCCACAACCTTTTGGTGTCTGAGATGATGCCCCAGCCAACTGAGCCACCTGGCTAGGGCCAAGGCATTTTCTCTTTATCTCATTACTTACTTTATCTTGGCTACCATTTGTCATAAAAAGCTTGGCCTGGAGATGAGAGGTGGCTTCTCTGAGGTCACACAGCAGCTTGGTAGTCGGTTATAAGACCTTTCAAGCTAATTGCATCCACAGCCTCAAAGCCTGGTGCTCAGACTGGACAGAACTGCTGGCCCAAACCCTGCCATGGGTCAAGCCTACAGTGGCTGGCAGATGATGGGGCAGAGCTGGGCCTGAGGGGATGTGGCCACCTTGAAACTCAGGATGATAATGTTCCTAGAATGCAAAGGAACAGGGCAAGGAAATAATTCCTGAGCTCTTACCCTGAACCAGGCATTCCAGAGGCCCTTTGGTTAATGCCCTGCGTCATTCATTTCTCATTCCATTGTCCTGTACTCAGCGAAAGCTTTCCTGTGTGCCCACTCTCTGCCAGGCAGTAGGTGCTGGGAATATTGGGAGGTAAGGACAACACGGTCCCCACGTCTAAGTGTAGGGGAGACTTAGAAGGGAGACAGCCGGGAGATTTGGGATCCTGCCTGGCTCTACCGCAGATTCACCTGAGACTCCAGGTGCCTGGATTTCCACACCTGTCCAGGGAGTAAGGACTCAGAGAAGGTCACGGGATGGTTGTAAGTGCCACACTCTTCAGGGGTCGTGCATGGGAGGCCTCTTGAGGAGGTCAGCTGACAAGGGGATGATGAGGACATGGAGATACTCCCTGGGGACCACATTGGGACAGGTCCTCTCCATCGAGGGTGGGAGCATCTGAGAGCACCGAGCCAGGGCACCAGCCCCAAGTCCCAGGACTTCACTGCCCACATGTCCAACTGCCATGTGTTTGACAGATCAAATGATGGAGTAACTGCACTTTCTGAAATGAAACCAGACAGGTAGTCTGACGCCACATAGATGGGATTCTAGAGGATTCCAGGAAAGGCAAGTAAGAATAGCCACCTCACAGTGTGGTAGGCAGCCAGACAGACATGGGCAGAAGGTCACCACAGCAGGAAGCCTAGGAAAACAAGGATCTCACCACCAGGGAGACCTTTTGTCCCCTAGCAAACTGCTGGTGATGGCGAGACCACTGACCTTTTCTCCTTGGAGATAACATCTAGGTCTTGGTTGTATTTCAGCTACAGACCCAGAAAAGCAGAAAAACCTGCATTGACTGATGACCCCCTGCCCAGGTATTGACCAATCAGCAGAGACCACAGGACCTGAAAGGACACATCCAGAAAGCTGATGAATATTCGATTCATGTCCTTCCCTAGGACCTCTCCTAAAATCTCTACCCCTAAAAGTGCTTTTCCCCTCTGCCTCCCCCTCCTTACCCGCCCTCCAAGAGTGTTTACCTTCTGAGCCCATCTCCTCTACTCGTCACTTCTTTTACCTCTGTGATTTCCTAAATAACCTTGCTCTTATAGTTTGAGTCTTGGCTCTGAATTGTTTCCTAGCCAGAACTCTGGACCTCAGGTTGCGGCACTGAGCCCACCAGTCTGACACCTGAAGCCGTTCTTGCCACCACCACCATTAAGGCGCCGTGACTCAGACTGTCTTGCCGTGACTCATATTGTTTTAGCAGGCCTAGTGTGGTGGGATTCCAGAGAAGCTTACCCGGGACCACCTTGCAGACCTGGACCAGTGCTAGGTACCAACAGGGGCCTATTGTGCCCCACCAGCTCCTTGCTTTGCATCCGGTGGACTTGGGAGAGTTTTCCTTGCAATTACGGACCTACCTGTTTTGAGGTAAGAGGCTGACTTTGAGCTGTCTTTTTGAAGTCCTTGAGGTGGAGCTAACGGTTAAGGGTTGAAAACGCCCAGGCTATAAATAAGGGTTAAGTAAAGACAGGAGAAAAATGAGTGGCTGGTTATTCACTTTGGGTTTTCAACTGCAATTTCTTTCTGAGAGTTTGAACAAAATCTTTGCTGGAGAAACGAGAGCCTGAACTCATTCGGCTCCGAAGATAAGGGGCACTTCTTCCAGTTTGAATCGAGGGTATTCGTAGGTGACTGAGAATCTTTTTGGAGGTGTCAGGGGGCACCCCCCACAATGTGCAGGAGCCCCGTAGGGAATCCCAAGTCAACCGTAATTACACAATTGACTCTCCAGGGATGCGCACGAGAGGTTGGTTGCCTAGAGCTCCCAGTCCTCATGATTATGGAAGACAGTCTGGGAGAGACACCGAGACATGTGAGAGAGTTTGAGGTGACTCTGGAGGTGACAGCCCCTTGGAGCTCCGCCCACAAGCGGCACCCTTCAACCCGCCTCATCATGTCCCTAGAAATTTGTTCAGACCTCACAGATTCCAAAACAAAACTAAAACATGGAAAAGTGTGCCTCCAAAGCCAGAAGCTCCCAGCACCTAGCCCCATGAATATTTCTGTGGGTATGCAGTTCATAGGAAGCCTTTACTTGTAAGTGGTTACGGAAACAAAAAGATTGAGCAAAAAGGAAAAAGGTCTCGTGGGCATGGACAACAACAGGGTGATTGTGGGGGTGGAGTGGGAGGGGGTACAAGGGGACTAACTGGTAATGGAAAAAATGCAATAAAATGTATTAACTAATTTAAAAAAAAAGAAATGAAAAGATTTAACTAGAATTGACGTCAATTTAAGATGGCCAAAATGTTGCTTTTTGATGCCTGAATTAATTTTTGCCAGTAAGATTAGAAAAAGCCAGCTCTAAAACGAAAACTAAATGAATGGGAAGCTTATCTTCATTGGAAATTAGAGGCTTCTAGGAGGAGCACAGGTAAATTGCAATGCAGTTTCAGCTGCTTTGGTGCTCTTCCATCCCTCTATCCCTGCACATCCTGCTCTGCACCACAATTATTCGTTCCTTTCTTTAGGCTTTGCACTCCTGAGGCCCAGGGACTACGCACCTTTCCTCGAGCAGTATTGATTTCCTTGAACAAACTGGATGAAGCCTGAAAGAAGGCTGGCTTTGGTACGTGGAAACGCATTGCAACCTATCACTAGTTTTATTCATTCATTCAACAAAGATCTTTGAGCTCCTATTCTGTCTTTTTTGTAACTTAGTCTATCTTAGACAAATTCAGTTATCTGTAATGCTGCATTTAATTTGGGAAAGATAGGAAGGAAAGGAATGGATGGTGGCAGCGCTGCGTGAGGATGGTGAGACCGAGGGTGTTTCTTCCCTTCCATTTTTTGACTCTTCCCTAACGTCGTTGTTATTTTACTTTTCTAACCGAACAATGCATACCACATAGGAACACTGTATTCAAAGCACTAGGATAAATGAAATTATTAAACATCATAATTTTCCATGTTAAACAGAAACTAAAAAACGTTTCCATATAAGAAGCTATAACATACTTGCTTTAGAACAAAGGGATTTTTTTTCTCTGTAGAAAATAGTTCTACCTGCCATTCTGCCATCGCTAACACAGAGCTGCAGGGTGAGACATCCGTGACACTCCATCTGAGCAGTCTCCCTGGGCCGGTGGCTCCCCCTCCCCCCGCCAAACCTCAGGCTGTCTATTTCAGGGACCTGTCGGGAACACCGGCATCACCCAGCTGGCCCCGCCTTCTGTAACTGGGCATTCCCCAGTTTGTTCCATGGTGTCAATACTGCCCAGCTTCCTGGACTCCTGCCACAAGCTACACACTGAAAGCCTGGACAGAAACGAGCCAGAGAGCTCCCTGATGACTTAAAAATAAAATCCCCAGATGCTGAAAGTGAAACGAGGTGGCTTAGCTAAACCAAACCTGGCTCCACTATGGCTCATTTATTGGACTTGCTGCCCTGCTGATGAGCTGCTACCTTGGACCTGGGACCAGGAAGAAGTGAATTTATGAAGATGCACCAACAGGATGATGTCACAGCAGGATCAAGGCACCCACAGGCCAGGAGTCCTAGTCATAAATTAGCTAACTGTACACGCAGCTGGGGACACTCCCTAAGGACACGCAAAAAAAGACCTTTATGCAAAAACGGCTCCCTGGATGACACAGGATGGGTATAAATACTTCTTAGCTGCCAGTGTAATCATAACTTTGCAACGAGTTGAAGACTGAGACCCTCTGGCTCCAGGAAACAGCACTGCTGGTTTGAAACCTCTCAGCCAGTCCTGGTAAGGGGCCTGGGCAGTCTGAAGGTCGCAGAGCCCCCAGTGCGCCTGTCCATACCCTGTTGAGGCTGCACAGTCAGCTGCAAGGTGAGTTGTCTTCACTTCTGGGGAATCTGCTGCCTCTTCCTGTTTGGGAAGGCTCAAAAACTTTGGGAATTTTCTGCCTACAGAGATAAACTGGTGAAAAGCCTGAGAAATGCCGACGTGAGGTCTGGCTCTTTGGACAGGGCATCTTACTCCATTTTTTTCCCCCCTGCAAAAAATTTGCCATGGTTGTTACATTTCAAGAAAAACACTGTTTTGGAAAATTCAGACTGGAAAGTAGAAAGTAATCTGCTAAGACTTTTTTTTACATAGATTATCCTATCCAATTCTTATAACATACATCTCTCCCCTGCCTAACAAATTCTTTTAAGATGGATATTACTAAGCCCATTTGACGGATGAAGAAACAAGCCTCAGGTAAATAACTGGGTCCAGGCCTTGTAACTAGGAGGGGCTCTGGGAGGCTCACATGGGCCACATCCCCACATTGCCTCCCAGTGCTGGGGGTTTTCAGTGAGGAGCTACACTGGCTGCAAGCCCAGACCAGACCTGGGCCTCCACTTAGGTCTCCTTCTTTGGTCTTTTTTTAAAGGAGATGATCAATCTCAAACATTGAGAGTTGAGTGCATGTTTCGCAAATGATTTTTAAAAATGTAGCATCAACAGCAATTACAAAATCTTAAAAGAAAGGCAGCTATAATCTGAGTGCAGTGCTAGAGCTGCTGACAAAGGTCCTGCAGGTCCAGGCAGAGGCGCCTACCAGCTGGCTCCTTCCCACATCGCCTCAGGCTGGCTCGGGTCAGGTGGGCTGCAGGTCCTGTACAGGTGGCACACAGGGTATGAGCTGTGTCCTTGTTGAGCTGTGTGCCTGCGTTTTTCCCTCAGATTGTTATGCAGCTTTTCAGAATTAAGGTCTATATCCAAAGGGTCCCCAAAGCCAGCCCCCAAGTAGGAGCAGAGGATGCGAAGCATTCATGAAGCAGCTGTTCTAGATTTATGTTAGCTTTCGTATGATTCTTTAGTTCATCAACCATATTGTAAACTCTTTGTCCCCCTTCTGTCACCATCTCCTTCCCCTTCCTCAGCTCCGTGGTGAAGAACCTCTGAGTTTAAATCCAGACAACTGTCCTGCTTTGCAAAGCCACAGAGATGGCTGAACTCTGGAAGTTTCTGTTCAAAGCTAAATCACGCTCGACAAAGGAACCAGACATCAACAATAATGTGGGGAAAACCATCCGGGCTCCCTACAGGTATGTTCCCCGGCCACCTCCACCTCTGCTCATCGCCTCTCTGCTTTCATTTTCCCTCTGGCACGGAGAGCTCAGAATTTCTCCCTCATCCCAGCTTCTCACTGGAGGTTTGATCTCACTGGTTGCTTCTTGGATGTCCCTGTTGGGATTTGATGCCGCCACTGTTTATTGGGTACCTCACTGCGCCTGACATGATGTGGACAAGGAAGGGACATGGCACAGTACCGGCCCCGAAGGAGCTTGAAATCTTTGGAGTGGGGGCAGGGGGGTGGGGGTGGGACATGGAAAGTGAACGTGGAATCCCTGACTTGACAATGGGAGGCAGTAGAGTCCAGCGGTTAGAAGTGGGAAGGCACCCTGGCCAACTTCCGTTCTGATTCACCAGTGCGTATGCCTCAGCAGTTGTTAGATATTTTGAATATCAGCCTGGGGAAAAGCACCGGGATGTCCGGCAAACTCTATCTCGGCTCTGTGCTGTGCTGTCTTCCCCCAGCTTTGTCACCTAGGGCAAGTTAACCCCTCTGAGCCTCGGATGTTCTCACTTGCAGTGTGGGCACACCAACGGGACCTCATATCGTGTTGAAATGAATGAGAGTGTGCAGGGACATCATCACTTAGCAGTGTGCCCATACATAACAGGTTCTCATAAACAGAAGGGTTTTATTACAGTTTACTGAGCACCCACTCCGTGCCAGGGCTCTACGGGGCACTTCATATCATTGGGTCTCAGCTCGTCTCCACGGTGGCTCTGTGAAGTTGCAGCTCTTGTGGCGTTTTTATTGTCGTAGTTTACAAATGAAGAGACAGAAGCTCTAAGAGGAGAGTGACTTCCCTTAGGTCACCTAAGTTGTATTTATGAAGTTGGGCTTTGAACACACACACACACACACACACCCCACTTTCATGTAGGAGAAGCAAGCCTGAGGCGGAATTGAGAGAATGTCAACTGACTGGTCAGTCAGTGGGCAGGCTTCCAGGGCTTGCTAGATAAGTTCACCCAGCATGCCTTGGACTGGAGGCTGTGCCTTGCTCAAGTGAGAGACAAGAAAATCTGCGGTATCATGAAAGCAGGAATCAAACCAAAGCCTCAGTTGGCGAGGGCAACCTCCGCCCCTCAGAGCCTTTCCCAAGGACTCCAGCCAACAGGGCGCCCTCTGGAGGCAGACAACATGGCAACCCTGAGTGTACCTGATGGGGGACAAAACAGCTGCGTAGTTACAAGTGTGGGCTTGGGGATAAGCAGGTGGCTTTGCCACTTAATAGTCTTGTGACCTTTGATAAATCCCCTAGCCTCTGAGCCTCAGTTTCCTCATCTGTGAGAAAGGGGTGATAATGCCTATTTTCTGGGGTGGTGGTAAGAATTAAATGAATTTATGTAAACAGCATAGCCTTGTGCCTGGCAGAGAGTGAGTGCCCCGCAAATGGCGTGCATGGCTGTTGTCATCACCGTTTCTGCTGTTGGCAGCTAGGACCCCATTGAGCAGCATTAAGCAGAGTCCCCTCTAAGGGCCTCAGAGAAGTGAGTGGGCTCGGGGTAGACTTGGAAGAGTGGGTAGAATGTGGGGAGATCAAGAGAAACAGCAAAGACATTCCAGGGAGGGAGACAGGGTGGGCAAAGACTCCGAGACAGAAGTGAGAAGAACTGTGCTTGGGCCTGGAGTGGGGGTGGGGGCGGGGATGGGGGCGGGGATAGGAGCGGTGAGGCCAGAGCTCAGAGGGCTTCAGTGCAAAGTAGGGGATTTGGACTTGCTCGGCTTGGCTGCAGTGGGGAGCCATTGTAGATCACCAGGTATGTTGGGTAGGTTGAACTAGAGGAGAGAATATTTGAAACCAGGCAGTCTGGGCTGTGGTGGCTGAGGTGGCCAAGAGACTGAGAGACAAGAATATAGGGTTGGACAGCCTCTTGATGTCCTCCTGGCCGTTCAGACGGACATGCTGCAGATGGACAGAGGCTTTATCACTACTCACAGGATCTGGGAGGGCCCGAACCCCAGGAATCTGCTTTGACTCTTCTTGGTCACCAAATAACACGTCCCTTCCTTCTTTCTCTTCACCTTGTGGCTGCAGCCCCTGCCAGCATCCCCCACACTGGCTCTGACTCTCACTCCAACTTGACTTCTAGCAAGTCATGCCCTTGCTCTGGAGTCTGCCATGGCTCCCTATTGCCTGTTGTCACACTGAGACTTGACTGCAGGGTTCTGCATGGTCACTCTTCCAGGGGGCCCATCACACCTGGCCAACCCAGCCTTCCTGTTTCCTGGTGCCTGTACACAGCAGATTACTCCCTGGACTCACCCAGACCCAATTCTCCTCCTATCTTTTCGGACCCTCCCCTACCCCTGTAGTGCAGCCTACAGCTTTTAGCTCTGAATCCCACACCCTCTAACAGCATTGACAGTTATTACTGACTTGTGTTTTGGACAATTCAGGAGACCTTGGCTCAGGCCCCAGGCGGGACCCTGAGCTGTAGGTTTACCGGAAGCAAACCATTGACCTGACCTACCTTTCTGAGCTTGGGTGGGCTGGTGGAAAGGCTCAAATTAGATAGTCAGGGTGATGGAGAGAAAATATCATACATTGATTTATTTACCCCTCCCAACAACCCATAAGGAAGATATTTCTGTTACTGTCCTACTGTAGGGATGAGAACATTGAAGCCTAGAAAGTTTAAGCAATTTTTAAGATTTCACAGTTAGCAAATGTCAGAGCCAGGGGTCAAATTTGCTAGTCTGGCTTGTAACCACTAACTGGACTGCCATGCTTTTGCTTCTGGGCAAGTTCCAGTCTTCTGACAATTATTTGCTGAGAGTTACTCACCTGGCACAGTGCTTAGTAAATTGAGCCACTTATTAATTGCATGCATAGCAGCTAAAAATAACAGATAATATTTGTAAAGTCCTATTACTGAGGCTCAGAGGCTGGGGGACTCGTCTAACATCACAGGGCTATTAACCGTTAGTAACGAGACAGAAACTCTTAGTATCCTTATTTTACAAGGTTGAATGACTTACTCCAGGTCAGAATCCAGAAAGCAGTGGGACTGAGGTGTGAACCAAGGTCAAACTCATAACGTCTATAGTATGTGGGCTCCCCTTGAGGGTCTGCTATGTGCTGGATTAGGGAAGGGACAGAGAAGAGACCCAGTGGCTGCTGGCAGGGGGGGATGAGGGCGTGGTGCCTTCCTCACTGGTTTGGGGAGGAGTGCCTGCAGATCGGGAGGTTAAAGGGCTCTATAAACTGGGGTGGGTGCGACAGAGAGGTAGGAGGTCACGGGAGAATGAGCGGGGAGGCCCAGCTGAATTGAAACCTGCAGCGGGGGCAGGGATGTCACCTGAAGAGGAAGCCGCAGTGCAAAGGGGATTTCATACTGTTTGGGAAAGCAGTGGGAACCAATGACTATATTTTGATTTTAAAAGGTAATTTTCAAGTTCATTCAGGTTCACTAAGACCCAGAACCTATTATAGGTGACTAATGACTCTGTATTTTGTGTAAACAAATGACTGGGAAGTGGACATGGCATGCGTTCGTTTTAGGGACAAAGGCAAATGTTGGGAACATCTAAGTGAAGATGTATGTCATTTGGAACAAAGCGGAGCTGGGCTGCAGTTGGCTCAGAATAACTGTGTACCTTCTTCCATTCCACTTTAATTGGGGTTGGGGTCAAAGGCACCGGGATACCTCCAGGGGGGCTCTGTGCTCTGAGGCCCCAGGGCTGCCCCTGCCCTGTCTCTCTGGTCTAGAGCTGAGGAGTTATCCTGCTTCCACCGTAGGAGGAACGTACAGCAGGAGCAAAGTCAGAAGGAGGCCCTGTACCTTCCAGATGCAAGGACCAGGGGCCTGGATGGGACCTGAAGGGGCTCCTGCTCTACCTTACAGCTCCCCCCACCCCCACCATGTCTCCCACTAAAAGTCACTCCCAGCCCTGCTCTTTCTTTGGCTTCCTTCCTGGAATCACACTGAACACGTAGGAGAAATAACATTGCCCAGGGCGGGCAGCCCTGTGCGGGAAGAGAGCTTGGGCTGTGGCCCTGGGGCTGCCGTGTGGCCTGGGGCAAGACAACTAACCTCTCTGTTCGCTCCTCCCCAGTAAAGCAGGGATAGCAGTATAGATTTGCCTCCTTGACTGGATTTAGTAAGAGGTAGATAAAATAACAGAATAAAGTTTGCTCTGCTAAGTGTAAAGCAGTACAGTACAAAGCCTGCCCTACTTGCCCCAGGGCCTTAGCCCAGAGAAAGCCCAGGGGCATCCAAAAGACATACATCCCCTAGAGCGCTTGCTCTGGGTCAGGGGGGTGGGCGCACCCCTCCCTACCCTCGGGACACTTCGGTCCTGGGCCAATCCGGGTGAAGCAGAGTCCAGACAGTATCTCCTGCTTGCTCCGCCCCCGGGCGAGGGCTGCGGAGGCGGGCGGCTTTAAAGGGGCCGTCAGGAAGCGGGAAGGGGCGCCCTCTGAGCTGCGCCCTGGCCAGTACCATGCGCGAAGGCCTGAGTGCAGCGTGCGAGGCAGCCCGGCCCCGGCTCTGCGAGCTCCTCCGCAGAATCCTGCGGCCGAAGCTCGCCTGCGGCTCCCGCCGAGCCAGGTACTGCAGCCGGGCCAGGTCAGCCCTGGGAGGGAGGCGGGCGGCTCTGCGCGAGGACTGAGCTCCAGCCCCACTTGGCACTGACCTTCTCTGAGCCTCGGTTTTCCGTGAAAATATGAGGATTGTAATATTCACTCTGTAGATTCCGATGAGGATTTACTTAAAAGTATTTTCCTCGGTTAGAAGCCTAGAAGGTTACGATTTTGTAGCCACAAGGGCCCAGAGAGTCCCCACATGCTCCCGTGCGCCGGAGTCTATGAGGGCCAGAGCAGGGATTGTGGAGGTCTCAGCACTTGGGAGCTTTCTAGATTTTTTTTTTTTTTTTCAGCACTGGGGCCGCTACACCGTTTAGGGCAGATATAAGAGAGCAAAAGGGCTCTTGTTTAGCAAAGAAGACCCATTTTCCAGAGCTCCTTTCTGCCCCCAAGCCCTGGTGTAGGGAGCAGAGGGCGGGCGGGGAGGAGCAGGAACTGCGGAAGAGTCGGGACCCTGGGTCAGCCTCCAAACAAGCCACAGACTGCAGCTCTGACCTTAGCACCCGGGTCCTGGGTCTAAGCAAGCACCACACTGCAGCACCTCTTTCGATGGCAGGTCCTTAAGGGTCCTCCTGTCCCACAAAGAACCGAGCAGGACCAAGCACAGCGGTGGACTCAACCAAATTGCACCGAGTGTCTGGGTGGGCAATGCAGTGATTTGCCTGTAAGCATCCAGAGCCTTGACTGCTCCTCTGGCTTCTGGCCACCCAGCCTCCCCACAGCTGCCTAAAGAAACCTGCCGAGGGAGAAGGGGGATTGTGCATGGCTTTGTTTATTCATTTTCAAGTTTAAACATTTTCCCAGCTATGAAAGGAATTCATGGTCACTGTAAAAAGTTGGAGAATGCAGAGAAGTATAAGGAAAAATTCAAATTGCCCATGCTCTTACCACTTAATGCTAGTCACTGTTAACATTTGCTTAACGATTTTCTATGCTTTTACACACACACAGCATCAGACCATGCACACAGTTTGGGCATTGTTTGTAATGGTGGAGAACTGAGCACAAACTAAATATTACTCTTTCCAAAAATAAAAGCAATACATGCTCATGTATCATATCCCAACCTCACAGATATGTATAGAGTGGGGCATGAGAGACCCTTGGAATGCTCTCTAATCTCCTTCCCCTTTGATGTGGGTGTGCATGCACACCCCAGAAAATGCAGCAAAGAACATGGAACACAACAAGCTTTCCTACTAAAGTGCCCCTGTGGTGTGATCCGCCACGGAAGGAGGCATGTGTGATTTTGGAGGGGGTGCTTACGAGCATGTAGCCAGGGAGTTACGTCTCCTGTTCTCTGTAGCGTTTGCCAGGAGAGCGAACCTGAAATCCCAAACCAGAACCAATGGTTTCTAAGCGATTACAGACTATTAGCGCTTTCTCCAATGGACAAGCTAAGTTCTTTACATCTGCCATTTTAAAGTGAATGTAACCAATATGTGTTTTTAAAAAAGAGGCCAATCTTCCAGAAGCACTTACTGAGATGTTTATGGACAGCAAGGCCTCTCGGACTTGCTTTGGCCTGATGGTGGGGGCTGAGGGAATGGAGCTGAAATAGGAATGGCCATGAGTTGGTATTGGGTGAAGGGCCCAAGGGTGATTATTACTCTGTTATCTCCACTGTGAATGTTTAGCATTTTCCATAATAAGAATTTAGAATAAATAAATAAACCAAGGCAAATCAAATGCTTTAAATAAAAAAGCTTAAGTCCTCCGAAATGAATGGGTGGTGGGCATTGCTGCTGGCCTGGGAGAAGCCCTTCTCAGCCCACCTACATTTGTACTCGGCTTCTGGGGGAGGCATCTTCCTGAGCTTCTGTGGGTTGTCCTTTGGGCCACCGGCCTTGGTTCAGCTCCCTTCATGTCTTCTTGGCTGTGTAGAGGGAAGGCAAGAGAGGAAGAGGAGGAGGGAGGTTGGTGATGGTGAGGAGGTGGGGTGTGACTGCCTGCTCCCCAATACACACACACACACACACACACCCCTCATCTGGAACCATGAGCAATTCACTCCCACTCTCTGGACCTCAGTACCCTCATCCCTCAAATGACAGGCTGGCAGAAGGGACTCCAAGACCCCTCTCTTGCCCTCAGGTACTCCATCTCATGGCAGTTGTTTCCTTTCACAGTCCAGTGACACAGGATGACCCCAAGGGTCACAGCCTTGGCCAGCCTCGGGATGAGTCCCCCCAGCCCTTCACGGGGACAGTGAAGGTCAGTGAGTCACACGGGTGTGGGAAGCCCCTTCCCCCCTTGCCTAGGCAGATGCAGGATGAGCAGCCTGATGGAAACTGGGGTCTGGGCAGTGGGTGGAGATCCAGGGGACACAGGTGGGGACAAGAAAGGGCTTTGGGAGGGCAGGTGGTTTATGGTGATCAGGAGTGGTGGCCCCAGAGGTGTACTGGTGCCTGGGTGACTTGCCTGTGTGACCGAGGGGTGAGAGGAGACCACCCATGGAGTCAGACTCAGCAGCTGAGCCTTCGCTGCAGGCCCCAGCCGCTGTCCCACTGGTTCCGTCTTCCCCGAGCACTTTGGATCTCAGTGTTCCAGACAAGATGGGTAGAGAAATGAGGCAGGGGTGGCTGGGAGAGCAGATGGTTTACATTTTTTTAAATGCCTCTTAGTCCATTCTTCCTCTTCCTGATTTCTCTCCTTGGAGGCATTGGCTGTAACACTGGCAGCGACAGTAGTCTCCTTTGCATCTAGTCTCCCTACTGTTGAAGTTCCTCTGAGGGAGCATTTGGCAGGGTCTTGGGTGAGGAGAGATGCCTGGCTAGTGGCCTGGGCACCTGGAGCTCTTAGCAGGCACTGGCCCAGGTGGCCAGGCTGCCAGGAAGGGAGGAGGGACATGGACCAACACCCTGACCTGTGTTCCCACCCAAGTTCCCCACCCCACCCAAAGCCAAAGCAAGGCCAGAGGGCCAGGGAGAGACCCATGGAGTCCTGGAGTTGGAGGCATTTGGGGATCCCTGTTTTCTTCCCCCTCTTAGAAGTCTCCAGAATCCCTGGTCAAGCTGAAGGTGCCCCCATCAGCCTGCCCAAGGCACGTGAGGATCAGAAACTGGGGCAATGGGATGACCTTCCAAGACACACTTCACCACAAGGCCAAAGGGGTAAGACATCTGAGGCTTCAGGGTGAACCACCTTTGTCCCAAGTCAGTGAAGCCATCAGGGCCCTGACAGGATCAAACAGATGTGTCTCTGGGCCAAACAAACGGTTATCACTTGGGTAAGGGTGCCCGGAACAGAGACGTGCTCCTCCTAAATAACAGTAGGAAGTAAATGATGCCAACTTCCCATGAATTCCCCTCATGGGTAACGGATAATCCAGAGGTGAGAGAAATGGTTACAGGAACAAATTAATTCTTTTCAAAAGAGACACAGATTTCAGCATAGTATCAGGGAGAATTTTCTAAGAGACCTGTCCGAAGATGAACTGAAGTACATCAAGGGAGCTTGCCGTCAGGAGAAGGGTTCAAGTGCTATTTGGTAGGGATATTGGAGAAAGGTTTGAGCGTCCAGTGAATAGTTGTACTAGTCTCCTTTATGGCACCTTCCTGTATTCTATGCTTCTCATTCTAACTTTAGAATGCATTCTATTTAAGTGGGAAAGAATTGAAAATTTCAAGACTGAAAGCAAAGTGATTTCCCACACCTTCCAGAAATTACCCCAGTTAACATTTGGGTGTACCTCCTTCCAGCACTTTTCCTGTGCCACCCTCTGGCTTTGGGATTTGCACCCTCTCATTTCAGTTCACTCTGGCTGAATGGCAATAGTGTGTTCCCAGGAGCCACATCAGCCTCTTTGAATGAGAGGGTGGTCGAGATGTTTCCAAGGATAGAGCTGTTGACTTTGCTCTGGGTCTGGGCTGGCTGGAACGGGGCCAAGAGGCTGAGCCCAAGCAAGGGAGAGCAACGCCAGCTCACACCCACTGGGGTCCAGCCAGTAGAGGAAAAGAGATCTAGGTGTGTGTGGGGGAAAGCCTGGTGGACCCCAGGGAGGCGGCCCCAGGGTACAGAGGGGTGGTAGAGAGCTGGAGCAGGCAGAGTGGAAGGAGGTGGCCAGGAGAGCTAGCCCTGGAGAGGATGGCCATCGAAACTGTTCACCTCACCACCTGCCTCTCTCTTCCCAGGATCTCGCTTGCAAGTCCAAGCATTGCTTGGGAGCCATCATGAACTCCAAAAGTTTGACCAGAGGACCCAGGGACAAGCCTACCTCCCCCGACGAGCTTCTACCTCAAGCTATTGAATTTGTCAACCAGTATTACAGCTCCTTCAAAGAGTAAGTCTCCCTTCCTGCAGGATCCACTGCCTCCCCCTTCCTGGGAGCTCTCCTGTCTCCAGCCATTTCCCTCTGAGGCCAGGCCCCATTTCTTCCCAGATTTGCAGTGGCAACTAAAGCATAGTTTCCCAAGGGAAAAAGACCCTGGGGGTCAGTTTTCATAATTGTGAGACAGAGAGATGGAGCAATTGTGGTTAAAAGTGTGGGTCGGGAATGTAAACGAGTGTGAACCCTGGCTCCCCCAGTGGGCAGTCCCATAGCCTCCAGGAAATCAGCTTACTCTCTCCGTGCCTCACCTTCCTCATCTGTAAAGCGGGGTAGGGAGGATAGAGTCCTGCTCATAAGATTGTTGTGAAGATTCAATACATTTAGAACAGTGTCCTGGCACACACACCCCTGATTATGACTTGATATGTACCCTTTCATTATTAAATGTTTGTAATAGGTAGGACCTTTGAGACCACCTAGGCAAGCCCTTCTCCTACAGGTGTGGACAAGGAAGCCCAGTGACACACCTGAGGTCACCCAGTTGCAGCTAGAATTCAGGCCACCCAACTTGGAGAGGTCAGGACATGCTCTTTGCACTGAACTTTGTGGGTTTCTACATTCCTGGGGTTCATTAAATATACCCATTTTGCCATGCATAATGCACACGTTCTTGACCAAATTTTTGAGGGAAAAATAAGGATGCACATTATACATGGGTAGCACTTAAATGTGGGTGCGCATATACACAGCAAAATATGGTATGACTGAATTAACGTAGTCTCCTTTAAACCTTACGATAAGATTGCACAAAGGGATTGTAAGACAGAATGGCTGAGGGCATGGATTTGCTGTTTTGTGGGCTGGGAGGGGACTGTGGCTTCTCTGGTGCAGGCCCATGTGGCACACCATTGCATGAAGTGAGCCAGGGAAGCACACTCAGGACCCCCGTGGCGGAAAGAGTGGTTCCCAGTCACACCACATCCCTCTCCTATGACCCTGCAGTGTCTGAGCTGGGAGGGACCTTGAGTCTATGGAAGAGCCCCTTATCTCCCAGGGCCAGTGATCCTCAACCCTGGCTGTGCCATAGAGTTGCCAGAGGACCTTGCAAAATACTGAGGTCAGAGTCTGCTGGGCCAACAGTGTCAGGACCCCGGGAAGCAGGGAGGCAGCAGACACCCATGTTCTTTAAAAGCGCCCCAGGCAGTTCTAATGTGCAGCCTGAGAACCCCGTGCGCAGCAGGGTGGGGGTGCAGGGGTGCCTGCTGTGTGCTGTGGAACTAGACCCTCTGCAGAAGTGCTTTGTGACTGGGTGTTCAGGGACCTTGGGCTTTCAGCTAGGTTGTTGACAAATGAGCCTTTCAGGGTGCGGGAATTGTTTCCACAAGCTTCCCTGGGCCAACATGTTGATGGCAACATTTACTGGACACTAAATACGTTCTGGGTCCTGCGTAAGTGCCGTGCAAGTACTGCTCACCACCACTGTGTGAGACCGGTACCATTATTATCCTCCCCAGTTTTCAGACATGGAAACTGAAGCCATGGAGGAGATGTGACATACTCAAAGTCACACCTTCTAAAGTCCCAGAGCTAGGATTTGAACACCAGAAGTTTGGTGCTAGAGCCCTTGCGTTTAACTTCAAGTTCTAGTGTCCAGCTCTTTGACCTTGAAGGTTCCGACTCCATGCTGGACCTGGGAGTTGCCACTGGTGTTTGGAGGGCAGCTGGGTGGGTGTCAGCCTGGATTGCCTCCAGGGCTGCTTTTGTGGCTGTTCAAACCCATTGGCTTCTCACTGAAGGAAGAGTCATTTCTCACAGTCACAAATCCACACCCGGCACCCCAAGAGGACCTGGGCAGTGTGAGTGACAGATGGCGGTTCACCTCCACAGTTGCACTGGCAGCCCAAGGCACAGACAGCTGGGCTGTTTGGTTCAGCCTTTCACGAAGGAAAGATTGTACAGTTAGAAATGGGAACGTGCTGAATGTTCTGCTCAAATCCAGTTTGCCGATGCCAAGAGCCACTCTCTTTTTTTCAGAACTACTAGGCATCATAGCGTTTTTAGTGCCTCAGAAATGAGACTATATGAACACAGTAGGAAAACACGGAATTCTAAAGGGACTGGGTAAAAAGCTGAAAACAAATCCTTCCTTATGGAGTCACGTGGTAACACGGCCAAGTACGTTTTGGTGATCACTGCTGTTTTCCTGCTTGGACGCAGCGCAGGGAGCGGGGTGAGGAGCCTTGTTTGAGGAGAAAGGGCTTCTTGTGGTGGGCGACTCAGCCTTCACTCAGGCCGAGAGGTCCTTCAGCCAGGAGGATCCTTGAAGACAGTGTCAAGTGTTTTGTCTTGGAGCTTCTTTCCTTAATCAGGGAAGAGTTGTCAAGACACTCTTCATCCACAGAAAGGCCATTTTGTTCTGAGTTGTCCAGTCTTCTTAATCAGGAGTTCATTCCTTAAATAGTTTTGTTTGTTGCCATTTCAAACATCTTTGATGCTGATTGGAAATCTCAAGGTTGCTCTGTGTGTGCGTGTGCGTGTGTGTGTGTCTGTGTGTATTTAAAAGCCTTTCTGACTGCATGCCTCTTCCCTGGGGGATAGTTTTGAAGCCTGGGAGGGGAGGGAGAGCCCAGTGTAGACACCTCACGTGGTATTGCCGGCTGAGAGGTGCAGAGGTTGGGGAACCGCATGCTGTAGGCAGCCGGTGATGCTGGACCTCGCCGGGGCCCTGCAGGCTGAGTCCTGAGAGCCGGGCCCTGTCTGTGCCTGACCAGGAAAGCGTGGGAAGGCCCTCGACATCTCTGAGGAATCTGAGTTCTGACTTTGTTCTTTATCACACTTCTGTTCCATGCGGTCGCTTAACCTCCTAGAGCCTTGGTACACTGGACGGTAAGATAGACACCAAAATGCCTCCCTCAGAGACCCCCGGAGACCCTGGGTGGGAGGGACTTCACCCGGTACCTGGTTCCTAGCAAGTACTCAGAACACGGGAGATGCTGTGGGAGGGACTGGCTCATCTCTTAACCATGGGAAGGTGGACGGCTGCTCCCCTGGATGAGAGGCCGGACGGGGCTGTGGCATGATGGATGCCCTTCTGGGTCTTGCATGCCTCTGGGGGTTGCATGCTCTCCTTGCTCGTGCTTGTCAAGCTGAGGTGTACGTGGTTAGAGAAAAAGCACCTAGAAACAACAAGGGTGCAGGTGGGATTGGGACCAGCTACGTAACTTGCAGGACACAGTATAAAAATGAAAATGTGGACTCCCTCTTCAAAAGTGATGACGAATTTCAAGGCAGTGACAGCAGAGCATGAAACTGAGCACGGGGCCCTTCTAAGCTCAGGGCCCATGAGGCTGACCCATGAACGTGACCCTGGAGGGGACAGTCTCCATGACAGACATCTTACCCTCCTGGCGTCCTGGTTCAGTTCCTGCTTCTGTGGATTGAATTAATCCCCGTTTAAGGCCATCTAATTGTTGATCTTCCTGATGTCTTCCTGTCCTCCAGGGCAAAAATAGAGGAACATCTGGCCAGGGTGGAAGCCGTAACAAAGGAGATAGAAACAACAGGAACCTACCAGCTGACGGGAGATGAGCTCATCTACGCCACCAAGCAGGCCTGGCGCAATGCCCCACGCTGCATCGGGAGGATCCAGTGGTCCAACCTACAGGTGGACTTCCTTAGACCCTAGCAGGAGAGGAAGCCGAGGGGTAGGGGTGGGCAGGCCCTGGGCAGATGCCCCTGAACAGCCAAGCTGAGCTGTGCCCAGGGCTCCCAGACCAAAACCAGGGCCTCAGGCTCTCTCTTCCCATTCTTGAACCTGAGATGGGGCCCCTAAGAGAAGTCTAGAATCCAACTTCAGCCCCAGGATTTCTAACTGATCTTTCTTTCTTATGTTAAATTTGGGAGACTAAACGCCAACATCAAATCAAACGGCCTCTGGGATTGGGGTTTTGATAGCATCTTCCAAGTGTGGTTGCTTGGGCTCCCCTAGGAGAGCAGGAGAAAGGATGGGCGTGGTGGCCCTGAGGTGGGAGATGTGGGTGCAGAGGTCAGACCGCACTTCTCCGCTTGGTGTTCCACTGCGGGGGTTTGGCGCACACCTCGGTCCCTTGTGACTGAGCTTCTTGGTCATCCCTGGGCACTGTGTGCAGGTCTTTGACGCCCGGAGCTGTTCCACTGCCCAGGAAATGTTCGAGCACATCTGCAGACACCTGCGATATGCCACCAACAACGGCAACATCAGGTGGGGGCACCTTTCCTGAGGCTATGACTGGGGTCCGCCCTCCTCCAGAATCAGCCAAAAGATACAGGCGGGTTTGGGGTGGCATTTCTAGCTCCAGGAGAAACCAGGGAGAGACCTGAGACTCGGGCTTCTTTAGGGAGCCCTAGCAGTGAGCAGAGCCTCGGCGAGCTTAGCCCCTCAGTAGCCTGTTTCCTTGGCTTGCTTCTGACTTGGAACCATTTGGAGGGGATGGAGGTCTTTAAGAAGCAAGATTAGGGCTCCCCACTTTTTAGAGGGAGTGAGAAGTTAGTTTTGCAGCAGATGGCTCCAGGGTAGTTTTTTCTTAGAGGTGGGAGTATCGCTGCTCATCGGTACCCACCTCCACCTTACCTTCCCTGCCCTCAACCAAAGAGGTCAAGGCTGATAGGACTGAGCAGCTCATTCATTCAATCGTTCATTTATTCTTCTGTTCAGCAAATACTCAGTGATCAATTAACAGGGACTAAACAAAGGGCCAGGCACCGGGGTGGGGGGGGCTGGCAGGGCCGCTGAGGTAACTAAACCCTAAGACACTGCTTCAGCCACTGTGAACCTATGTCTGCACTGACTCAACTGCAAGGAGAGAAATATGGCGCAGAGGGAAAGGGATGGGGCAGCTACCCTGCCTCAGAGTGGGAATGCTTCCTGGAGGGGCCAGTCCCTGTGTTGGAAGGAGAAGAGGGAGGGAGAGGGCATGTCAGGGAACGGGGCAGGTTACATAGAGGCCAGGGAGAGGGTGGCATATTGGGGAGCTGCAGGAGTTGGGTTGCATTAGCTCAGGGGCAGAAGCCTGGGGAGCGAGAAGACAAGAAGGGGAGTGGGGCTGGTGGGGGATGGCTGGGAGCCCCCCCACCAATGCCAGGTGGTAAACAGCACTCTCTGGGCTTGGGGAAGGTCGGCCATCACTGTGTTCCCCCAGCGGAGCGATGGGAAGCATGACTTCCGGGTCTGGAACTCTCAGCTCCTCCGGTATGCCGGCTACCAGATGCCCGATGGCACCATCAGAGGGGACCCTGCCTGCGTGGAGTTCACCCAGGTACCAGATCCAGCCTTGGTGCTGACAGAGTGGAGCCTGGAGGGGTCAAGGTGCCTGGGTCTGCAGACTCACCGGGCCTGTGTTGTCCCCAGCTGTGCATTGACCTGGGCTGGAAACCCAAGTACGGCCGCTTCGACGTGGTGCCTCTGGTCCTGCAGGCTGATGGCCGAGACCCTGAGCTCTTTGAAATCCCAGCTGACCTTGTGCTCGAGGTGCCTATGGAACATCCTAAGTAAGCAGGCTGAGGGTGCCAGGGTTGTGAGTTAACATGCATGTCCCCTCCTTTCCTAAGAGAGACCTCAACCCTCAGGCCCTTCTTCACATCTCCCAAAAAGCCCAGTCAGAAGCAGGTGCCCAAAGGGCAGGGGTCTTGCCTTTCTTGTTCAGTGATATATCCCCAACACCTAGCCAGGTCCCTGGCACATAGTAGGTGCTCAATTATAAATATTTCTGTAATAAATGGATATACAAATGAATGATAGTATTATCTTCACAATAATCTCCTGAGTTTGGTGACATTTTGTTGGTGGAGATGCTGAGGCTCAGAGGGTCTAAATAACATCCCAAGGTCACACAGCTGCTGAGCGGTACGGCAGAACCTGAAACCAGGCTTCCCGACACAAGAGCCCTTGACTGCTATGCTATGTTGGGTTCTCAACGTTTGGCCCAGGACCTGGCACACACTTGATTCTTACTGTCTGTTTGCGTGAGTGACCGAATGAATGCGTGATTGATGAATGACACCTAGTGTACCCAGTCACCCCTCTGGCAGGATGAACTTAGAGATCAACCCTTGGAAAGGAGTTATCTTGGTGGACTCTTTTCCTGAAGCTTTTTTTGTGGGTTGAGGGCAGGCAGAAGTGAAGGCCCCAGTTGCCAGTGGCTCTGTCTCTCCGGCAGGTACGAGTGGTTCCAGGAGCTGGAGCTGAAGTGGTACGCCCTGCCCGCAGTGTCCAACATGCTGCTCGAGGTGGGCGGCCTCGAGTTCCCAGGGTGCCCCTTCAACGGCTGGTACATGGGCACAGAGATCGGGGTCCGGGACTTCTGTGACGTCCAGCGCTACAACATCCTGGAGGTAACAAGGACCATCCAGCTGGGCCAGCTGGAGGTATGGGCCTGGGGTTTGGTCCCAGGGACCGACACGCCCCCATTTCTCTGCCTCTGCAGGAAGTGGGCAGAAGGATGGGCCTGGACACGCACAAGTTGGCCTCGCTCTGGAAAGACCAGGCCGTCATTGAGATCAACGTTGCCGTGCTCCACAGTTTCCAGGTGTGTCTGGTGTTCTGTGGGTCTGAGCCTTTCCCCTAAGAGGGTCACCTGGGCCAGCCACTCACGCCATGCTCGCTTTCCCCTCACAGCATTGCTCACATATTCATGCACCACACAAGCCTTGCACAGCCAGTCTGTGCCATGCACTGTGCACAGTGCTGGGGATGCAGAGGCAAACAAGACCTCGCACTGACTCTGAGTCTTCTGGCATAACTTCTGTGCTTCTTCCTACAGGCGACTACTCTTCCTCAGAGACTGGTCAGTCCCTGCTTTAGGCACTGGATCCTGTCCTCTCTCAATTTCTCTAGGACTTGAATCCTGAAAATATCCCCCCTCTCTCTTCTGTATCATCAGGGTCTCCCTCCCCACTGGACCATTCCCATCAGCATCAATAGGCCGTAATGGTTCCATCGCAAAGAAATGAAGGGCCGGCTAACCCAACAACTCCCCAGCTACAACTGGTTTCCACTTCCCCTCCCAGCGAAACCGAGGAAAGATCTCAGGACACATCTCATGCCCCGCTACCCCAGTCAGGCCTTTGTCCTCTACTGCTCCCCCGCTCGCACCAGAACTCTTGCTGTTTTTCAAACTCATCATTGTAGTTCCCACCTCAGGGCCTTTGCACTTGCTTTTCCCCTCTGCCCAGAATACTCTTCCCACGGATCACCCCATGGCCAGCCCCTTCCCTTCTTCCAGGTCCCAACTGTCACCTCTTCAGAGCAGCCCTCCCTGATACCCTCACCCTACCTCTGTCTGTCTCTCTCTCTTATTCCTTTGACTCTGTCTTTATTTTTCTTCATAATACTTATTGGCTCTGACAATATATAGTGCATCCACTTTTTCTTTCTTTGTTGTTTTGTGCCCTCCCACCCCAGAAAGTACACTCCACGGGGCAGTGTCTCGTCTATCTTGTTCACTGCTGTACCAGAAGAGTATCTGTCTGGCACATGGTAGATTCTACAAAACTGTGTTGAATGAATGAATGAATGAGAGCCCACATCCAGGTGAGCCCTAGTGCTCTTATTTCCACGTACTGAGTGACAGTGTCCACCCCTTGGACCCACACACGCAGGTGGGCTCCTGTGTGGGACCGAGCCTGCCAGGCCATCTACTGCCCTTACTTGTGTGAACACACCCCTTGCTGTTGGGAAGGAGCATGGGATGTGTGAAGATATTACTTTAGAAGTTGGGACCATCTCCACAAAGCTGGCAGATGCCCTGGAGGCTAGACCACTGGGTGGAGAGTCATTCATTCCTTCAGCAAAGTTTTACTGAGCATTTCCCTTGTGCCAGGCACTAGGCTGGGCCAGGGATGCAAATGGTGAACAAAACAGACAAAAATTCTATCCTTGTGCAGTGTAGTGGCTGACATTAAACAATTACCCAGTAAATATTTACGATCACACCCCGTTCCCCATGACCCCATAGGCAGGTCAAGCTTGTGCTTGGTGGGGGGTGGGGTGGCTCAGAGACAGGACAGGAAGAGCCCCCCGGGGCCGGCCCAGCCCAGGAAGGCCATGCTGGCTGTGGACCACACATCCCAACTCCTGGGGACTCCCCAGCACCAGCCCTGACCCTGGCAGGATGCAGATATGTCCTCAAAAATCCCCTGACCCTTCGATGTCTCTTGACCATTGCTGACCACGTCCTGTCCCTGTGTTTGAGTCTCCAGGACTTCCTCGTAACCCTCCTTCATGGCAAACTTCAAAAGATTTGGCCTTGTTTCCTAATCTGTAGAGCAGAGATTGTCACAGTACCTCCCTCACTAGGTTACTGGAAGAATTAAATGTGTGCAAAATGTTTTGCCGAACTGCTTGGCCCATAGTGAACACTTAGTAAGCACTCATTTTGTTGTTATTATTGTTGTTTATTGTTGTCATCACTACCGCAATGATCATCAGATCATCATCAGCTCCTGAGCGTGAAACTGGTCTGGCTCCCCGGAGTCGCTGTGTGTGTATGAATTTTAGAAGGTGTGAACGGGCCTCCTGGGGCCTCCAGCAGCCAGCTCCTCCCCTCCTCCTGGCCCTGACTCTCTCTGTGGCCTCCTCCAGGGATGCTCATCTCTGGCCTAGCTTGCACCCATTCTCGACTCACCTCCTCTTCGAAGCTGTCCCTGAAAGCCCCCATCTCTCCTCTAGGCCACTGCCTGAGCTGAGCCCTGTCCTCTGCCCTCCGTCAGCACCTGCACCCACTTCTGTCGTAGCTTCTATCTGACCACGTGAAGCAGCTGACTTTCCCCTGCCTCCCCCAGTTAGAGGATACTCTGAGGCAGAGAAGGGGCCCTGTCTCTCATTTCCGTAATGCCAGTGCCTCCCGCAGTGCCTGGCAGACAGCAGTAATAACGGCAGCTAACATTTATTGAGCACATTCTGTGCTTTACTTGCAATAACATCATATCCTTTCAGTAACCTCATGGTGCAGGAACTGCTTTCACCCCCACTTTACAGATGGGGAAACTGAGGCTTAGTGAGGTTCAGGAACTAAGTACTTAAGGTCACATAGCTGATAAGAGGCCAAGGTTTGACCCGCTACGTTAAACAAATGTCTCCTGATTGAACAAGTTGCCCGTCACATTGAGGCTTGTGGCTGCCCTTGCCGGGCCGTTCTGGGAAGGCTCAGACCCCTGGCTTTAACTCAGGGACCGTGGTCACTGTCTTCCACACACTGCGGTCCTCTTCAGAGGGGTCTAGTTGCTCCTTGGCCAAGAGGGCCACATCCTCAGGAAGTGACTCCTGGAACTCTCTACTGACAAAAACGCACTGTGGCTTGATTTATCAGCATCTTGTGAGAGCCATTTGTTGGGAGTCTGGGGAGACTTGTGGGCATGGCCTGAGAAGCTGGACACTGCCCCCAGAGGGCCTGCAGGAGGCCCATCTGACCTGTGGGCTGACCACGGTGATGGTGATTTTTTCTGGCTCTTTCAGAGGCTCTGAAAGTTCGGTCCATTTAGGACTTTATCTTCAACAGTGCAGAGGGGGCCAGGAGGAATCGCTGTCCCACTTTACAGATTTCCAGGCCTTCTCATGGTTCTTCTGGAGCCCTGCAGTCAGCAGACCAGTCTCCTGACTCCCTCATCCCTGTCTCAACTCCCCCCCTTGCCTCCTTCCGATGTAGAAGCAGAACGTGACCATCATGGACCACCACTCGGCTGCAGAGTCCTTCATGAAGTACATGCAGAATGAGTACCGGTCCCGAGGGGGCTGCCCTGCCGACTGGATTTGGCTGGTCCCCCCGATTTCTGGAAGCATCACCCCTGTGTTCCACCAGGAAATGTTAAACTACGTTCTGTCCCCTTTCTACTACTACCAGGTAACAGGGGCCTTCCTTGCCTCTCGGTCTTGGGAGCTCAGGGTAGAGAGAGTGTATGTCTGCATGTGCGTTCACATATGTACACATGCCTGTGTGTGCTTGTGCATTTGTGTGCGGCTGTGTGCACATACATGCTCGCTCATGCAGGACGTATAGGGAAGGATCAGGGACACAGACATACTTTTAATGCTTTTCAGACTTCACTCAGGGATGTTCATTTCCACAGAGCATGGGCCTGAAGGGAATACCTTGCATTGTCCCTTTGGTGGACCATTGCTCTGATGGGGTTTGGGCTCCTGAAGGCGACCACCAGGGCCCCTGCCTGCATGGGAGGGCTCTGAACAGCCCTGTGGCATCTCGGTGCAGAGCGTGGCTCCCAGGTCAGGCACACCTGGGGGCGGGTGTCATTTCACCCATCTCAGGCCAGATTTTCTCCTCTCTAAAGAGATTGGCCTTAATTTCACGACCGGAGGTAGTGAGGATCACGTGAGCTGGTGTGTGTAATGGCTTGGCCCAGCGCCCAGCAGATGCACTCAGTGACCATTATGCATTGAAACAAGCTCGTCTGCAGTTAAAAAGGACTTTGGTTAGATTTGGGAAGAACTTCCTTGCCCTAAAGGTGATCGGTAGGGTGACTTCTTGTCCCGGACAGTTTGTACCTGTCGACGTAGCACCTTCTTTCGCTTTCGAAGGTGCCTCTGCATTATCTCATCTTCCTACTGATAAGTTGTGATAAGACACTAAAAACAAGAGAGAAGTGGGACCCCTTCCTTGCAGGGGGACACTAATGACCATAAAACCAACTGGCCACCTGGAGGTGCAGGCTCCATGCTGGACACTGGAGCTGCCACTCTGAGGGACACAGATAGGCAAGGCCCTCCCTGTGGGGCTCTCAGTGAGGGAGGGGGCTGGGACAGGGCCTGCTTCCCCCCAGCTCATGAGGGTCCTCCGTCTCACCAGCATCCCCCAGCCCAGGCAGAGCTACGCCCACCTTGCTCTCACATCTGCCCTCTCTTCTGAAGGTAGAGGCCTGGAAAACCCATGTCTGGCAGGATGAGAAGCGGAGACCCCGGAGAAGAGAGATTCGGTTCCAAGTCTTGGTTAAGTAAGTGGGAGCGGCCAGTGTCAACATCTTCCTTCTGGTCAGTCTGCCCTTCTAGGCCTTGAAGGGCAGGGAACAAAGAGAAAAGATGACCTTGATGGAGTTTGGCTCCCAGAGGTCCCCACACCAATGCCAAGGGTCACCTGTCGTCATTGTCCCAACCTCTTCTCTCCTCTGTTTTCCCAAAGGGGCTGAGCAGTGGGTAGAGCTGGTGAGGGGAGGAGAAGGGGAGGGAGTCACGTTTGGTAGCTGCTGAGAAATGTGGGTTCTTTTAATTCAACATGCCCCACTTTAAACACTGCCCCCACTCCCATCCCCCTGGCTCCCATCTTCCTCTGGAAGGATGACTCAGCACGTGTCTGTCTGTCTGTCCCCACAGAGCTGTGCTCTTTGCCTCTATGCTGATGCGCAAGACTATGGCATCCCGAGTCAGAGCCACAATCCTCTTTGCGACGGAGACGGGAAAGTCAGAAACGCTGGCCCAGGACCTGGGCGCCTTGTTCAGCTGCGCCTTTAACCCCAAGGTATCCGACGTGGCTGGGCGTGCGCGGTTTCTCTGCCTGTGTTCCGGGAGGTCTGGGAAAAGGCCGAACGGCTGCTCTGCTCCTGGACGCTCGGTGCCTTGGATGTGCTGCTGTCAGCGGTAAATTGGTGATGGCCGGAGACGTGTGTGTCCAGGGCTTCCCAATCCTACACAGTAAATATGTTTTTCAGGGTGTTCCAGGGAGCGCAGGTTGAGAAACACGTTCCCAATGAGTCCAACTCTCAATACACATGAGCTTCTCTAGGTGAATTTTATTCCCGTTTACTGAGCACCTTCCATACAGGGTGCACAGGTAAACGTGAAAGGGGCAAAGGATGAATAAAATGCAGACAAATGAGCCCCCAGAGGGTGAGTCACCCACTGCGTCAGTGCCGTATTTCATCCTTCACCCCCGACGGCCTCCCGAGTCAGAGTGGCCCTGCCAGGGAGGCTGGGGCAGGACAGGAGGCAGTAAGGCCCAGGTTAGTGTCAGGCAGAGTGTTTGGGTCCCTGAGTGCCAAAATAGTCGTCATTTTTGTGTAACCTGCTCATCCCGTTTTTGTAGAAAATGTGTCTGCACACTCAGAATCCAGAATAGCTGTGGAAGTGGCTAAAGTGTTTTGATTTGGGACGTGCAGTGTTTGGGGGGCAAATCCTCCAGGGCTTGCTGATGTGGTAGGGGCGGGCAGGGGGCTGGGCTTGAGGCGGGGAGACTGGAGGCCCTGTGTTGGAGCAGGGTGGCTTGGCAGGGGTTTGTTTCAGCGATCACCTTCTCTGTGCCACACCTGTTCTGGGGGGTGGGGTGCAGCGGCAGCAGAACAGGATGATGAAGGGGACTAGTGGCCGGGTGGGGGGCGGGCAGCGCGGGGCGTCTGGGAGGATGCAGAGGGCACCAGCCCGGGAACCCAGGTCCGATGTCCAACCTCGGTGCCTTGCAGGTTCTCTGCATGGACGAGTACAGGCTGAGCTGCCTGGAGGAGGAGCAGCTGCTGCTGGTGGTGACCAGCACGTTTGGGAATGGAGGCGCCCCCGGCAACGGAGAGGTGGGTGGCCCAGGTCCCGGGGGGTGTGTGTGTGTGGGGGGCGTGGCCCTGGAGGAAAGGACCTGGGGGACTCAGCATGCCCGAAGGAGGACATTTGGGAGTGGGTGCCCAGACCGCCCTGGGTGCCCTGGCGTCCACCTGTGCCTGTGCTGCCGTTCTGGTGACACACTTGGTGTAGCTCAGTGAAGTGGCCTGGCTTTTACAATGCAGCAGTTCATGTTTAAGGGAATCTTTATATCCCTGACACAAGTGGAACGCCAGCAAAAAGTAAAATCCAGTGAAAACCAACCAAAGTTACTGAATTTTAGCTACAAACTATTACCTAACCATGGCTTGCTTAGTTTTTTGTTTGTTTGTTTGTTTTTTAAGGAGTAATAAGCAAGTACTAGAGAGGTGTTAAGGCTCCATTAATACCACTCTGAGACTTTCTCCCCGCTGTTCAGAAGAACAAAATACATACATACATAACTGGAATAACTAAAAGAAAATTACAGAAAACAGAATACTTTTTCACAATAAGATTTGACACTATATTTGCTAGGTCATATGCCACCTAAAATTATTTTGAGTTCCTGAGAAATAATTATTTTAGAAACTGTGGCAACAGCCGTTGCTCTCACCAGGTTCGAAACTAGAAGAGGGGCTCACTCACACCCCCTTAGGAAACCCTCCAGAGATGCCCTGCTGTCTGGCAGGCCCCCCTCTACCAGGGCTGGCAGGGCTGGAGGTGGGGCTGTTGTGGGTCCCCCACTGAGGGCCAGGACCACACCAGTGGTGAAGGCCGAACTCGCCCCTGACCCCAGCCAGCACACATAAACCAGCTGGCATGCGGGGTCCTGAACCTTCTCCCATCAGAGGTGGCCTGTTCTTAACTGGGCCACCAGAAGAAAGGAAAAAGCAGTGCTTTTATGAACCTTGTCCTGAGAACTTCGTGATTCTCTCTCTTTCTAGAAACTGAAGAAATCCCTCTTCATGCTGAAAGAGCTCACTAACAAGTTCAGGTAAGGCTGTTCCCCAGCCCCACTTGTCCGAGCCCTGCCTCGTGGGCCCAGAGTCTGGAAGTGGGTGTGTAAGGGGTCTTCTCTGGTGTGTCCCAGCACAGAGAGAGCCTGTCCTCAGTGTGTGTCGAGGACCAAACCGGGGAATCCAAGTCCCTCTTACAGGTCTGCAAGCCAAACACAGGGCTGGTCTTCAGAGTTGGTGACCAGGCTCAGATGCCAAAGTGGACCAGGAGGGAGCGCACATGGCTGGGCCCTGTGCCCGGCTGTGGTGGGAGTGTCGGAGGCCGGCCTCCGGGCTGTGGGTGCGGCTGGGGGCTGCTTGCACGGGCTGGCTCACTCCAGTCTCTGCGTGTGCATGTGTCCTCCTTGGGCAGGTATGCTGTGTTCGGCCTCGGTTCCAGCATGTACCCTCAGTTCTGCGCCTTTGCTCATGATGTCGACCAGAAGTTGTCCCACCTGGGAGCGTCTCAGCTCACCCCGGCAGGGGAAGGGGATGAGCTCAGTGGGCAGGAAGAGGCCTTCCGCAGCTGGGCTGTGCAGACCTTCAAGGTCAGTTCCTCGCTGGAGCTGCCCCATAGCATGCACAGGGTGGGGCATTCGTGCCCGGAACACCTAGGCTGGGCACCCTGGGTGGCATGACCCCTGCCTGGTCCTATAGGCACAGTCCCAGGTGTGGGTGGGGCTGCAGGCCGAGGGCTTGGGCCACTGCTGCTCTTCCTTAGCCCCCAGAAGGGCTCCACCGTACGCATGTGTCCCAGGGCAGGAGGAGGTTGCTAGGATGCCTCCCTGCCTTCTGGGAGCCTCGGATTGAAATTGCCCCCCTCTATGATTCAGCTCCTCTCTTGACAACCTTGTCTTGTTTCAAGACTGCCCACCACAGAGAGCTTGGGGACAGGGACCACACAGTTGAGTTCTACCTCAGTAGGTCTTTGTTGCCTGGGTTTGACTCCTCTGATTTGCCAAACTCCTCATTTAGGCGAAGCTTTTCACCCTGTGGAGCCTGGGAACCTGGCCCGAGTCAGGGCCGGTGTGACTCCCAAGCCCAGGCCTCCTCCGATGAGTCCACATCAGGAAAATGGGAGCAATCAAACCTGTCTCCCAGTGTGGCCATGCAGATAAAATGAGATGCTGTCAGTATGAATATTCACCGTAACAGCAATAGCTAGCATGTGCCAAGCCCTGGCGCCTCTTTGAGTCTGCACAACAGCCCGATCAGATAAGTAGTGCTTAGTAGTTTAACAAAGCACTTAGCTCGTTGTAAGGACCTAAAAAATGGGAACCCCAATGGTGGCGATGTTGCCGCTGCTGAGGATGACACTCAGAAACACCGATTCGCTCCATCTCCCTTCAGGCAGCCTGTGAGACGTTCGACGTCCGAGGCAAGGACCGCATTCAGATCCCCAAGCTCTACACCACCAGTGTGACCTGGAACCCGTGCCACTACCGGCTCGTGCAGGACTCACAACCTTTGGACCTCAACAAAGGTACCGGTTTCCCTGTGCCCTGCCTGCCAGGGTGGGGGTCTTTGAGCCATGAGCCTGTGGTTGAAAAGAGCCATAGGACCCTCTGCAGAGGGGCAGCTGGCCTAGGGCTGCCAGACCTCTCTCTGTTGTTGCCTGCAAGAGCTGGTCGGGTGCCAGAATCCAGGTCTTGCTCTGTCTATGAGGGCGGCCTTTTCAGGAGGGAGCCCTGGGAGGGCGGTGAAGAGAGCAGGAAGCCCCTGCAGCTGAGGGCCTCCTGCGTGCCAGGCGCAGTGATGGGCTCTGTGCCCAGCTCTAAGCAAGCCCTGACACTCGTCCTCTGAGAAAGATACAGAGGAACTGAAGTTCAGGGAGGTAAAGCCAGTTGCTAGCAGGTGGCCAAGTTGAAATTTGAGCCCCACCCTTCCAGCTTCGATGACAGCCAAGTATTGTAAAGAACATTCTGCAGAGGCAATTCCAGAACATTCTGCAATCTGTGACCTCTCAACAGTGCCCCCCAGATGCTGTGCCTCTGCGCTTTCTCTTTTCTTGTACCATGAGTCCGGTGGTCCTGCAGGTTTCCTCTTGTTTTGGATATCCCCACCTCTAGCAGGGCTCTCCCACATCGAAGGAAACCCCCGTATTTGGGCCTTGAAGCTGCACTTCCCCACCCCTAACAGCCACACAGCCACCCTCTGTCAGAGCCAGGGTGTCTCTGAATTTGTGATTCAGAGACACGGTGGGGAAAAGGATGTCACTGACTCAGACACGTGGAGGCTGCCCCACCAACGCTCAAGAGCCGCCTGGCCATATCACTACCTGTGTGTTCCCCGCAGCCCTCAGCAGTGTGCACGCCAAGGATGTGTTCACCATGAAGCTCAAATCACAGCAGAACCTGCAGAGTCCGAAATCCAGGTAGGGCAAAGTACGGGGCCTCCTGGGTGATGGTCCACAGAGTTTATTTTAATGAGGGAAAGACCAGAGCAGGGTAGACTTTGGAAAGAGAGAGGTGTCCGTGGGCATTAGCAATGAGGCCACTGGTGGGGCCCAGCCTGACGGTCACCCTGTGGCCACCAGTGCCTTTGCATCTGGTCTCCATTAACCCAGGGCCACTTTCCCAGCTTGGGAATGAGGTACCTGCTTCACTTCCTGTCCTAAACTCGTCGTTCATCAAAAGGGGAGGGCAAGAGAAACTGAAACCATGTGGTGCTTTCTTAAGAACTTTCAGGAAAAGGTTAGCAGGGAAGGACATTTCCCCACCGGGGTAAGCCAGTGTTGGGGATTCTCTGTGGGTTTTGTCTCTCTGCGCTGTCCTCCCCCATACGTTAGGAAAAAGTGCGCTTTGTTCTAATAAAAACGGAATGTGTGCTGGGGACAAGGAAAGGTTTGTCTCAATGCCTACGCATCTCCCAGAGGGATGCTTCCTTCAGGCAGATTCTGTGGTCTAGCCCTCGAGGCCTCCGGTGGACAGCACAGCCAGAGGGTCAGCGCACCCTCTGCCCAGGGAGAAGCCTCAGGCCTGGTCAGCCTCGGGCCCTTTTCAGCGACCATGTGCACAGACAGAACCAGGCAGGAGAATGAAAGGGGGGCATGTTTCCTGGGGAAGCTGGCCCACCCTCCAGGGATCTCTGCAGGAAATCCTGGCCGTGTCACCAGAGGCTTCTTTTTCCCTTCCCCAGCCGCACCACTCTCCTGGTGGAACTCTCCTGTGCGGACAGCCAAGGTCTCAGCTACCTGCCAGGGGAGCACCTGGGCATTTTCCCAAGCAACCAGCCGGCCCTGGTCCAAGGCATTTTGGAGCGAGTGGTAGACAGCCCTGCACCCCACCAACCCGTGTGCCTGGAGACCCTCAGCGAGACTGGTGAGCACCCTGCACACCCAGCATCCTCCCACCAACCCCCAAGCAGTGGACGGGAAGGGCCTGGCCTGTGCTGCAGGCAGCTAACCTTGTCCCTCCTGTTGGGTGGGCGGCCCCCCAACCCAGCGCGAAAGCAGCCTTGCAAATGGTTAACCCGCAAAAAGGGATGCTTCTTTGGGACCATCTGCCCAACACCAGAGGCTGGAGTGTCTTTTTCCCTTTATTCTTTTGCTTATCTGGCAAAAGAATGTATTCTTTTGTTGATTGATTCATTGATTTTTCCATCGAAATTTTATCTGGTCATATCAAATATGCCCCGGGCTGAAAAAATGAATGAGATTCGGTGTCTGCCCTCAGGGAGCTCACTTCCTAGTACAGGAGGTGGGTGTGCACAAATGTTCACAATAGTGATTATTCTAATAATAACAGCGGCAGCCAGCACTTACCGGGCAGTTGCTATACGCCAGCATTTTACATGTGGGAAATTAGTCCCCACAACAGGCACATGTGTGCGGCTTGCCCGGTAGCATAATGGAGAAATGTGGATACGGTGTAGAAATGATGAGGTTTGAAGGTTCAAGTCCCAGATCCGACCCTTACCAGCGAGGTGGCCTTGGGCATACCAGTCACCCCTCTAGGCTTTATTTCTTTGTCTCTAAAATAGAGATAGTAGAGCCTTCCTTGCAGGCCTGTTTGAAGAACAAATGAGTAGATACAGCTGCAACCTTCACCACAACTCCTGGCGCCAAATAAATGCCGGTGTGGTGGGATGTCCATTTCCCACAGGCTAATGGACGTTTGCCCAGGAGGTCAGATGATACACCCTGAGAGCCTCCTCGGATCCCCAATGTATACCCTCTTCACATTCCATGGCATTCTGATCTCATGCTGTTACCCCACCAAAGGTCTGAATTGTTCCCACCTTCCCTCAGCAATGAGCAGGGGCAGGCCAAAGGTGGCCGGGACTGTGCGGCTGTTCCTGGCCATCGTTACCAGGAAGAAGACACCATCCTGGGGAGGGTCCAGAGCACCCCTGTCCTGTGCGAAGGCGAGGCTCTCAGTCTGTGTGGTGGGCACACAGGGTGATGGGTGGTGGGAGACGGAAACGAATGAAATCTGCAGTCACGGGTCTCCCTGCCTTAGGACGCGCCCCCTGGCCTCAGCCTCCTCAGTGATAAGGACCCCTTCAAGAATGTGTGCCCCTAAAGGGAGTGGCCAAAATAGGAGAGCAGGAATCAGAGAGGCAAAGTGTGGCCTAGCACCCTGCTGCCCTGGACAATGTGAGAGTGCCGGAAACCTGGGGACGAGGGGACAGAGATGTCCTCGCGACTATAGGGAGATGGATGTGGCTCCGCAGGCCTTGGGGCTTGATGAAACGACGTCACACTGATATTTTTACCTAACGCTCACTGAGCGCCTGTGTCCCAGACACTGTGCCCACTCTTATTCTGCACTGTTTCAGTCAAAGCTCATACAAACCCAGCGAGACAAGTTTTCTTACCACGTCCGTTTCACAGAGGCAGAACCCAAGGCTCAGAGAGTTGAGCCACCCAGTTAGTAAGTGGGGAACCAGAGTTTGAACCCACATGTACTGGCCCCAGGGTCCCTGCTGTGACCACCCTGGACACTGGTCCTTGGGACTCCTTGAGACTCACAACCTCCCTTCAGGGTGATGGGCGCCAGGGGACTGAGGTCACAGGCATTTCTCTAAATGAACAGCTGGCATCTAGGGTGCACAGAGGTCTGTGGGGGGGTTAGCCACTGTGAGTCCAAAAGTCCCCTGTGGACACCTTGCTAAAGTCCAGGTCTGGTGAGCCAGGGACCGGACTCTGGCGCACAGTTTACAGGACTGTGTCTCCATGAGGGCCCTTTCGAGGGCTGTCAATCAACCTTCCCTGCAGCCCCATCTCCAAGCACCACCTTCCTGCAGGTGAGTGGGATGCATGAGCCCTGCTGCTGTTCCTGGAGCCGGAACTTCAGTGTCATCTCTCCCTTGCAGGCAGCTACTGGGTCAGGGACAAGCGGCTGCCCCCCTGCTCACTCAGCCAGGCCCTCACCCACTTCCTGGACATCACCACCCCCCCAACGCAGCTGCTGCTCCGAAAGCTGGCCCGGCTGGCCACTGAAGAGGCCGAGAGGCAGAGGCTGGAGACCCTGTGCCAGGTGATGTTCAGGGCTGGTGCAGGAGGCAGTTGCCAGGTCCTAGAATTGGGGGAAGCCAGAGCCCAGAGTGGGTCTTTAACCTCCAAGGAGGGTCCACCTCAGGTGCCCAAAGTGAGACATGTCACAGTCTGGTGGGAAGTCAGGCACCCTCTCCCGTTCTATCTCTAGAACACAGTCGTGTTGAGTAAACTGGATTTTTCTGAGTGTCTGCAGGATGCAACCAAAGTGCACACCCTCAGATGTTAGTTAAAGGAAGAGAGCCACTCTGTCTTGTCTGTCTTTGTATTCCCCAAACCTGAAACAAGCCTAAGACTTAGAAAGAGTTAGAGGATGGATGGGGTGGATGACTGGGTAAGTGGACATGGTGCCAGACTGGCAGATGAATTAATAAATTAATAAGGGAATGCATTAACTCACCTGAAACTTTCTGGGCCCCAGTATTTGCAAAAGACACTGGATGTCATTATTACATCAACATTATTGCTAGTTTTCATGATTCCAGCCACCTCCACTGCCATTACCGTGTGGCTGTGCTGCACTAACTTGTGAGGGCAGCACACATTTTCTCGTTGAACTCTCACAACACCCCCACAAAGTGGGCGACGCTGTCCTCAGCTCACAAAGGCTGAGTATTGGGGACATGATCCACAGCTCTAAAACATGCATCGTGTCACAGCGTCCAGTGTTTGAACCCAGGTCTGCGTGATTCCAAAGCCCTGCCCCAAATGAGATCACAGTAGAGATCTGACTCCTGCCCACAAGTTGCTTCCAGTGAAGTTCTAAGCACACGAGTTAGATACATGCTACTTGCTGGCCTGAGTTCTTCCAGGAGAGGAAATATCCAATCTTTTCTCTCCAACTCAGTAGCACCCTGGACAGCGCCAGGTACTTCAAAGTGTTTGTTGAGGGAGGGAATGAATGAATGAGTGAATGAATGCTGGATTGTGGCAGCCTCTTCTCTCAATGTGGGGCGGGTGCCCTGAGTTGCTCACACTGCCCTTGCCTTTCAGCCCTCCGAGTACAACAAGTGGAAGTTCACCAACAGTCCCACATTCCTGGAGGTGCTGGGGGAGTTCCCGTCCCTGCGGGTGCCTGCCAGCTTCCTGCTCTCCCAGCTCCCTGTTCTGAAACCCCGGTACTACTCCATCAGCTCCTCCAGGGACCGCACACCCATGGAGGTCCACCTCACCGTGGCCGTGCTCACCTACCGCACCCGAGGTAAGGCTGGGGCAGAGGCTCTGGAGCATTCCAGCTCGGCTGTTCCTGGGCAGCTGTTCAACATGGCGGAGCCTCGGCCTCCCCATCAGTTACACACCCACCTTCCAGAGTTTTCATAACAATAGGAGGTGTGTACGAGAGACTACTCTGAACCAGGCACCGAGCTAGCAGATTATCAGCAGCCGAGTGAGGTGGGTGCTGTGTGCATTTCACAGGCGAGGAAATGGGCAAGAAGAGGTTAAGCCACTTGTTCAAAGTCACACCATTAACAAATAGAGAGCTGAGATTCAAGCCCAGGTAGTCTGCTTAGTCCAAATTCTTATTCTTTTAATGTAATTTATTTATTTTTAGATAGGGAGAAGGGAGAGAGAAAGAGAGGGAGAGAAATTTAGATTGGTTGCCTCCTACATACCCCCAACTGGGGGCCTAGCCCGCAACCCAGGTATGGGTCCTGACCAGGAATTGAACCTGTGACCTTTGGGTTCACAGGCTGGTGCTCAATCCACTGAGCCACACCAGCCAGGGCCTGAATTCACATTCTTAACCACCGTACTACACTTTAAAGCCTTACTACTGTTGGGACAATGTAATGAGATCGATCATGGAAAACACCCACTACTTAGTGGGAGCCCAATGATTCTTAGTCTTCCTGATAGTCCAGCCGAGGCTCAGGGGTGGTTCTGCCTTGTTCATCGCTCCACACACTGACTCAACAAGCATTTGTTTCATACTTCTCTACACTTGGCACCCTGGTGGGTGTGGACATACAGCCCTCATTGCCCCCGCCCCCGTGAGCTTCCTTTCTGGAGGGTGCAATGAAAAGACACCCACCGAAATAGACAGTTGTCATTGTGTAGGTGCTGAGAAGGAACGCACAGGATGAAGACAGAGGATGGGGGATGGGCGGACACAGACAGGGAGGTCTCAATCCTTGTCCAGTTGGCTTGGCTCCTCCAGTGGATGGACTGGGCCCCTGCCTTGTCCTCAGTAACTGAGCACTGCATGGGGTGGCAAAGCTGGGGAGCTGCCCCACACCTCAGGGCCCTTGGTGCCCTGAGAAGCACGAGCACACTGTTCTAAGAACTGGGCAGACTATCTGCTGTGCTCCTCTCTGGAGGAGATCGCACAGGCCCAGTCTCAGTCCTCAGACCAGGAGAGGGGAGGCAGGCACGTCCTGTGAGAGCAAGATTCCATCCAGTGGAAACCAAAGGGACTTCTCAAGGTGGTTGGAGGCCCCTTTAAATTCTGGGCCATTGGGAAGGGAATGTACCCCAGGGAAAGCTGGGGTTTCCACAAGCCCAGGAGGGGCCACACACAGATGTCAGAACAGACTGGAATGCTCAGGAGGTTGTCTGTCACCTGGGGTTCCTATTGGGAAGGGCTATATTTGGGAAGACACTCTGGGACAGTGACTCAGGGGCCACTTTGGGCAGCTGTCATTGGAGCTGAGTGGTGGGCTAGGAGGGTCCCTGAGTCAGGGAAGCTGAGGTGTGGCCTGATTCTCTTGCTACCCAAGTGACCTTGTACGAGTCACTGTCCCTCTGAGACTCAACTTCGGCAGTGGCAAAAGGAGAGGCTTCTACACTATCTAAGACCCTTTCAATTTCAGCCGCTCTAGATATTTAGAGGGTGGATTCAGAATCGAGAGAGAACAGCTCCCGCATTGGAGTCCAAAGAGTGTCTGAGCAGGCAGTTCGAGGAGGCGCATCCCAGTGGGCGGCATCACTGGGGCAGTTCACACATAGGTGGGGGGCAAATTGGTCAGGTCTGCGCTGTCCTTGCAGATGGCCAGGGTCCTCTGCACCACGGTGTCTGCAGCACGTGGCTTAGCAGCCTGAAGCCCCAAGACCCAGTGCCCTGTTTCGTACGAAGGTGAGCACCCCTGCCACGCTGTCTGTTGTGGGGCCATTGACTCTAGGAGTCTCAGGTGGAAACGGAAGGGTATGGGGTTTAGGTGCCAGTCTGGACCCCTTGGCCAGCAAAGAAGGCATTGGAGTCACATTGAGCCTGTCCATTCTACTTCCTGGCTGTAGAACATGGCCAAGTCTGTAGCAAGGATGGAGATAGAGCCCAGAGCACAATGAGGCTCAGCCTTTCTCGAAAGGACACCAGCGCAAGGTGCTGGTGTGTGTGGTCAGGGGAGACGAAGCAGCCTGCGGGACTTGGGAATCAAATTTGAGCTCGCTGTCTTCTCCACACCCCGCAACACTCCCACCCCCAACCACACCCCAAGCTCCTCAGCCTCTGTCCCGCGTGTGCATGCAGCCCACGGTGTCTGAGGACTAGGGCCTCTCTTTCCGTCGTCCTTTTCAGCGCCAGCAGCTTCCAGCTCCCCGAGGACCCTTCCCAGCCTTGCATCCTCATTGGGCCTGGCACGGGCATTGCCCCTTTCCGCAGTTTCTGGCAGCAGCGGCTTTATGACATCGAACACAAAGGTACTGCTGGCGGGGGGGGGGGGGTGGTCCCTAGGGGTGAGGAGTTGGGTACCAGGTGGCTAGCACCTGCCTGGGAGTAAAACTGAGCAGCAGGAGAGTTGTGCCACTGCCCACACATGTTTCCTGGCCCCTGCCCCAGGTCTGCTTCAGCCTGTGTGGGCGAGGGATCTGAATGCCCTGGCCCTCAGCATCCTCAGCTATAAAGTAAGGAAAGTACTAGATAGGACTCTTCTGGAGATGAAATGAATCAAGCCGGGTGCCGTTCGTCTGGCCTTGATGCCTGTCCTCTGGTGGCCACCCCGGTAACTGCAACTTGCTGGGTCTTCCAGGGCTCCAGAGTGGCCACATGACCCTGGTGTTTGGGTGCCGGCGCCCTGACGAGGACCACCTCTATCGGGAGGAGATGTTGGAGATGGCCCAGAAGAGGGTGCTGCATGAGGTGCACACAGCCTACTCTCGCTTGCCTGGCCAACCCAAGGTAATGCGGCACCCCCATGAGAGGGAGGAGCATTAAAAGCACAGACTATACTATGATGGGTGTCCTGGCACCCCACACCCCACCCATGCCTCTGAACTTTCATCTCCTCTGCTCTAAAATGTAGGCTGTTATACTATCAGAGAGATGCTGTGAAGCTATGAAACTACTCAGTTCAGTCTGCCAAGAGATAGGCTCTGAGGCGTTCAGGATCAAATCAGGACCATGTGGTGGGTTAATCCCCAGGTCCCAGCCTGCTAAGGCCCTCCCCACCAGGGATACACAACCGCCCAGGGAGAGGCTGTCCAGACCGGCTTTACACTCCACCCCAGCAAGGCTGGAGGGTACCCGCTGCTCCTGCCAGGAGCCCACTGATGGGCTCTGCTGCCCCATGACCTGGGGAGTCAGGTCAGGCTCTTGGCCTCTCCCTTATGAACTTGTCCTATCAGGGCTCCTCCCAGAGCCAGTGCTTCATGGCCAGGGCCGGGACCACTGGGAGCCCCAGTGGACTCCTGGACTTCCAGGACACTGGGGAGCCCAGGGCTCTGTGCCCTGTTCTGCATTACAGTGGAGGTCCCATAGACGGTTCCTTAGACCATCTGCACTGAGAGAATCCCTTTTCTGGGCTGTAGGCAGGTGGGCCTCAGGGCCCTGGGCAGAGCAAGTGGCTTCATGGATGTCTCTTTGAAGCATGTGAATCCAGAGGTACATCCAGGAGCTGCACTGGACTGCTGGCTCCTCGAGGGCAGGGCTGTGACTGGCATTCCTCTCTCCAGCCTAGGCCTGGGCTGGGCAGGTGCCAGTGCACGTCCTCATGCTCAGCCTGGTCCCTGTGCAGAGTCCTGGCGGGGAGGAGGCTCACTCTGCAGCCCATCGAGCCCCCTCACCAACTCCCCAGGGCCACCAGGTCTGACTGCAAGCTTTGTCCCCTCACCCCACAAGAGCAAGGGCCTGGACTCACCATCTCCTTTGGTTTTAGGTCTACGTTCAAGACATCCTTCAGCAGCAGCTGGCTGATCAGGTGCTCCATGTGCTTCACAAGGAGCAGGGCCACATCTATGTCTGTGGGGACGTGTGCATGGCCCGGGATGTGGCTCATACACTTAAGGAGCTGGTGGCAGCCAAGCTGAGCCTGAGTGAGGAACAGGTGGAGGATTATTTCTTCCAGCTTAAGGTATGGCAGCTGGTATGTGGGCTAGAGATGCAGGTCAAGGGCACGGGACAGGGAGCCAGGACTAGGGGCATCAGAACTAGGGGAGTCAGGATCAGGACAGTCCTGGATGTCAGGATAATCCTAGAGGTGGCTGCAGGTCAGAGCCAGATGGGCTGTTAGAGGCTTGATGTACGTCCTGGTCTCGTTGTTCAGTTAAGCAAAGTCCAACACACTGCTTTACGATAAGACTTTCAGAGCCTCTAACATGCTCCTGGGCATTGTGATGCTTCAAAACTGGGAGAAATTGTGTCACACACCAAATGGATTTATCTTAGAGTTCGTGTTTCAGGAGCATCTAGTGGGATGAGCACTAGGCAGGCTATTCTGTGCATCCTAAAGCCTGGAGAGAGGTTCAGGTGGTCCACGGCACAGCAGGTGGCAGTGGGGGTTACAGAGTCTCAGTCAGAGTCACGTGTAACCTAAGCATGGCTGTGGGAAAGGCAGATGGTCAGCAGCGTACGTGTGGTAGGGAAGCTGGGAGAACACAGGGCGCTGGTTCGAGCCTGGGCCTGATTAGTGAGAGGTGGTTGCACCAGCAGAGCTGACACGTGCTTTCTGTTCTCCCTTGAAGAACCAGAAGCGCTATCATGAAGATATCTTCGGAGCTGTATTTCCCTACAAGGTGAAAGAGGATGGAGCAGCGGGGAAGCCTAGCGATCCCAGAGCTCCGACAGCCTGCGGGAGTTAAAGCTGCCACCGCCGAATTCCATGACGGACCCGATTCTCCCTTCTCTGAGGCCACAGGGAGATGGTGGGAAATTACATCCTCAGCCTCACCTCTTATTTCTCCATCTCCTTCCCCCTTTGTGTTACTGGCTACCAAGTAGCAGCCTGGCCTGAGGGAATGTCTTGTCTCCTTTGAGCCCATCCTTCCCCGGATGATGGAATATTGGGATGTCCCTGGTCCCTTAAAGTAAACCAGCAAAGCCAGGCTTGGTCAGTGGGTGAGAAGGATGGATCCTTCTTCTAATTGCACCATTGTGAGGGACCACCAGGAGGCGCTGCCTCACCCCTCTGTATTTAGCCCCACTCTTCTCCTGTACAGTTATTTATGCCTTTGTATTTAAAAACAAAAACCCTAGTCAGCCCCTGAGGGCCATGTAAGCCTTCCCTGTAAGACTCCTTGATGGAGATACTTATATGAAATGCATTTTATTTTAATCACGTTGTGTGTGCGTGTGTGTGTGTGTCACAAGGAAACAGCCTGAGTTTTGTAGAGCTGGACACAGGTGGTGGCTCAGCTTGGCCCTGCGGCTTCTTGAAATGTGTACAAGGGCCGCCCATGGGGTGCACATCTGGGAACCCGTGATGAGCGAGGGGGCACCGGCCCCAGCCCAGCCTCACACAGGAGGCGCCTCCCGTGGGGGGCAGCAGGGGTGCGATGCTGCACAGGATGCCAGCCCTTTAGCAGAGACACCAACATCAGCCTTCTAACAAAGCCACTGCATTTTGCTCCAGGGCCGCTGCATCATGAACCTTTGTCCAATATGATTTGGCACCTGGATGACAAAGCAGGTGAGGTCGGGTTGTGGTTAAGGCCTTGGCAGTGCGTGAAGGACACACGTCTTCCATGGGGAACGCTTCTCAAGGGACTGAGCCATTTGTCCTTCTCTCAGTGGGAATGAGGAAGGCACTCAGCCAGGGGTGAGTGAGGGTCCGGTGAGATCTGGCTCCCAGCTGGGGTTTGGCCTGTGTTTCCTTGGCTCCCTGGCCACCCACTCAGATGGGGTAATGGGGGAACAGGGGACATGCCAAACTGCAGTGTCCTGGTGGTGCTTGGCACAACGGTGGCCAAGGACATGGTCACCTAGTCTAGTGCCTCTCCCAGGCTAACCTGCACAGTAACCACCTGGGATGTCTTTCCAATGCAGACTCTCATTGAGGTGTGTGGTGGGGCCCAAGATTCCTAATAGTTTAAACCAACGCCCAGGTGCGGTAGGTACTCCTGGCTCCAGGATTATGCTTTGAGCCCGAGCCCTGGTTCCTGAGGCTCTGGGTTCATGATGGAGTAGCAGAGTGGGTGAGCATCATGTGGACAAGACCTGGGTCCCCCTGCACTGGCCCAGGGGCTGGCAGACCCTACACACTCAGCCACTTTCCCCAGCACCGCCTCCCCCTAACCCTGGGGAACCCACAGTGGAACCACCAACAAGCTCTCCTCTGGGTCCGACCCCACCTGCCACCTCCTCCCACTGGTGACCTGCCCTGCCCTCTGGCTTGCTGGCCCTGCACTGGCCCTCACAGGCTCTAGCCCAGCCCTTGGCCATCTCAGAAGCATGGGGCTGCTTCCTCGCTGCAACTCTGTTACCCAGCTTCCTGTCAGACGTTCCTGGCAAAGAGCCTGAGTCCAGCTGCTCTCTCCCACACCCTGTGGGAGGTGTGGGGACCACTGAGAGCAGAACAGGTTAGGATGCCCCCACCCAAGTGAGCCTGGGATCTCTTTGGCCAGGACCTCCCCAATTCCAGAAACCCAAGTGTCTCCAAACATAGTTGATAAACCACAATCACCCGGTGCATGTGGGGCACCAGGGATATTTCTTTCTCACTTTATTTGAAGGACAATGGAGAAGGGGGGCCTCCAGCTGAAGAAGGTCCTGTCTGCTGGTGGAGACCAGCAGGTGTCAATCAGGGTCACTTTCTTGGAGAGAGGGAAGGGTTGGTGATGGTACAAGGAAAGGTTAAGTGTTGGAGAAAGAGGAAACCTGAGGAGACCAACTCCCTTGTGAGTGACCAGCTAGTAGCTCGAGCCTGAGGTGGACTTGAATGGACACTGGGAAATGGGATCCAAGGTAGACAAGGGGTAGGCTGGGAGCTTCTGAAGGCCCACAACCCTCCCTTTGTGCCCAGGGGACAGAACACAGGGCTTCAGCCGATTCAGACCACCCTCTTCCTCAGAAGTTAGGATTGGGCAGCATGAACCCCAGGTGGTGCTCAGGCTGGGGAAGGCAGATGCAGCCAGCTGCCTTCTCCACCCTGGGGCTGCTGCAGCCAGAAGCATGGCCACACAGGGACCTGGTCCCTCCAGATCCTCAGCAGGCTGGGAAGGGCTGGGGCAGGGAAAGGGACAGGGAAGGTGGAGGTGATGAGCAGATCCAGACTGCGAAGAGCTCCAGCTGACTCCCCAGGGCCAGGAATCCCGCCTATGTGTGCACGTGGGTCAGCTGGACATCACCTGCCACTTCCAGGACATTGATGGCAGGCAGGTCATTCAGGCGGTGGTTGTAGTCAAATAGGTGCTGACCATTCACTGCCACCTTGAAGCCAGTATCCTCACACTTGATCCACACCTGGACAGACAGACAGCCGTGTCATTTGCAGTGAATTTGGAAAGTCAGCAAACCTAAATGCAGGCTAGGGTCTCCTGCCCTGCTTCCTGTCTTCCTCTACCATCCATTTAGCCCACCCCACACCCACATCCAATCACGCAGATTCACTCTTCACAAACATGCTCTCCTTCCCGTCCTTTTCATATTCTGTTCCCCTGGCACAGAATGCCCTTCCCGCAGGTGCCGCACCACACACCTCGCCCACACAGGGAACTGCTCATCCCCCTTCAGGGTTCACCCCTCTCTAGCTGGGCTTCCCTGCCTCTTGCCACCGCCTGACCCCTGCTACTCAAGTCAGGAGCCCCCTCAGGTCCTATACCCTCCCCCACCCTCACTCTCCCACTGGACCCTGAGCCTCCAGGGGCAGGAGCTCTGCCTTGTGCCACCCACGTCCCTGGCACCAGCACCTAGGAATGCTCCAGGCCAGCACTCCTCAGTGCCCCCCACCCCAGCTTGTCTTTTTCACCCCAAACAGTCTCTGCAAGGCGGTCGGAGCACACCTGGGAAAGCGCCATCATCCCCCACCACACCCAGCACGTGCAGCACTCGTCCTGCGGGCCGGGCGCTGTGCTGAGCCCGTCACGACATGGGGTCTGTGCATTCTCACGTCTCTGAGGTCAGTGTTGCTATTAGCCCCACTTTTATGATGGAAAAACGGAGGATCAGAGCAGCCAAGTCACTTGCTCCCAGTCACACAGATTCTGAGTCAAAGTATATTGCTTTCAGGCTCGAAACACAGCAACACACCATATGGAAACCTGCTCTCCTTTCCGTGGCCCTCAAGGCCCTACATGGGTGTGGTCCACCTCGGGGGTGGAGTGTCAGGGCCTGTTTAAAACACAGACCCTCAGGCTCCCTGCTGCTTGGCCAGGGGTGGGACCAGGCCTGGGTTTTTCCATGTCAGGCTCTCTGGGTGATTTGATTCTGTCCTTGGTGTTGGGAACCCCTGCGGTGCGATCCCAGCCACCTGTGTCCCTGACTACCCAATTCTTGCACAATCCACGCCTCTGACGCTCACTCTTGCAGTAACAGGTGCTCCCTCCCACATCTC